>CM038795.1:141177390-141748209 GCA_021764765.1 Vicia sativa | reverse complement strand
GATCCAAATATTTTTTTTGTAAATGATACGAAAACAAACATAATATTTGTATACGGAGAAAATGTATTATTTATCCAAAAATTATAAACGAAAAATTATATTATTGATCTAAATAATTTTATATACGAATTTTTTTGGCAAACTCTTGATAAGACATCTATTCTCAGATGTCATGAGTGTAAACTCAATGAGATTATTTATTTTTTCAAGACAAATTGTCATTGTTTGGATCAGTCTCAGAACAAAGACTTTGAGGGAAGCAGAAGATACGTCAAGATCATTATAAGAAGACAATATCATCAGGTAATTCATCTTTATACTTCACAAACTCAAGGTGTTTTATGTTCCTTGACACGAGGGGAATCCAGAATTCAAGATTCTCTTTTATCCCGAAATCGAACGCTTTAAGTATGCGTAGAGAAAACGTACGTATTTATCGGTCCATTGTGTTGGTTAAGCACATCAGTAATTACACTGTAAGAACGCTTTAAGTATGCGTAGAGAAAACGTATTTATCGGTCCATTGTGTTGGTTAAGCACATCAGTAATTACACTGTAAGAACGTACATACACAAATCTTCTATAAAATTGATCATCAAAACAAATATCTGGGGCCGAAGTCTAGGTGTACCTCCATTTTCTTGCCAAAATAGCAGTTTTGACTTGCTCTGTCACTTTCAAATTTGCTAGGATACCATCTTTAGCAATTGTTGGTTACTAACTCACAAATCTTCTATAAAATTGATCATCAAAACAAATATCTGGGGCCGAAGTCCAGGTGTACCTCCATTTTCTTGCCAAAATAGCAGTTTTGACTTGCTCTGTCACTTTCAAATTTGCTAGGATACCATCTTTAGCAATGGTTGGTAACTACTAACTCGCTGATTCGATCCTTTTGTTTGTTTTTCTCAGAGGGCAAACCCAAACTACAAATTCAAGAAACCCTATAAAATTAGGGTGACAAAATGGATGAATTTGATGGATATGGATTGGATTGTTAATGGATGGATCAAAACAATCCATTAATCCATTGCAATTCATTAAAACTTCCTTAAATATATCCGATCAAATCCATCCATTTAAAAATAAAATTCATCCATTAATAACATTTTAATGGATGGATATCCATCCATCCAAAAAAAATTCAATTTTAAAAAAAACAAATCTGTTTTTTTTTAAAACAAAAAAAAATTAAAGTTTTTTTCAAAAAAAAATTCAATTTATAAAAAAAAGTAAAAAAGAAATTCAGAATTTTTTCAGTTCTTCTCAAATTTTTTTTTCCAGTTTATCAAAAAAAAATATTTTTTATAAAAAACAATTCCAGTTTTTTTTTCGAAAAAACTTTCTTTTTATCAGTTTTTTAAAATAAACATTTTATTTTAAAAAAACATTTTTTTAAAAAACAATTTTCGAAAAAAACATTTTCGAAAAATGTTTTTTTTTAAAAACAATTTCCAGTTTTTTTCAAACAAATGTTTTTTTAAAAGAAAACATTTCCAGTTTTTTCCAAAAAATGTTTTTTATTTTCAGTTTTTCTTTTAAAAATAAAATTCCAGTTTTTTTTTGAAAATTTTTTTTCTTCAATTTTTAAAAAAAAAACCTATTTTTTTTTAAAAAAATTCCACTTTTTTCAAGAAAATAATTTTTTTTACGTTTTCCAAAAAAAAATATTTCTAAAATATTTTTTTCAATTTTTTTTTAAAAAATAAAACAGTTTTTTTAAAAAAAAATTATTTCAAGTTTTTTTCAGTTTTTCAAAATAAAATTCCAGTTTTATTACGAAATTGTTTTTTTCAGTTTTTATAAAAAAAACTTATTTTCTTAAAAAAAATGTTTCCAGTTTTTTTTAAAAAAAAACATCTATTTTAATAAAATTTCCTGTTTTTTTTTTTAAATATTTTTTTTTACAATTTTTCAGAAAAAAAATGTTTTTTTTAAAGAAAATTTCCATTTTTTTTCAAAATAAATTTATTTTAAAGTTTTTTTCGAAATTTTTTTTCCTGTTTTTCAAAAATTCCAGTTTTTTCTGAATTTTTTTTTTCAGTTATAAAAAAAAACATATTTTAAAAAAAAAAAGCTTCCACCTTTTTTCATAAATTTTTTTTTTTAAAGTTTTTGTTCAAAAAATTCCAGTTTTTTTTCAGTTTTTAAAAAAAAAAACATTTTTTCTTAAAAACAATTCCTGTTTTTTTTCTTCAGTTTTTCAAAAAAAAATTTCCAATTCTTTTTAAAAAAAGTTTTATTTTTTTAAAAACTTATTTTCTTTTTTGATTTTTCTTGTTTCTAAAAATTTTTTTTTTTTAATTTAAAATGAAATAAATTAATTTGATGTAAAGAATAATCCATTGGATCATTAAAATACAGTGGATGGATTGGATCATCATTTGGTGAATGGATTTGATGGATTTTTAATGGATGGATTGGATAGATTTTGTGTTAATGGATTCAATTGTCACCCCTAGTAAAAACAATGTACGAATGAGATATCATGAATAAAATAGTATACGCATCATTAAATGAATAAAATAGTATTCAAGTTCAAGAACGCAGTTACCTTGGTAAGTCGCTGATTTGACCTTCTGTTTGTTCTTCTTGGAGGGCAATGCCATACCGGAACTGCAAATTCAAGAAAACATGTAAAAAATCAATGAATAAAATAGTATACCAACAATGAAATGGGGTCTTCCCAGTTGGTTTTACAGTTCAAGAACGCAGTTACATGTTTAGTAATATGATTATTGCTATGGAAACTAATGAATGCATGCCTATAACTAACTAAAAAATATAGCAAATTTGATGAATGTGGTGGGTGTATCATTCAATCTACACCCTTAGGTCCCTGTATTCTCATTCAATCTACACCTTAGAGAAATTTATTTCAATATATAATTATTAATAAAAAACCCAGCAACAGTTACATCTATTTTAACTATGTCGTTGGTTTCTTAACTTAATTTATAATTGGCTTAAATACATTTTTTTTGTTCTTTTATAAAAATTAATTTTCGTACACAACATTTCATGTGTAGATTAACATCAACCTAAGCAATAAAACATGAGAAAAAAGTATGTATAAATATTTTTATAGTGTCAATCAATCAGGAGTATATATCCAATTAAGTCAAAATTTTAATTTAAAAATATTGATATGATGCGACATAATGTTATAATTCTATTCGATGATCATGTAAAACTAATTTATAGTGACCGTGCAGTACTTTTAACCTTTTGTAATTTCTTGCACTGTATTCTGAAACAATCTATTTGAAGAAACATTGAAATAAAATTAACTAACTAAACATTAGTTTTTGACATAGAACATAATGGAAAAAAATAATCTTAGATTGAGAAATTCTAAACTACCATTCTTGTATTGTATACAACTGTTTTGCAGTCAAGAAGTATGATTATAGAATGTGGAGGAAGATGATACATAGTCCGTCTGAATTCCATAGTTGCTGCCAAACGGGTGTCGTTGTTGGATAAGAAAACAGCAGTTGCATCACTTCCTTTCCCTTCATAAGTTCCACCCTTATTAAGTTACTTACCTCTAAATATGTACCCAATTTTTGCAATGATGGTGTTCCCCATATTAAAGCTTTCTGGAAAAGTTTCAAAGCAGAATGCAAGTCTCTGGTATTAGCCCTACAGCCATTTTTTCCCGCCCATTGAATATATTGCATGTCGTGTTCTTTGTATGCCTGTTGAACAAAATTAGATAATTTCCAAATACATACTTAGAAAACATAAAAAACTAGCCGAAGCATTCCTAAGTGTATAATTGTTAAAGCTTTGCAACTTTAGTAACAACAATCCTATTACAATGAACAATCAATATAAAGCATGTCATCTTGGCACTAATTTCTATACTTAAAACACAAGTCCACAAGCTTTGAGAAGCAAACCAATATTATTTGCTGTAACACCTTTACCAAGTTCACAAACAAGTCATCCAGTTCCACTAACAAGTACCAATGCTAGTCCATGATTGTATTTGACTATTTCTTCAATCTAAATGAACATACAATTTAATTATGCTTGGTGTCACATGAATATTGAGGAACAAACAATTAAAAAAACAGCATTTTTGTCAATAACACACTAGTTTCTTGGAATTCTGTCACCGTTGTATCCCTTCTGCATCACCATTGTTTGAATGGCCATTATTTAGAGACAGTCTTATAATTTTATGATTAAAAACTATGGTATATGATAAAATATAACTAGATGCATATAGTACACGCAAACTATATCTAAGCTAAATTCGGTATGGATTCATTATTTTCAACATTGTATATTACTTTCTCATGGCCAACCTATTCATGAAAAACGTTAACTCTAGAAGCTACTTAGCACATTTTGCACTTAATAACTATCACAATTCACAAAATAGTAGAAAATTGTTTAAATTTCACCAAAAATTCAATAAAAGAAACCATAGAACTGAACCGTAAACTACCTTAAAAGTTTGTTTCATAAATTACCAAATCTTGATAGTGAAATGACACCATAAGTGCCATATATAAACACCAAATGTAAAATAAAATCAATCCATCAAGTATATGAATTTGTATTCCAGATTTCGAGGGAGTCTATGAATTTGTGATTAACTGTAAGTAACTAGCTTGATAGGAATAAGATTTAGAGGGAGTCTATAATTTCAAAAACATGTAAAATCCAATCCAATAATGAATATTAGCATGTCAACAACTTGACCAAAAAACTGCACAACTAGATCAACATAATCTCGAAGGCAAGGAAAATCTGCTACACTAGCAGGGTAAAATATAAACCGAACAACTACACCTAAGCATAAACCAAATGAAACTTCAAATGCCAAAGACAAGCCAACCCATAGATAAGAGAAATAACAAACAGGCCCCAAAACAGGAAAACAAACAAACCCACTGCTGCCCCTAACTCTCTACACCTCAAAGTAGAAAAATTAACTATATCCAAATTCCTACACAATGATATTATACAATTATGTCATGCCTAGCTAAAGCATTTTTTCTGTCTATTATCCAAATCCCATACAGTAAAGCTTATTCAAACATTAAGCACTTAGTTACAGGTTTCATCTATTATAATAAACTTTAGAAGGTCAAGCCTATGTTTCAAAACCTATTTCAACTATAAACCCAATGGTCTTAATGACAAAGGTTATAACTTTACCTTCAATCCTTTTAGTAAAACCCATGGTCCAAGTACCACTGCTGCAACTATACAAGCTTTTCCATACCTAGAACTTACATCAGACTTAAACCAAAGTATTAAAAAAAGCCAAGATCCTGCACGATTGATTGATTGCTTCTCAGTCCCTTTTTCCGCCTGGAAGAGATGTTTTGGGTTTTGTGAAAGAAGATGAATACAGAGAGTTAGGAAAAGCGGTCGGTGGTGGTCGGAGGTGATGGAAGGTAAGAGAACCTGAGGTGGTGGAATGGACACTAGGTTTTGGTGATTTCTGAGAAAACACTCTACTAGAGGTTGTAAAAGAGACAAAGGATTATGTGTTTTGTACATACATACAATATTGCCAATTCTGTGTTTTCTTTGTTATGATATCGCGACAGTAATAAAAAAAGGTCGCAATTTACAATACTATCGCGACAGTGAGGGTACACGTGTTGACTAAGATGCTCACATGTGGAATTTGAGACAAACTTTTTAGTGAGGACTTTGACCTTTTCGTTTATGGAGCTAGTCAAAGTCTACAATCTTCACATTCCCTATCATAACATCCACACGATCTTAATCATTTTCTTTATACTTTATGATTTGATCAGATTTTCAAGTTTTGAATTCAACAAGGTTACTTCCTTTCCCAGTCCAATGATGGTTGAATGAGGGAGAGCACTAATGATTTTCTTCTATTTCTCTCTATTCAATCCCATTTGTTATGTAAGAGCCTCAATGTTGTAGCCATTATTTAGACATGTCTTCATCACTAAGTCCTCTTCAAACTCATATTTCCTAATAATAGTCATTATTTTGTTAGTGGTTTTCCCAATACTTTTATCATAGAATCGGGTCAAGAGATTTAAAATCCCTTTTTTCCTTCTTTAGGAAAGTAGGAAATTTAACTTTAATGTGACAAAACCATTTATATGTCTTCTTTCCGTCACGTGTGGTGAGCATCCAAAGTCCGTGTACCATGATTGGTATGTATATATTATGTCCTTAGGTACACATAGTTTTATGGGTCCTGGTTTGTTAGTCTTCTCAGATTTTTTAAAAATTTAAGATTTTGAGGCAAAATATTATACTTGCATTTATTAAAATATCCAAATTTAGTTATGGGTTTGACCTTATGTTTTGAAGGATATTTTTCCTTATGCGCAAACCCTGAAGAGACGAAGTGGAGTGAAGAGTATTAGGATTTTCTTCCTTTTCAAAACTTGATTCTTCACACGATTCGTAGCCAATACCTTTTGTCCTATTTCTGCTTAAGCCATAGATCATTGAATCCATCTTTTTTGTCCCTATACTTCTAGCTAGAAACTTTTGAAATATTTATCATACTTCTTGATGATATCTCCAATGCTTTCAAAAGCTTTTGAATGAGTTTTCTTTCCTATAAGAGAAATGTTCTCATTTTTTAAGGAAATTTTGCCTTCATTTAAAATAGAATATCTTTCTTTGAGCTTATTGTTTTTTGAAGAAATAGATTCATGGGACATCTTGAGTTATGCTTTAAGTAGCTCATGTTTTTCAAGAATTTCTAATAAAGATCATGTTAATTTATAATGTGTAAGATAAGAACATATCTCTATAATGTTTGATTCGAAATCTGCTTCGTTTTCTCGATAGATCTCCTTATCAGATCTTCTGATGTTGGCCATCAAAACCACATTAGATTGTTCTTCTTCAGAGTCATCTCCAGAGGATTCTGAATCATCCAAGTAGCCATCAATATTTTCTTCTTACTTCTGAAGGTTTTTCCCCATGTTTGTCTTTTCTAAGTTTAGGACAGACTTTCTTGAAGTATCCTAGTGTTGCTGCGATGTTAGCGGCAAGCAAAGAGTTGGTATTTATTTTTTACCGGGTGATATATAACCAGTTTCGTTTAAGTCAAAATCCAGTTAATGGAATTTTTGCAGGAAGGCTTCAAGTTATCGTGCTTCATTTTATTCACGGAGGACCAAATTTGGTTAAGGGTAAACCTTACAGAGATGTATTTCCGCAGAATACTAAAGCATAATCATAAAACCAGAAAGTTGACAAAATGAAACTACCATTGATAACATAAAATCAGCATTACATAAGTGATGTTAACAAAGATCAAACATTACATTTCAATATCCAGGTGAAAGTTGCAACATCTTCATAATATCTTCGACCAATCTAGAAATCGTCGCATTAACCTCGGCCAGAACTTTTGTTTCTAAACAGGAAAAAGTGTTCCATATAGCCCCTAAATTTGCACTCGTCTTCAACTCAAAATTGATGAACTCAATCTTTCCTTCGTTGTCAATCGAGACGAACGGTACTCAATCTTCACAATTTTCTAATTTTCGCTGTATGGTAGGAGATTATGCAGTATGTATTTCAAATCTGCAAGAGCAAGTACTCGTTGATCTTAAACTCAATTGATGGTTTCACATCGTTAAAATAAACAATTGCGACATGTCTATTGATGTTCATTATGGTGTAATGTGTTTTGATGTGAAACAATGAGACATGTGTCCCATACTTATAGTAGTTATAGACAAATATGGACCTCTGAAATTATATCTTGTATCAAAGAATGTTCATTCCCGCTTCAAAACTCTGTAAATATATTTTCGAAAACTTCACTGAGATGCTCAATCAACAATATATTGAATTGGTTTATCGTGAGAAATATCTCTGAAAATAAATTTTATTTTGCAATGGGATGACTGATTTAGGCGTCATTGAATTATGTAAAGGTATGTTTGAAGATACATCTCTAAAATTGAGAGACGTTTTCGAATTTCCATAGAATTCTTTTTCACCTCATAAGATGGGATACAAAATTCTTTTCAAAAACAACACTGGATAGAAGTCCAACAACATCATTCGAAATGACCAAAAGGACAATCATGTCGTTTCCATTTTCATATAACAAAACAACAAATATTTTGTTCTAGTGTCTTTTTTTTAGTTTTGTGGTTTTTTCCCCACTATTTTACTTGTGATTATGATTTTCTTTATGATATTTTCAATTGGACTTTCTAATTTATAAGTTATTTATTCAAATTCAATCCTCAATTCGGTTTTTCTTCACATATTTTTCTATTATTTTCTTTTTTACTTTTACAAAGTTTTTGAACCACCTGAATCACATACAGTTGAAAAACCACCTTATACTATAAACACAAGTGTGTACCACAACTATTATCTGTTTGGAATTTTCAGCTTTAAAACAAAACAAAAAGAATAGGAATAGTTTTACAAAATATGTTAATAAAAAAGTTGTAAATTGTTTAAAAACTAAAACAGATTTTAAAAAGGAATCAATTGGCATCTGACTTTATAATACTAAGAATCATATATCCTACAAAAATCAGAGAGTAACATCAAATACTGAAAAGGTTGAGAAATAAATGGATTTGAAAGCAACTAATCTAAGCATTATGAAAAGTGAAGTATCCTAATGAATTATAGTTATTTATGAATCCTTAATTATACAAAAACTAAAGGATGGAAATAAATTTTTCAATCTAAATAGAATCTATAGATGATAAAGCAAACTTTCTTTTATATCAATAAAGTATTTATAAACATAAAGTTAACAAACTATTACAAGTAGGTACCATTGTGCAACCAGCCTCTTCATCTCACAAGTGGGTACAATCTGGTTACATCAGTACAAGCTCATTAAAACAATACACCCATTGTCACCACATCCCCATATACTCTCATTCCCCTATCTTATCTTGTGATTGTCTATAACTATAACTACAACTGATTACCACAATGAAGGAACTTTATTTTTTATGGAAAGGCGGAAATAAGGAACTTAACATGTGCTTTTGGTGATGCTCGATCCATCCATAACAAGTCTTGTGAGGTTCTATACAATGTACGTGCATTTAATTTCTTAGAATTACAATTAAAAGTAAGAATTATTAACAAAGGAGAATTTGTAAGTATGAACTGTATCAAACTCATTGCATAGTGAAAGTTAGCTCTAACGTAGATATCCACTGTCTGAAGTTTAAGGCAACAACTACGGCACTCTAACTCCTTTGAAAGGTCCAACACTTCTGAGGTATCATTATCGTTGTGACTCTAAAGTGTAAAAATTAAAGAGTCAATATACAACAATAATAAACAAGCTTAGAAGAATAGGTTTTCATGTTCACCTCAATAACAAGTTCAATCAACTTAGGAGCACTTTCGAGAACACTAACAAAAAACAAAATATCTCCTTTATCATTCAAATTCAAGTCATCCAACTTCAGATACTCTAAAGAGCTGAATGAGCTTGCTAGCAGAGTGGGAGGAATGCTTTCTGCATATGGATTCTATGTATACAAACAACAAATTTATTAGGTTATCTGTACAACACTTAGAAGTAGCAATATCACAGTTTATCTTATAAATATATAACAATAAAAGAATAAGATAAAGTGTTTAAAATATCTAACCATGACGCCAATTGAACAATAATGAAAATACTAAAACTAGTTATGTTTTCTAACCTCTTTGCCACGGACCAGAGAAAACCTCTTAAATTTTGGCAAACTTTTGATTGAATCAGATAAGCGGTTGTGATTAGCATCAAGTGTAAAATCGATCAAATTCTTTGCTTTCTTGAGACAAATTGACTTCATATCTTCACTTAATTGTAGTAATAAGACTTTGAGAGTAGTAGAAGAAATATCAAGATACTCAAAACCTTCGCATAATTCAATGCTGAGCTTTTCAAGAAATGGACAACCAGACATAAGACTCTCAAGTGCACCGGACTCGAATCTAACACTAACTAAGTGAAGTTCAAGCAATCTTTTAAAGTCAAGAGAATTCGTGGAATTGACAATTTAAATCCGCTTAATTTAAAGTAAGTCAATTCCTTACATGAAAGGATAATATATGGCATTTGATCAACTTGACCATAGTTGTTCACAAGAACAAGATATTTAATGTCCTTCTTTAACAAGATCGAATCCACATATTGAGGTATTCCTCTGTGATCTTGAAGCCAGAGTTATATGGTATGAAAAGAGTAAACTTGTGTATCGGCCCATTGTGACCCATAAGAACATCCGTGATGATTTTAGAAATAACAGTGTTGGGGTCATCAAGATGCAGACAATTTTCAAAAGTCTGTGTCAAAACAAAGTTGAGGGGTCAAGTCCATGTATACCTCCACTTTGATGACAAAATACTAGTCCTAATTTGGTCTCTGATTTTCAAGTGTGCTAAGATGCCATCAATGACATTACTTGGTAAATCACTAATTCCATCATTTTGATTGGCCTTCTCGTTGAGCAAAGTCATCATGACAGAACTACACATTCAAGAAAGTGTAATTAATATGTATGAAAAAATAATAAAAGCAATTAAAGTATATGCACACTTGTTCAACCTTGGTTGAAATGGGATTCTTTGGTTTTTCAATTCAGCAGTTACAGTTTCTAATTACAATCCTGCTTTTCTTCACATAATTGTTTATTTTAACTAGTAGGAGTCACTTGATCATCAAATACAGTTAAAAACTACAAAAGTATATTATGTGTTAACTTTCAAATGCTGAAAAGGTTGACAAATGATTGGATCTGAAAGCATGTAATCTAAGCATGAATAAGTACCCTAATAAATCATCACAATTATGAATCACTAATAATACGATAAGATGAAAACAAAAGGATGGATGATGATAATAAGTACATGAAAGAGTAGCAATTTGATGAATTCTTACAGTTAAGAGAGTGAAATGGCGGTGGGTTGTATGAGTCTCCGAAATGTTCATGGAAATGTCGGTACAGTGAGAGAGTATAGTTCATGGAGAACATTTAGATATGTGGTGTAGCTGCTACTTTACCCTTATCCTCATCAACCCTCAAGATAGTGTCCACGTCATCATTCTATAGGAGATCAAGCAAAGTGATTTATGCAATGACATCAGTAAGGCTACTCAAATCAAACATGGCATATCTAGATCGACCTATCCATCTAAAATTTTAAAGTGATAAGGTGAGTGAGATCTCCCACTTTACTCACACTTGCATATTATTCCACTTTACTGATGCTATCCTCATGTTCTTCCTTGAGTGATTAGAAATCTCCAACATTTTTGTCCCACACCTTTGCTTTCGTTGGAAGTGGTAACTTGTTCTTATTTTTTATTTTATTTTGTTCATTTTCATGTTATAAGTTTCATACTATTAGTAGTATCATACACTTTGATGATCACCTTCTCCTTTAAAAGTTTCAGATTGAATTCATTTGTCTTTTAAGTCAATATTGTTAAAAAGTGTAGTTCATATTCTTTCGATTAAGTCGAATTAATTGTATGTTGGTCAAAATAGCTAGTTGGTTGAACTAGACAGAATTTCGAACTGAAAAGAATCATAGTGTTGCAATGTGTCGAATTCTTTTGGGCCTTGATTGTTTCGGGCTTTAGTTTAGTTTCTCTTTGGGCCTGTGAAATGTGTCTATATACGGAGCATTTCTTTGTGAAGCAACTCGATTTTCAAAAAATTATTTAATTTTCAAAAAGTAGTGAAATCGCCACCTAATTTTATTTGTTCCAAAAGGAACGGGAAAATATAGATAAAACCCCACAAATGCGGATAAGGCGGTCTACAACCAAAAATATGGAATCGGGAGTCGGTTATGTAAGAGGAAGGTATTAGCACCTCTTACATCCATCGTACTCGATGGGACCCGTTTAATTCTAAGTGTGTGTGTGTGTGTATTCGCTAATTTCTAAGTTATAATCGAAAGATAAAAGAAACAGAATTTGTTTATTATTATTTTGAGTTTGGCACGGTTTCGGAACCGTGTGCCTACGTATTCCCTTGTGCAATGGAAAAGTCAAAACTCTGTAGTTCCTCTCGAAAACGTTTTAAATTTGTTGTATTGATTTTATAAGAAAAATTATGCATTTAGACATTTCAAATGCTTGAACTTGGACTTGTTTAGTTTGTTTGAAAAGCTTAAGTCCTCGTTCGCATTTGAAATGGCTGTTGCGTACTCTCTGTAAGAAAAGAGTTTTAATGGTCGCATATGAGCGATACAAGAGTTTGAGAGAGTTGAGTTATTTTTATGTAGGAGACAAGTATTGGACCATAAGCGTTCAACGGCTAACGCCCCGATTACTCGGATGAATGGACAGAAACATCCTAAAGATCTTTTTCTACCCAAAAAGTTTGTTAAGAAAAGGTGAGGAGAAACAAGGTTCACGTTAATTAAATTCAATTAAGAAACCAAACATACAGTCGAGGGTCGATACTGGACTGACTACCATATGTTTGGGAGGAGGGAGAAATAGAATATTTATTTGTGAAAGTATTTTGAAAAGAAACTCGACGTTGGATCGAGGTTTAGAACTTTAATTATGAAAGCATTTTGAGATACGTGTTGAGATTAAAGCAACAAGGGCTTTAATTAACAAGGGCTTAAATATGGAATCGGGTTATGATTAATCAAGTATATGGACTTAATTAACCTCGTGAGGATAGGTGCTCCTATCCCCAACCATGAGACTCTGGTGCATGGAAAATTGGTATATAGACCAATGTTATTTTCGGGTTATGATTAATTAAAGCAACAAGGGCTTTAATTAACCTCGTGAGGATGGCCATGCCCATCCCCAACTATGAGACCCTTTAAGAAATCGGCTTATGAGCCAATCGAGGCATAATCGGATTAGTTTTAATGTTGGTGGTGTGCGAAGTGTACAATGGTGAATAAATACCGAATGAGCGAATAAATGATAAATATCACACAATACAATCGAAATTTAAATAATTATTAGAAATGATTTTTTCTTTGATGAAAAATCAACTAATAGTTTAATCGATAAATCATCAAATAAAACTATCGTAACCAATTACTATCTAGTACATCGCACAAAATTAAATTATTTACGTAAAATAAATTAATTTAAAAATGAGGGTTTAGGAATGGGCCTGATATTGCAGAGTATCTCGGGGTGTCGGAAGCGAGAAAAGCCCAAGTTGGTGAAGTAGCCCATCCGATTCCAGAATCGGATGAGTTCACCATGTGTTGTGTTTCGGGCGCGTCTGATCCTTTTTTCCAAAGTACCTCAATGGCCAAATGTAGCATAGTATTTACCAAATACTTTTAAGAAACTAAAATAATTTATCTAATAAAAATGAAAAGAAAATAAAGAAAGGTGGTGACACTTGTCACCACCAAACTAAAATACTAATATATAAAAAAAACTCTAATTAAGAATTAAAATTAAACTAAAAAAAACTAATTAGGAATAGGAATCAGTCCCTCTCACGATCCCTCTCCTCTTCGCTTCCTCGACCTTAAAAGAAAACCTCTCATCTCTCACGCTCTTCGATCTCTCGATCTCTCTCTCACTGGAAGAAAACCCTCACATCTCTCTCTCGAACCTCACATGGATCCTCATCGCTCTCTCTCGTTCTTTGTTCTCAGAACCCCATCTCCATTTCTCGATGCTCTGACCTCACACGATTTGGCCGGAAACGACAGAGAGGGTCGCGCCGGAAATTGCCCCCGTGGCGGTGACGGAGGCGGCCCATCTCAGAATCCCAAATACCTTTACTTTTTTGACTCGCTTTATCTCTGATGCTTGATTGTGTTTGAATTTTGCAGATGCTTACTAGTTGCTATAGAACTTGAAGAAGGTTTAGAAACCCTAGGTTCGTGATTCCAGCGATGATGATGCTAGCTGAGCCTGGGAGACACGTTCGATGGCAAGGATCGGTTTCTGTACTTGTTTTGGGTGAGATTGTTCTAAGTCTTTCCTCTTCTTCTTTCTCAGTTCAGAATTGCATGCTTTCTGGAAAAAAAACACTCTGAAGGGTTTGTGTTATTAGGAAAATGATGAATCACTAGGGATTAGATGTTATGTTTGTTGCTATGATATGATGACTCTGTTTTCTGGTTTTGTTTGGCTTAGGAACAATTTTATGCTTGGTTTCTGCTTATGATTTCTGGTTTTTGGTTGCTTCTGATGTGTTTTGAACAGATGCAATATTTGATTTTTGCTTTGGAATAGATGTTGTGTGAACTTGGTCTTTTGAGATTGGTTTCTGATGTCTGTTTTTGTAAAAAACAACAATCTGTTGGTTATATCATTTCATATTTCTACTCATGTTGTCCTGGTCTTGGTTGGAACTCCCTTTTTGTGTTGGAACCAACATTTACTTTATCTGATTCTGGATGCTTGCTGCTATTTTGCTGTCTGTTGCCATTTTTATCATAAGCCTGCTATGCTTTTCCAAATAGCTTTAATGTCTTGGCATTTTGAGCTTCTTTTACCTGCTGCTAGTTCTGTTATTACCTGGTGCTGGCTGCTAAAACAATATGTCTTTTTGAGTGAAAATTTTCACTCTACTTGTTGATAACCATGGCCTTTGGGTAAAAAATTTCCCTCTTCTTGTTGTCTGTTGCTTGCTGCTAAACTGTTGGAATTGTTGGGCTGAACATTTTTGGAACTGAGTTGATGGCTTTCTGTATTGGGTTGGATTTAATTTTCTGGAACTGTATTGATAATTAGTAGCTATGATGTTTACTGAGCTACACCTCCCTTTTGTGAACCAAACCTGGTTTATGATTTGCAAAAGGAGGTTATGGCCGATGAAAGAACTTTAAAGTTCTGAGGCTTGGTTGCTTGAACACGATTAAACCTTTAAAACCTGATTCCTAACACTAACCCTAATGATGAGGTTGAAAGTTCTTTAAAATTATTGTTTATGTTCAAGTTTATAACTACTAATCATGCTTTCTTTTCTTGTTTTCATGTAACATGGCGAGTTGGATGATAAGAGGGAAGCTTGGATGAGAAGAAACGGCTTGAAGGAAGACAAACAATTCATTCGAAACATCGGGACGAATCTTAGAAGCTTGTAGCATTAGATAGGATTTGAAAACTTTGTAATATTTGTAACTCAAATTTGTAATCAAATTAATAAAACAACTTGTGTTTCAATTTCAAACTTATAATTCCCTATTCTTCCCGCAAAAAGGCATTGTAATTTTGTAGAAACTTGAGACAAATGAGTACAATAACTTGAATGACATTCGTATAGCATTTCATTTGAATGAATATTGCACTCAAAAGATGGAATGAATCTTAGCGTGAATCCTCTTTGATATTTTTCTGCTAATGAACTTGCACTCCAAAACAAACAGCTTTCCCTCCAATGAACTTAAATTCCGAAAACAAATAATTCCTTTAAAATTTAAATTCCAAAAACAAATAATTCCTTTTGAATTTAAATTTCAAAAACAAATAATTCCTTTTGAATTTCTAATTATACTCAATGATAGCTTGAATCAAAAATTGAATTAATAACAAAACAATAGTTCTCTTAGAAACCCAGCACAATGCTTTCATGAAAGTTTACCCATATAATCTCTTCTGAAGCCACAATGAATGAATATCTACGCTGAAAAATGAATCACTGAGGTGAAACGAAGGGGGAAAATTTTGGGGTGCGACACTTTGTAATAGAATAATCAATAATTAATAATCATCAATAATTTTCATACAGTTTTAGATAATTATTCTCTCTCAATTCCATTCTTCTTCTTCTTCTTCACAAAACTATCTTTCTTGAAAACCCTTTGTTCCAACAAATTGGTATCAAGGAGCTCGGTTGCGATTCAGAGAGAATCTAATCGCAAACGAAACAACAACGTCGACCAAATTCCATTTCAAAGGGAAAACTATCAACGGTGGGTTGCAGATGAAAGTCATTTTCGATTTCAAGATGTTGTTGAAATCTTGAATGATGGTGTATCAAAGATGAAAGAAAACACGACTGATGCCCAGAAAGATGCGCACAAAGATCAAAAGAAGAAAGATTGTAAAGCATTGTTCTTGATTCATTAGTGTGTAGACTCTAATGTATTCGAGAAGATAATTGAAGAAGAATCAGCGAAAGATGCGTGGGACAAGTTGAAAAACTTGTATGGTGGAGGCGAGAAATTGAAAAAGGTGAAGTCAGAGACGAGAAAGCAATACGAGATGATGCACATGAAAGATGATAAATCAATCTCTGCATACTTCTCAAGGATTGTGACACTGACTAACCAGATGAAGGCATGTGGTGAAACAATCACAAATTTGCAGAAAATAGAGAAAGTACTGAGATCTCTGACTGCAGATTTCGACTACATAGTAGTGACAATTGAATAGGCTAAGAATCTATCTGAGATGAAGTTAGAAGAACTTCAAGCTTCACTGGAGGCTCATGAAATGAGGTTGAAGCAGAGAAACTCAGAAAGAGAAAAGTTGGCTGAACAAGCATTGCAATCAAGATTCAGCAAGAAAGCTGAAAAATCGAAGCAGCGAAAGCATCATGCAATTGATGAGAAGTCAAGCAAGAATGTTGATTCGAGCAAGAAAGGTGTGTGCAACAAGTACTATGGGAGGAAAGTCGACACGAAAGAGGTGTAATGTTACAATTGTCAAGGTTTTTGTTACTATGCTCGAGACTGTCGAAGAAATAAAGCAACAAGAGCGAAAGAAAGTGATGAAGCCCAATATGCACGTGAAGGAAACAGTGTCTCAGTTGATGTGCTGATGATGGTAAACTCTCGGTCGAATACTGAGAAAACCAACATGTGGTATATAGATTCAGGATGTAGCAACCATATGACTGGAAATAAAGATTGGTTCACCAAGTTAGATGAGTCAGTGAAAAAGGTGATAAAGTTTGTTGATGAAAGACACATCAATTCTGGAGGCAAAGGAGATATCTCGATTTTCAGAAAGGATGGTGGAAAAGCTATTATCACTGAGGTATTTTATGTACCCTCTATGATAAATAATTTGATAAGTGTAAGTCAATTACTTGCAAAAGGCTTTAAAATGAAGCTTGAAAGGAATCAGATGAAGGTCTATAGGGCTGATGGGAGGCTAATCATGAAAGCACCATTGACAGAAAATAAAACGTTCAAAGTCGAACTCAACACATCAAATCATAAGTGTCTTGCTTCAACTACGGAAGAAGACAAAAACTAGCTATGGCACCACAGGTATGGACATCTAAACTTCAGGAGTTTATGCATGCTCAACCATAAAAAGATGGTGTTTGGTTTGCCTTATGTGAAGGAACCAAAACAAGTATGTGAGGAATATTGTAAAGCTAAGAAAGCGAGAAAAGCATTCAAACATGACTTGCCCATGAAATTCAAGTGCAAGTTGAAACTAATTCACTCTGATGTGTGTGGACCATTTGAAGTAAAGTCAAATGGAGGCAACAAGTATTTCCTTACTTTTGTTGATGAATTCACCAGACACATATGAATTTATATCATTGAAAGAAAAAGTGAGGCATTCACACAGTTCAAGAAGTTCAAGTTGCATGTTGAAAGACAAAGTGGCTGCAAAGTGAAGAAGTTAAGAACTGATGGTGGTGGTGAATATACGTCTGCAAAATTTGCCAGATTTTGTAATGAGGAAGGTATAAAGCATGAGATTATTTCACCATATACACCTCAGCACAATGGCATAGCTAAAAGGAAAAATAGAAGTATAATGAACATGACGAGAAGTATGTTGAAAGCTAAAGATATGCCTAAGAGATTTTGGGCTAAAGCAGCTTCGACAACAGTATACAATCTAAACAGGTGTCCAACAAAGAAGATAGTAGGAAAAACACCTTATGAGGCTTGGATAGGATCGAAGCCAAGTGTGATTCATTTTAGAGTTTTTGGATCAATGTGCTTCAGGCATATACCTGAACAATTGAGAAGGAAATTGGATGATTGAAGTGAAGCAATGGTTCTCATAGGTTATCATTTGACTGGTGCATACAAGTTGTATTCGCCAATCGAAGGTAAACTAGTAATCATCAGAGATGTTTGTTTGGACAAAATCAAAGGATGGGATTGTAGTCAAAGTTCAACACAGGAATCAGACACAGTTATAACGGTGTTCGAAGAAGATTGACAGGATGAGTCCTCAACTAGTCAAAATGAACAAGGCAACGTTTCAACTAGTCGAAATGAAGAACCACCTGAACAAAATGAAAGGAGGTCAACAAGAACAAGAACTGAATCAACAAGGCTAACTGGATATGAAAGATTTACAGATCAAGCAATTGATGCTGATGGTGATCTAGTCGAAGAAGCCATGATGATGGCTAAAGCAGAACCAATCGATTTGAATGAAGCCATGAGTAATTAGAATTGGTGTGAAGCCATGAAAAAATAACTTAGAGCCATTGAGAAGAACAAGACCTGGGAGCTTGCCGAAAGAACGAATAAGAAGCCTATCGATGTAAAGTGGATATACAAAGTGAAACGAAGGCCAAATGGCGAGATAGCGAAGTATAAAGCAAGATTGATGGCTAGAGGCTTTCTACAAAAGCCTAGTATAGAGTTCGACGAAGTATATGCACCGGTTGCTAGGTTGGAAACAATTTGAATAGTTGTTTCGATGGTAGCATATAGGGGATGAAAGATGCATCAGTTGGATGTAAAGTCAACATTCTTGAATGGTCCATTGGAAGAAGAAGTCTATGTTACTCAACCATCAGGGTTCGACGTCAAAGGGAAAGAGTCGAAGGTGTACAGATTAAGGAAGGCTCTTTATGGTTTGAAGCAAGCTCCTCGAGCTTGGAATAAGAGAATAGATAGCTTCTTGATCGAAGCAGGTTTCACAAAGTGTGTCTCTGAATACGGAGTGTATGTAAATGATGTCGACAGTGTCATTCGAATCATTTTATGCCTCTATGTAGATGACTTACTCATTACCGGAGCCGATGAAACTGAGATGATGAAAGTCAAGTCGAAGCTAATGCAAGAATTCGAAATGTCCGACTTAGGAAATCTCTCGTATTTCTTAAGGATGGAATTCAAAAATACTGAAGAAGGAGTATTCTTGCATCAGACTAAGTATGCTCAAGATATTTTGAAGAGATTCAACATGAGCAACTGTAGTGAAGTAGTCACACCGTTAGAGACAAGAGCAAAGTTGAAGAAGGAATCAAATGATGAGTTTGTAAATTCGACATTGTACAAACAAATTATTGGATCCCTGAGATATCTTTGCAATACAAGACCAAATATCTGCCAAAGTGTAGGATTGTTGAGCAGATTTATGGAGAAACCTCAAGAATGTCATCTCATCACAGTAAAGAGGGCGTTAAGATGCATCAAGAGAACTATCGACCATGGCGTGTTATTGCCTAGGAAGTCTAAGGAAAGTATAAGTGTCGAAGTTCATGGATACACTGATTCAAATTTCAGTGGAGATCAGGACGAAAAGAAAAGCACTACAGGCTACATTTTCATGATCGAAGGTGCTTCAATCTCCTGGAGTTCGAAGAAACAAAGCATTGTGGCGTTGTCATCTTGCGAAGCTGAATATGTAGATGCATCATATGCTGCCTGCCAAACAGCATGGATCAAAATGTTACTTGAAGAACTCAAGATAATGGAGTCTAAGAAGATAAAGCTATTTGTCGATAACAAATCAGCCATTAACCTGGTGAATCACCCTGTGTGTCACGGTCGAAGCAAACACATAGAAAGAATGTATCATTTTCTGAGAGATCAAGTCAACAAAGGGAAGCTGAAAATAAGGCACTGCAAGACTGAAGTTCAACTAGCCGACATATTCACCAAACCTTTGAAGAAAGTTAGATTCGAAGAGTTAAAGAGAAGCATCGGGATGAGGAGTCTCGAGAATATGAATTAGGGGATGTGTTAGAAAGTGTAATTCCCATTCTTTCGATTAAGTCGAATTAATTGTGTGTGTGTTGGTCGAAATAGCTAGTTGGTCGAACTAGACAGAATTTCGAACTGCACAGAATCATAGTGTTGCAGTGTGTTGAAATTCTTTTGGGCCTTGATTGTTTCGGACTTTAGTTTAGTTTCTCTTTGGACCTTGATTCTTTTATATTACTAAAATTATCAAGTGTTACATGTATGAACTAGCTCAAGAAATCCTCTATTTGAAATATATATAGGATTCAATAACTTATTAAATTCTAATAAATCAAAAGAAAGAAGAAAAATAATTAAATAATTCAAAAGAAAGATGAAAAAAACTCTAACGATTGATACTAACTAATTCAAGGACCACGCCAATTAAATCAAAAGAAAGTTGAAAATATAACTAGTCCCCTGATTAAAATGTTTCACAATTTATCATCCAGAAATCTACTCTCAAATCTACTCTCAGACAACAAACAACCAGAAAAGAAAGTTAAGGAACCTACTGATTTTCACAAAAATATTACAAACAATGGCCACATAATACCAAATAGATTGAAAATAAATAAATTAAACTGTGGCCCAATGTGCACCCAATCTTTTCATCTCGTCACAGAAATAGTTAGAAGGTAGAATGATTGAACTCAACCTGTGCTCTTGGCGATTCTCGTTCCATCAATAACAAGCCTTGTGAAATTTTTAACAGCATAGGTGCATCTAATTCCTTATAACAATAATTAAAAGTAAGAATCTCTAACACAGGAGAATTTACAAGTATGAACTGTGCCAAACTCATTGCTTGCTGAGGGCAACCTGCGACGTAGATATCCACTATCTGAAGTCTAGGCCAGCAGCAACATGCTTGTAACTCTTCAGAATGGTCTGACACTTGTGAGGTATCCTCTTTGTTGCAAGGCTGAAGTATAAAATTAAAAAGTCAAAATACAATAATTAAAGAGTCAAAATACAACAATAAGAAACAAGCTAAGTAGCATAGGTTTTCATGTTCACCTGGTATAAAGCAAATTCAATCAACCTAGGAGCACTTTCGAGAATACTAACAACATACAAAAGTTCTCTTTTATCATTCAAATTCATGTCACCCAATTTCAGATACTCTAAAGAGTGGAATGACCTTGCTAGCAGTGTGGGAGGAATGATATCTGCATATGTATACTGTGCATACAAACATAAAATCTATGAGATTATCTGTACAACGCTTTGAAGTATCAATAACACAGTTTTGATTATAAATATTGGATTGGACCATCAATCAAAATTCAACATTACTTCTCATATAAATATATCCAATAAAATAGTAAGATACAGTCTTAAAAATATCTACCCGTAATGCCAAGCTAGATAGATATGGCAATAAAAACAATAAAATATAAAAAACATATATTTGAACAAAACCATATGTCGACTAAATGTCATGCTCTTCTCTATTTCAGATCGAATTTACCAACTGAACAATAGTGAAAATAATACAATCAGTGATGTTTTCTAACCTTCTCCTTCTTGTTATAGAAACTTCTTTGCATAGAAAACCTCTTGATTTTTGGCAAGCTTTTGATCAAACCACATACCCTGATACAATTAACATCAAGTGTAAAATCGACCAAATTCTTTGCTTTCTCGAGAGAAATTGACTTCATATTATCTCCTAATACTATCTTTAAGACTTTGAGAGTAGGAGAAGAAATATCAAGATGCTCAAAACCATCACATGATTCAATTATGAGCTTTTCAAGAAAGGGACAACCAGACACAAGAGTCTCAAGTGCACCGGGCTCAAAACCAGCCATATATAAATGTAGTTCAAGCAATTTTTTAAAGCCGCAGAAATCAGGTGGAATTAACATGTTAAATCCGCCAAATCTTAAGTAAGTCAATTCATTACAAGAGAAGATAATATACGGGATTTCATCAGAAACTGAGTTGAGGTTCACAAATTCAAGATGTTTAATGCCCTTCCTTGACAAAATCGGAATCCACGTATTGAGGTTTTCCACTTCGTCAAAAAAAGGAGAGTCATACGGTAGCAAAACAGTAAACTTCTGAATGGGCCCATTGTGACCCATAAGAACATCCGTGATGATTTTATAAACTACAGGGTTAGGTATAGGGTAAGTTTCATCAAGATGCATGATAAAACTACTAAAGAAGTCTATGTCAAAACAAAGATGTGGGGCTGAAGTCCACATATACCTCCACTTTTTAGATAAAATACTAGTCCTAATTTGGTCTTTGATTTCCAAGTTTGCTAGGATGGCATCAATGACATTACTTGGTAAGTCACTGATTTGATCATTTTGATTGGCCTTTTTGTTGAGCAGAGTCATCACAGAACTACATATTCAACAATATTATGTGTTAATCAATATTTTTCATATGACATCAAAATACTTGGAATCATATGATACTACAGAGAGTGACTTTCAAAGGTTGAGAAATGAATGGATGTGAAAGCATGTAATCTAAGCATGAAAAGTGAAGCGCCCTAACAAATAATCACAGTTATGAAAACCTAAAGAATGGACGTGAAAGCATGTAATCTGAGCATGAAAAGTGAAGTGCCCTAATAAATAATCAGAGTTATGTGTCATGTTTAATAGTACTATGAAAACCTAAAGAATGGAAGATGATAATAGGTAAAGGAAAGAGTAACGATTTTGAATAATTCTTACAGTGAGAGTGTGACGGCGCTGGCTTGTGGGAGTCGCTGAAATGTTCACACAAAGGTTGCTTACAGACTTACAGTGAGAGAGTGTGGGGTAATATGGTGGGGGTACATCCATTTCTTCCTACATCATCAAGCCAAACATATCTCAAGATCTAGCGTCCACGTCATCTTTGTATAGGTGGCAATTTCTTCTATAATTTTTATTTATTTAAATTTAAAAGGTTCTTTTATGGAAAAAGATCATTTATTAAAAAATCATAGGGTTAAATGAATTCAAAGAGGAAAAGATTTAATCTATACTTAAATAGTTTTTTTATATAAGTAAATTGATGTGTTTTTTTATTTTTGTATTGATAATTTATTTATTTTTTAAAATGATGCTTGAATGTTAATCTTTTTTGTTTTAGATCTTAAAACTAAAATTTATAAGTAAATTCGAAGAAAAATCCGTAGAAAATTTTTAGATTTTCCTGCAAATTTTAATTTTAAGGATTAACATTCATTGACCATTTTAAAAATAAATAAATTATATGGACGAAAATTAAAAAATACGCTAACTTATAGGAACCAAAAGACCGTTTAAGCCTTTAATATATTTGTTATCACAAAAATTAAAAGAAAACAATAATAATAAAGAAGAAGTTTTCGAAAATGCTGCATGTGAAATCTATCCGCGTCTGGACATTCGTATAACATTGATTGCATCAGTTGTATCAAATATAATAAAATAGTTTAATAGATATTTGTTTAAGAGTTTAGGTTTATGTAAACATATGCTAATTAAGTTGTAACAAATATTGTTTAGGAAATAAAATATCTATTTTCCATTCTTTATGCAAAATTAGATATTCTCGTAATAAAACTAGAATCTATACAAGGTTTAGAGACATGAATCAAAGGCCCAAAACTTTATTTATTATAAGAATTATTTTATTTGTTACTCCAACGATTCTATGTTGTGAACTTTGCAGAGTGAGAGGACATACCGCTGACGATTACTAGATGATCCTCATTGGAAGAATCATCCAAGATATTGTTAAATACGTTAACAATAATCAACACCGTAATATGTATTCAGACACGTATAACTCAGGGTGGAGAGATCACCCTACTTTTTCTTACAAGAACAATAATCCTCAACCTACCATGGAACCTTGCAATGAAGACGTGGGCTCTAGGTTGAAGTTGTAAGGGGGGGACTTTTAAATGGTTCGTCACGACCACTTCAAAGTCAGAAACTAGTCAAGTTCATCAAACCACATCACTTGGCTTTGCATCTTTAACTGCTTAGGCACTATTCATGAGTTATCATTAGTTCTTTTTATGGTTAATCTTATAGATGTCTTTATGGTTGTCCTTACAATTGTCATCATAGTTGTCACCATAATTGTTATCATAGTTGTCTCCATAGTTGTTACCATAGTTGTCATTATCAAAAGACGATGTCTTGGTTAAAGATATATTAACTGCAAAACAAGGTTACACATTCTCTCCCTTTTGGATGATTACAATGCAAGTCTCGGGGGAGGTGGTAAAAGAAATAACACAATATATATTTTGGAGTGATAATACTTCCCCTAAGTTAGATAGAAAATATATCCTCCCCATGAGAGTATACTTCTCCCCCTCTATCAAAATCGAAAATGAGGGTAAAGATGCAATTGCGAGAAAGTAAATATGCAATCATGGATAGTTTGATTTTTGCAAAACAAGGACAGTTTAAGCATTTTAGGAAAAGAAAAACACCACAATTATCTTATTGAAATTTCAAAATACAAAAAGGAAATTACTGAATTGAAATTCAAAAGGAAATGTTGTGGAAATTTAAACAAGTGCATAGATAATAAATTTGTTGCTACAGGTGTCATTTTTCAATATTTAACTTAATCTTTTTCATATCTTTGGCTATGCTTTGGTAAATTTCCCACATTTTCTTTAAGTCTAGGTTTTAAATTTCCTAGATCTCTTATCCTTCATATATCTAATCATTTATAAGTTCAGAACACTTGATATCAATTTTCACGTGTCTAAGGTTGGTATAATTTATCATGTTGTTGGATGAAATTTACTTTTCCCCTAAGAAGTCAACTTTGAAGACTCTTCGGATTGTAGTGATTATTGCTTCATATGGTATATATGTTGATGATTCTTCTCTTGAGAAGGTCTTGTATTGAAACACACGTTCTGCCAAATTTGTTGGTATATTTTGTGTTAGAAGCCGAGGGGGAGTAATGTCACTTTTGATATGGTTGTTGTTGGCGTTCCTTTGGATCAAGATTATTGTTAGGAGGTAACGATGGATTCTGAGTTTAGGTTTCATGAGGGTTGTTCTAAAAGAAAGTTTTCTCTCTTCCATGGGATTTTTTACTATAGAGTTTAAGGCTACACTTCATTTGAAGTTTTTAAGTCTAGTGGTTTTCTCTATTTTATGAAAATTTCATAGGAAGGCCAATTCAAAGATTCTTTCGAAGTGTTCTTTGTGAATAATTATTTTTACATTTTTCATTGATGATATCGGTCTTTTCTATAATTAGTAGGTTTGTGTAGAATTCTCTCACTAGATTTGGGTATATTATATCATGTATTTTTGTGAAGAATTATCTTGGTGAAGCTTGACATATGTGAGAGTACGGTTTGAATCCTCTCATGAAGGTCTCTTCCATGAACCACAATTCTAAGATTTTCTTTTCCTGGATCATCTTTCTTTAAGAGCAAGATTTGTTTCTGCATCTGACCTTTACATGAATATATTAAAGAATAATTTAGTACTATAACGGTTTGTGTCTAATATGTAGATTTTGATATCAGGTTCTAACTATGAAGATAAGGCGTGCGACATCATCAAGTTCTAAACTTAACACACTCTAACACTGGAAGAAATCAATGGTGTTTACAAGATCCAGTCAAGATTATGAAATGCTTCTATAATAATGATTCTTAAGAACATTAGTGATAGAGCTTCTGATCATGACTGTGTGAGGGAGATTTTGAGGCCTTCTAAAGCTTTGCTTATATTGTCCCATGTTTTGAAGATTCTGAAGACAAGGTTATGCTTAACAAGTTCTAAAGACTCTAAAGACAAAGCTTCTGAGGACCAAGTGTCGAAGACTCTAAAGACAAGATTACATTGAACAAGTTAAGAAGACTCTAACGACTTAGGTTTTGAAGGTTCTGGTTTTTGTCCTTCTAAGCATGCTCCATCATCATTCATCAGAAGCCTCTGAAGATTAGAAGATAATATCAAAATTGGTTTACATAAGGAATTAGTACAAGGTACAATTGTCTCCATTACCCATATAGGGTTGCGCAAGGACAGTGCTATGGTATTATGTTGTATACCACTCTCTCACTAAGCATTTTGGACAAATTAATTGATTTATGTATTCCCATTCCAACCTCTAACAAATTTCTTTTCAGTTATAAAAGAAATACTTTCATGAATTGGAAAACCACTTTCTGCTCTACAAAATATTCACTAAAATGCTGCATAAATCTTTGATATTTCTCATTGTATAGTTATGTATTTCACAAGGAACTTTTGTTTGTAACTTACAAGCAAGAATATTTTGTTCATTAACTTGCTATTAACATTTTTGTGTTATTTGATTGTATTCAAACTTTGTGTAATCTGCTTTCAAGAAGCATCTTTGTAAACACACAAACTTGTATTTAACCAGTGAGTTTATAGTTCCTTGAGAGACTAGGATTTAGTCAGGATTCTCAAGAAGACATTAACAATTTTTCTTTGTGGTTCGCAACAAAGACGATTATTCTTGTTGTGGTTTTGTAATAAGTTTGGTTATAGTGAACTGGATTAACTTAGTTAACAGTGAACCATGATAAAAATAATTGTGTTCATTTATTTTTATTCTTGTGTTAGCTTTGGTGTTTGAGTTTCGAAAAACTTTATTTCATGAAACCTAATTTAAACCCCTTTTTGTGTTTCTTGTACTTTCACTTTCTATCTTTTTCATGTTTGTTTCTTATGGAGGCTAGGTGTCATCTCTTTTGTGGAAGTATCTTAGGTCTCTAAATTAAGAATTTCATGATAACCTCTATAGCTGAGAGACTTTACAAAACAATAGATTTATAGAAATAAATAAGAGTGAGATGTAAAGACTAATGAGAATATGATACCTTTTTTATAGTGAGACCTTTTGGACTTTTTGAGCGGGTAGATAAAAGAGTTTTTATGTGCAGGTTGTGCTGTCCAAAAATCAGATCAAAACTCTCCTTTTCTGGACATGCTAATTGATTACATTTTCTTCTAATCGGTTAGATTCTTTAGGGCTTGTTTGAATCACTTTTGCTTTTTTTTCTTTCTAAAATCTGTTTTAAATATCTATTTTGTAAAACTGTTTTTGAGAAAAATAATAAAAATTAATTCGTTTGGTAACTCAACTTTTGAAAACAGTTTTAAAAATTAAAACTAAAAAATTATGTTTGGTAGTATACTTTGTAAAAATTGTCTTTAGAAATACAACAAATTAGTTTGTTTGATCATATATTTTCTTAAATAATTAGCTAATATACATTTTTAAGCTTACAAAATACTTTTATACAAAATATTTTGTAAGTAAATATTAAAAAATAATCATGATATATTTTTTGGAAATATAAAAAATCTGCTAATATACATTTAAGTTTATTAAAAATAATAATTTATAATTAATCAATGAGATATACAAATCATTTGATGACATGCATAAAAATTAATTTTGAAAATAATTTAAAGTTTGATCATAAAAATTAAATTAATTTTAAAAATAATTTTAAATTAAGTTTGATTATAAAAACTAAATTAATTTTGAAAATAATTTAAAGGAATCATTAGGTGATTTAAAACTTTTATTTTAAAGTTGTTAAAAATGCATTTCTATACACAAGATTAGCAAGGTACACATATATAGGAACAACACATCCATTATATTCGTTATAGATTCTTTCATTTTTACCGGGAGTCAAGATACCTCGATCTAAAAGGTGAACCATACTCCAAGAAGGCTCCGTCAATACCACCCTCTAAAGAAAATATAAAAATGATTTAAGAATAAACACGGTCAACCTAGGAGGTTTCAATATCTTCTTTTAATTTTTTATTTTGATTTTTGAATCAAAGTCAGTATATATTTAACGGCTCCCATGTGTCACACGCGTAGAAAATAATAAGTTGTTATAACCACTTCACTATATAAAAGACAAGCGCGTTAAATATCTTGTACATAATTTTAAATTAAAATTTCATTTAGTTTTCTCCTTCACATACTGACTTGAGTGTTATAATATTAACTATGCATGTCAGCTCTTCCTCCTCAGCGCCTTAGGTTCAAGTTCGCCGTTATATGTTGCAACTATAATTATTCGATTAATTTTAATGCCATCACAAAACAATATATATAATACTATAATTAAATATTTCACTTGAATTTTGATAATATTTTATAATTAAAATTTCAAACACTGTTAGTATAATATCCATATTAATATGGTAATTACTTATGCGAGACTCTCACAAATACAAGTGTATTTTCTTAGTTGTATTTAAAATAAATACAATTGTTTTTATTAATTATACTTAAATGCTTGAATAATGTGATTATTATATTCAATTAATCAAATATAGTTCATTCTAAAAAATCACTTAGGATATCGTAGATCTTATTTTTGAAAAACAAATCCCATGTTTAAGGTCTCTTGCATATGTATTAGTCGCGGTTAAATGAAAGTAATTGTTGTTCTAAATTTATGATTTTTTAAAACAATTTTTAAGATAATTATCAATAATGTATAAAAAAAGTAATTAACAAAAAAAATCAATGATAAATATTTGTATATTAAAAAATTTTAAATAAATATTTTACTAAACAAATTTTTAAAGAATGGGAAGTAGTGGGTGGAGTCATGAGCTAAGCTAGCTCTTTAATAAATCAAAATCAAAATTGTTGAAAATGTGAATGCATGTAATTTAAAATCATAAGAGTGTTATAAAATATTACAATTAATTATTATACTGCCATTAATGAAAACAATTTGTTTTCCGTGTTTTTAACTTACCTCATTTTAAAATAAAATTGAAAATTGAAACCCGGAATATGTTTTGATAGCTCTACTTTTTAGATTTTAAAACAATCAATTTCAAAAGTGTTTTTAAAAATAGTTTTAAAAACAAGTTCATCAAACAAGTTTTTTGTTTTTTGTTTTTTAATTTTTAATTTATAGTTTTTTTTAGAACAGTTTCAAACAGATCCTTAATCTTTGTTTTTGGGGAGTTCTTCGTAATTATTAGGATTTGATTTGCTTGACGT
The DNA here is from genome assembly GCA_021764765.1 of Vicia sativa. Lineage (NCBI taxonomy): Eukaryota > Viridiplantae > Streptophyta > Magnoliopsida > Fabales > Fabaceae > Vicia > Vicia sativa. Next base: position 141,719,358 of record CM038795.1, on the reverse strand, counting down.
GCAAGTCGAGCTTTAATTTATTCTGAAAATATACTTTTAAATCATTTCTCATCGGTTAGCAAAAAGTGATAATCGATTAAATCCTTATTTTCTAGCATATTTGTGCTAGTTGGGCCTTGTGTTGGGCTTTTCATCTTTATGCACCCCATTTGTCTTTGTTTGAACCTTTAACTATAAAACTTACATGAATGCTCTTTTTTAGGGTTAGGAAGGAAAATGAGAAAAATAATTTAAATGAGTAAAATAGTTTAAATAATTATTTAAAAGTTTAATCATATTTTTCTGATAATTTCAATCTTAAAATAATGTTATCTTTTTCAAGAAATCTTTCTTGAAAAATATTTTCTACAGGGGAAGAACATATTACAGTGTATCCTTCCCTTCACATTGTTGGATGTGAGAGTCACTAAACCACCGAATAAATAAGTCTATTACAAACTTATTTTTCAATTGACCATTTATTATCTTTAATCTTGAGATTAATCTCAAATGTATTGCTTTGATAATAACGATTGATATTTGTCATCATCATTCATCTTCAGAATCAAATACTTCATATTATGTATATTTCTAGAGTATAGTAATGCTTTGTATAGCTTCCTTTAAATAATTATTTAGTCTATGAGCTATAAAGAAATCTTGCAAATCAAATAGGGTTTCACCTTTGGTGTCCATAACATCTTCTTGGGCCTAGATGCATTAGTTATAAATGATCTAAGGTTACCTTCAGATCTTTTCAATATAATGCAGAAATATTTCGAGGGTGAAAAGTAGAAAATTCCCTTTTCTAAGATCTCTGTTTTGTGATCTCAATATCTCATATTCCTTGTTGGGTGCCTATTCTTATTTTCTTCGTTTGAAGATTCTTTCATGATTCTGACCAAGGTCGGTGTTTCTTTTCCTCTTCTTTGTTCTAATGTTTGAAGAAACTTATTCATCTTCTTTGTCTTTTTTTGAACGAGAGGATGCTTCGTCTAGTGTTGATTCTTCAACGATTGAGTATGATGTTTTGAAGGATTGAACTGAGTTTGTGTGATAGGAACAAGATGTGGATGATGATTCTTTGGTTTGGATTTGCTCATCTTTAATTGTTTTGGTCAACTTGTTCATCTTCTCTATGATTTCATTCTTCCTTGATTATTTCTGAAATTCATGAAGACTCTCATCTTTATATTTAAGAGTTGGATTAATTTTTCCAATTCTCAATTCTTAGATATTTGTTAGTAAAATAATTTCTAATTTTTTTTTTTTAAGATCAAATTTAGAAAAAAAAATAGTTTAAAACTATTATATCATTCGTGTCGTGTGTTCATTTTCTCTTATCATATACTTTAAAGAAACTTCATGTGTCCTTTCTAGAGTATCCCACATTTCCTTAGTGATTTCATAAAGATGAATGATGAAGAGTTCGTTACATCCAAAGGACCTTTAAAAGATGTTTTGTTTAAAAAGATCCATATCTATATTTTTTTCTTTTGTCCAAAAGAATAAGGGTTTTTCATCTACTTCACCATTAATTGATGAGTAGGGTAAACCAAATCATCCAATATTGTTTTCTATAAAAATTATTTAATTTTAATTTTTCAAAAATAAAAATTGCTATTTTTCAAAAAGGTGGTAGAGAGTTTAAAAATAGATATTGTGTAGAAAGTCTTCTTCCTTTTGAGACGACTAGTCCTATAAACATGAGTTAGACTCTAATACCACTTGTTAGATTCAGGGCCTGTTGTGACACCCCAATTAATTTGAATATTAAATAATTATAATTTTTAATTATTAATTTAATTAGGAAATGTAAATTATTAATATTTGGGAATTAATGGAAGTAATTAAATTAAAAGGAAGTGGAATTTAGTGGTGGTGTGAAGGGTAAGTGAGGGTGTGAGTAGTAAAAGGCTCTACTCACATTAATTATGTTATTTTTATTATGTTAGAAGAATAAAAGGAATAAAAGAAGGAAAAGAGGAAAAAGGATCTTTTTGGAGAAAACTCACAGTACGTGGAATTGAGAAGAGGAAAAAGAAGGAGAAAGCCATTTCGTGTCGGAAGTCGAAGAACCCACAAGGTAAGGGGTGATTTCGATTAGTTATTTCGTATTATCGGTTTTGAATTCGACCGTATAGATCATAGCATGTTAGGAAATCTCAGTTTAGGAATTTCTAGGTTTCCATGGATGTATACCTATTTATGTCGGATTGTGTCGGATTGTAGAGAATCCATTAATTCGTGTGATATAGGGTCAATAATGATGAATAAAACATGTTATATTGTATGTTATTGGTGATGAATGAGTGATTTTATGGTGTCGGAACGTGTGGGCACGTTTTGGAAAGAGTAAGAAAATGATTTTGGGAATCAAGGTCACAAACTGCTTTTGGTCTGAAGGTCGTGGAACCGGTTCCCAGGGGAGAACCAGTTTCCAAAGATAAAACTTTGAAATCGAGCATTTTGAACTCGTGAACCTACATACTCTGTGGATGAACCGGGTTCCACGTTGAAAATTTCCAAAGAAACTAATTTTTCTTCTGGGAACCGGTTCCCTACCTGGAGGAACCGGGTTCCCCATACATTTTTCCAGGGGCGTGTTATTTTGGAATTGTGGGAACCGGTTACTCCTAGGGAGGAACCGGGTTCCACTGAAGCTTTTTTTGAAAAAATTTTAAAACTTTGAAAATTCATAACTTTCAAACCGTAAGTCCGTTTTGAGCGCCGTTTTGGACGTTGTTTCTTAAATTTAATGCTCTACCTTATAAAATGAAAAGATTTTCTAAAACTTGAAATTATTTTGAAAAGGAGTTGAATTTCGAGATAGTCGAGTATTGACTGACCCGCATTGAGGTTTATGTAGCAGTGAAACTGTGGTGATGGATGTATTAGTATGAAGTGAATACAAGCATGTTTGTGATGTCGTTATTTGTATGCATGATGGTTGAAATATCATGTTTTTGGTTTTGATTCAGTTATGATAATTTGGTGTATTTCATAGACTGATTTGATGTTGCATGCTGGTGATGTGCGTGCATATGCATTGTTTTGGTGAAGTTAATTCCCATTGTGTTATCAGAGCATAGTCGGTCTTGTCTTGTGTCGTTATCCCTTTTGGTATGCGACTAGTGTAAGATGACACTGTCGATACTTGTGTGCTGATGTAGATTGTTTTGTAATGTTACAGAACAATGGATGGAAGTGGTAACAGAAGGAACGACGATGCTATTGCTGAAGCATTGAGAATGTTAGCTAGAGTGCTCGGAGGGAATCAGCAGAGAGCTGTGATTGGTGCTGACAGACAATTGGGGAATTTTCAGAGGAATAATCCTCCATTGTTCAAGGACGCACATGACCTCGAGGGTGCTCAGAAGTGGTTGAAGGAGATCGAGAGGATCTTCAGGGTGATTGATTGTGCTGAGGGACTGAAGGTGAGGTACGGAACTCACATGTTGGTAGAGGAAGCTGATGACTGGTGGGTTGCTACCAGAACTGAGATGGAAGAAAATGGTATTGCGTTGACTTGGGCTGTGTTCAGGAGGGATTTTCTGAGGAGGTACTTTCCTGAAGACATTCGAGGTAAGAAAGAGATTGAGTTCTTGGAGCTCAAGCAAGGCAACAAGACTGTAAGTGAGTATGCTTCGAAGTTCACTGAATTGGCGAAGTATTATGCTCATTACACTAACAATGTAGATGGAGAATTTTCCAAATGTATCAAGTTTGAGAATGGTCTGCGTGATGAGATTAAGCAGGGTATCAGGTATCAGCGTATCCAAAGGTTTTCTGATTTGGTAGACTGTAGTCGGATTCTAGAGGAGGATCTTGCTAGTACCAAGTCGAATGCTCGAGGGTATGTTGACAGGAAGGGTAAGCAACAGATGGATTGTGGTAAGCCTTATGATAGGAGTAATCAGAGATCCGGTGGTTGGAAGAAGTCTGGTGGAGGAGATTCTGGTTCTTCCATCAAGTGCTACAAGTATGGTGAGACAGGACATCGTATGGTGGACTGCAAGAGTAATGGTAAGAAGTGTTTCAAGTGTGGGAAGCTCGGGCATGTGGCCAATGATTGCAGGATGAGAGTGGTGACTTGTTACAACTGTGGTGAAGAGGGTCATACTCGTCCTCAATGCACAAAACCCAAGAAGGAACAAGCTGGTGGTAAAGTGTTCGCATTGTCTGGGTCAGATACTAAGCCAGATGATCGGTTAATTAAAGGTACATGTTTTATTAATGGCATTCCGTTGATTGCGATTATTGATACTGGAGCCACACACTCTTTTATTGCTTTGGACTGTGCTAAAAGATTGAATTTGGAAATTTCTAATATGGATGGAAGTATGGTTATTGACACTCCTGCGTCGGGTTCAGTGACTATTTCATATGTTTGTAGGAATTGTCCTGTTGTGATTTTTGATAGGGGTTTCGGTATGGATCTAGTGTGCCTACCGTTAGAACAACTTGATATCATCCTTGGAATGAACTGGTTGGAATTCAACCAGGTTCATATCAACTGTTTTGAGAAGACGGTCACTTTTCCTGAAGAGGTTAAAGTTGAAGGTGAGATTATGTCAGTAAAGCAGATGAATTCAGAGCGGTTAAAGATGGAGTTGTGGTGTTCATGTTGTATCCTGCAATAGAGGCGGAGGGAAAGACAAAGAGTGATGGATTGCCAGTGGTGAATGAATTTCCAGAGGTTTTTCCGGAAGACGTTAGTGAATTGCCACCTGAGAGAGAGGTAGAATTTACTATAGATTTGGTTCCTGGAACTAGTCCGGTGTCAATGGCGCCTTACCGTATGTCGGCATCTGAACTAGCTGAGTTAAAGAAGCAGTTGGAGGAGTTGCTTGAGAAGAAGTTTATTCGTCCGAGTGTTTCACCGTGGGGTGCTCCGGTGTTATTGGTTAAGAAGAAAGAAGGCTCAATGAGATTATGTGTTGATTACAGGCAATTGAACAAAGTGACAATCAAGAATCGGTATCCTTTACCGAGGATTGATGATTTGATGGATCAACTAGTTGGAGCTTGTATATTCAGTAAGATTGATCTGAGGTCTAGATATCATCAGATTCGTGTGAAGTCGGAGGATATTCAGAAAACTACTTTTAGAACGAGGTATGGGCATTATGAATATTCTGCTATGCCATTTGGAGTTACTAATGCACCTGGAGTTTTTATGGAGTATATGAACAGGATATTTCATCCGTATCTTGATAAGTTTGTGGTAGTGTTCATCGATGATATTCTAATTTATTCGAAGAGCGATGAAGAGCATGCAGAACATCTCAGAGTAGTATTGGAATTGTTGAAGGAGAAGAAACTTTATGCGAAGTTATCTAAATGCGAGTTTTGGCTAGAGGAAGTGAGTTTTCTTGGCCATGTAATTTCCAAGAATGGAATTGTTGTTGATCCTACGAAGGTAGAAGCAGTATCTCAGTGGGAAGCGCCGAAGAATGCTTCTGAGATCCGTAGTTTTCTGGGTCTTGCAGGTTATTACAGGAAGTTTATTGAAGGATTTTCCAAACTAGCATTGCCATTGACTAAGTTGACCAGAAAGGGTCAGGTGTTTGTTTGGGATGCTGAATGTGAGAAAGGATTTCAAGAACTGAAGAGGAGGTTGACTAGTGCTCCGATCTTGATTTTGCTGAATCCGACTGAGTCTTTTGTAGTGTATTGTGATGCATTATTGATGGGACTAGGTGGTGTGTTGATGCAGGATAAGCAGGTAGTGGCTTATGCTTCAAGACAGCTGAAGGTCCATGAGAGGAATTATCCGACTCATGATTTGGAATTGGCAGCTGTTGTATTTGTTTTGAAGTTATGGAGGCATTACTTGTATGGTTCTCGATTTGAGGTATTCAATGATCACAAAAGTCTGAAGTATCTCTTGATCAGAAAGAGTTGAACATGAGGCAGAGAAGATGGTTAGAATTCCTAAAGGATTACGATTTCGGTTTGAATTACCATCCTGGTAAGGCAAACGTTGTTGCAGATGCTTTGAGTAGGAAGTCCTTGCATATGTCGATGTTAATGGTTCGTGAATTAGAGTTGGTTGAACAGTTCAGAGACTTAAGTTTGGTTTGTGAAACTACTCCAAATAGTGTGAAATTGGGGATGTTGAAACTGACTAGTGGTATTCTGGAAGAAATTCGAAATGGACAGAAATCTGATGTTGGTTTAGTTGATAAATTGACATTGATCAACCAAGGTCAAGGAGGCGAGTTCCGAATTGACGAGAATGGTGTTATGAGATTTGGTGATAGGGTATGTGTTCCAGATGTCACCGAGATTAGAAAGAGTATTTTGGAAGAAGGACATCGTAGCGGGTTGAGTATTCATCCCAGTGCTACTAAAATGTACCATGATTTGAAGAAGTTGTTTTGGTGGCCGGGAATGAAAAAGAAGATTGCTGAGTTCGTGTATGCTTGTTTGGTTTGTCAGAAGTCGAAGATTGAGCATCAGAAACCGTCAGGATTGATGGAACCGTTATTTGTTCCAGAATGGAAATGGGATGGAATCTCTATGGATTTTGTATCTGGGTTACCAAGGACAGCTAAGAATTGTGATTCTATTTGGGTTATTGTGGACCGATTGACGAAATCTGCTCATTTTATTCCGATGAGGATGGATTATCCGATGGAGAGGTTGGCGGAATTGTATGTGGAGAAGATTGTAAGCTTGCACGGTATTCCTTCTAGTATTGTGTCGAATCGAGATCCGAGGTTTACCTACAACAATAGATTTCATTCGAGTATTGGTATGGCTCCGTTTGAGGCATTGTATGTGGAGGTGTCGGATATTGTGTGTTGATGGAATCGAGAAAGTGCCGTGATCGGACCGCATATTGTCCAACAAACTTCGGAAAAGATTAAGATGATTCAGGAGAAGATGAGAACTTCTCAGAGTCGTCAGAAAATCTATCATGATAAGAGGAGGAAATATCTTGAGTTTAATGAAGGAGAGCATGTGTTTATGCGAGTTACTCCGATGACTGGTATTGGTCGGGCTTTGAAGTCAAAGAAGTTGACTCCGCGTTTTATAGGTCCATTTCAGATTACCAAGAGAGTTGGGAAGGTGGCGTATCAGATTGCCTTGCCGCCATCGCTTGCAAATTTGCATGATGTTTTCCATGTATCTCAGCTGAGGAAGTACATTACTGATCCGTCTCATGAGATTCAGATAGATGATATTCAGGTACGAGAGAATTTAACTGTTGAAGCGGTGCCTGCGAGGATTGAGGATCGGAAGTTGAAACAGTTGCGAGGTAAAGAAATAGCATTGGTGAGAGTGGCTTGGGGAGGACCAGCAGATGGAAATGTCACATGGGAACTAGAGAGTCAGATGAAGGACTCATATCCCAAACTTTTCGCCTAAGGTATGTTTTCGAGGACGAAAACTCTTTTTAGTAGGGGAGAGTTGTGACACCCCAATTAATTTGAATATTAAATAATTATAATTTTTAATTATTAATTTAATTAGGAAATGTAATTATTAATATTTTGGAATTAATGGAAGTAATTAAATTAAAAGGAAGTGGAATTTAGTGGTGGTGTGAAGGGTAAGTGAGGGTGTGAGTAGTAAAAGGCTCTACTCACATTAATTATGTTATTTTTATTATGTTAGAAGAATAAAAGGAATAAAAGAAGGAAAAGAGGAAAAAGGATCTTTTTGGAGAAAACTCACAGTACGTGGAATTGAGAAGAGGAAAAAGAAGGAGAAAGCCATTTCGTGTCGGAAGTCGAAGAATCCACAAGGTAAGGGGTGATTTCGATTAGTTATTTCAGATATCGGTTTGAATTGGAGTATAGATCATAGCATGTTAGGAAATCTCAGTTTAGGAATTTCTAGGTTTCCATGGATGTATACCTATTTATGTCGGATTGTGTCGGATTGTAGAGAATCCATTAATTCGTGTGATATAGGGTCAATAATGATGAATAAAACATGTTATATTGTATGTTATTGGTGATGAATGAGTGATTTTATGGTGTCGGAACGTGTGGGCACGTTTTGGAAAGAGTAAGAAAATGATTTTGGGAACTGCTGTCACCGCATTTTGGGTCGAAGGTCGGGAACCGGTTCCCCAGTGGGAGAACCCGGGTTCCAGCATGTAAAACTTTGAAACTGAGCATTTTTGAACTCAAGAACCGGTTACTCCCAGGGAGGAACCGGGTTCCACGTTGAAAATTTCCAAAGAAACTAATTTTTCTTCTGGGAACTGGTTCCCTACCTGGAGGAACCGGGTTCCCATACATTTTCCAGGTGTTATTTTGAATTAGGAACCGGTTACTCCTGTGGAGGAACCGGTTCCATCAAGCTTTTTTGAAAATTTTTTAAAACTTTGAAAATTCATAACTTTCAAACCGTAAGTCCGTTTTGAGTGCCGTTTTGGACGTTGTTTCTTAAATTTAACTCTCTACCTTATAAAATGAAAATATTTTCTAAAACTTGAAATTATTTTGAAAAGGAGTTGAATTTCGAGATAGTCGAGTATTGACTGACGCACATTGAGGTGTATGTAGCAGTGAAACTGTGGTGATGGATGTATTAGTATGGAGTGAATACAAGCATGTTTGTGCTGCCGTTATTTGTATGCATGATGGTTGAAATATCATGTTTTTGGTTTTGATTCAGTTATGATAATTTGGTGTATTTCATAGACTAATTTGATGTTGCATGCTGGTGATGTGCGTGCATATGCATTGTTTTGGTGAAGTTAATTCCCATTGTGTGGAATTTGACTTGTATTGCCGTTAACCGATACCCAGGTGATGATGGGTGGTTAGGCTGGATTCGTGTCCGATGTTTATGTGACTATCACGTGGATGCATTGAGTCTGCATTGTATTTGCATGGAATTGTAACATGTTAGGATGTCTTCCAGTGTTACAATTCTCTGATTGTTAATTGTTGTGTATGATGATTGTATGGTTATAACTGTGTATTGAATCTGAAGTTATGCTAAAATGGGTGAAATAATATGCTTGTGATATATTGTTGATTGGAGAAGCTTATAATGTGTTTTAATTATGAGAAGTCTCACCCTTACTTTAACAATTTCAGACTAAAGTTAGCAGCTCAGGAGTTGGTGAGGATGGCTCTAGAGCTTATCATTTAAGTCCGCGTGTCAGTGTCATGCTCTGATTAGGTTGTAACACTGGGGAACGTTTAGTTGAGGAATTAGTGATTGTTCAATTGTTTCTTTGAATTCCATTGGGAATAATTATGTTTTGGTTTATTCCGTTTTGGTTATGGTATTTTTCCGCTGTGTAAGACATGGTCTTAATTAGATTGAATTATTTGAATAATGATCCTCAGTGTAGCATGACAACTGTTTATTGGAAGTTTTATTTTATTTCATAATTGTGACATCCCTTGTTCCGTGTTAACTCTGATGGAATGTGTCTTTAATCATTGATATAATTAGTATTATTCGGGGTATTTTAGAAGGGGTGTTACACCTGTCATTGGAGAAAGCCACTAAAACTAGGGCTTTAGGCCCCCAAATATATATTTGTTATTAAATAAATTAAGGCCTAAAAAACCTACATCAATTTTGAATCAATTTAATGCTCCCAGTAAATTAGCATATTGTTAATACTCCCAACAACAGCTACGCGAACTAAATAAATTTAATTCAATTTATAATAAGCCTCCATCAATTTTGCTAGGGATTTTGATTTATTTTGAATTAATTTAAATCAAAATAAATTTAATTCAATTAAATACTCCCAACAGCATCAACGTGAAAAAATGTCATCTTGACTATTCTTTTTTCCAACGTTCCCATAATATTAATAGTTCAATTATTAAATTGATTTATTGGCTCAATGTTTCTTAATAACTCTTCTTCTTTCATTGTTAGTTAAACTACAATTGAATATTTTCTCAAAAGAAAAAAAAACTGTAACTGCAAATTTGTATTTGAAGAAACTCTGCAGATTTATACTGGTCGGGTTGCTGCCGTGGCATATTAGAGTCACTCCTACCGAGATAGAGACGACTTATTGTTATTTGGCTTCTTAAATTCTTTCTTATTCTCCTTCTCAAATCACGAGCTTGTTGGTGGCAAATAAGTTATTCTCTCTTTTATTCTCTTTTTGTCGGCAAACAGGTTCTTTTGTTAAATCTATTTTCTTTATTACTTTTTGTTTTGTTTAATCTTTATTTTTTATTTTAGTTTGTTTATTTTAGTTTAGTTATTTTATTCTGTTCGTTTATTTTAGTTCTATTTAGTTTCATTTTAGTTGCTTACTTTTAAGATTTGATTGAATTGTTTGCTTGTTTTAAAAAATATATATAAATGTCAACTCGAAAATATGAGTCGGGCTATTCGAAACTCAAAAAAACAGAGTTGAAGTTTTGATTGAATCACAAAAAGGGGGCTTTAGACAAATTTGTAACGACAAACAATTTTTTTTTGAAAGTACCGGTGATTGTTTGCCGAATGAACAAGTTAATAATGCAAATCATGATGAAAATTAAAATCGAGAGGAGGTAGTTGATGAGCAAGTTAACAATATATATGCTAACGAAAATAGAGAAGGAATAACTAGTGAAAATGAAACTATAGTACCAATTAATAGGCAAGATAGTTGGTTTATTCTCAAAATTTGGATAAAGTGTTTTGATGTTGTTGTAAATTATCAATGTTCTTCCTAGTACAAGTAAATTAGCTCATAAAGGTAGTAATGATTGGAGAAATATTAGTACTAAGTTGAAGAGTCATGAGATGAGTAATGAACATATTGCTAATATGAGTTCATGGATTGACTAAAAAATGAGATTATTAAAACATAAAACAATTGACAAGAATGTTCAAGAAAGAATTAATAGAGAAAGAAAGCATTGGAGAAATTTATTACTTAGAATCATTATGGTTGTTAAAACTCTTGGAATAAATAACTTAGCATTTCGTGGAACAAACAAAAAAATTTACACAGAAAATAATGGGAGTTTTTTATGTCTAATTGAAATGATTGCAGAATTTGATCCTCTAATGCAAGAGCACATTCATCGAATAAAAAATAATGAAATTCATAACCATTATCTTGGACATATAATACAAAATGAATTAGTAGATAGATTTGCTAGGAAATGAAATTAAAACAAAAATTATAAAAAAAGTTGTGAAGTCAAAATACCTTTCAATTATTCTTGATTGTACTCTTGATATAAGTCATCAAGAATAAATGTCTATTGTATTACGATGTGTAGATTTTTCTTCAACCCCAATACAAGTAGTTGAGTATTTTTTAGAATTTTTAATAGTAAATGATACATTTGGAAAAAGTCTTTTTGGTGCTATTATGAATGAATTAAATATATTTGGTCTTGATATTAGTAACTTAAGAGGACAAAGTTTTGATAATGATTCTAATATGAAAGGAAAACATCAAGATGTTCAAAAAATATTTTTAGATGTTAATCCTTGATCATTTTATATACCATGTGGATGTCATAGTCTAAACTTGGTACTTTGTGATATGACACATTGTTGTTCCAAAGCTACGTCATTTTTTTGGAATGGTGCAACGTATTTATACAATATTTTCTTCTGCTACTAAAAGATGGAAAATTATACTAGACCATATACCTAGCCTTACTTTGAAAACATTGTCACAAACACATTGGGAAAGTTGTATTGAAAGTATAAAAGCTATAAAATTCCAAACTTCACAAATATGAGATGCTTTATTGAAATTAGGTGAAGTGAATGATGAACCTAAAATAAAAAGTGAAGTTGAATGTTTGCAAACTTATGAGCTTAAAAATTTTGAATTTTTGCTCGGCATGACTATTTGGTATGAAATATTGTTTGTTGTAAACTCAGTTAGTAGACACTTTCAATCAAAGGATATGGGCATTGATGTTGCTATAGAGCAATTGAAAGGACTTATTTCTTTTTTCGAAAAATATAGGGAAGATGGTTTTGAAAATGCCATAATTTCTGCTAAAGAAATTGCCATCTAAATGGATATAAAACCTAAGTTTCGTGAAAACGTATTATTCGTAGAAAGAGACAATTTGATGAGAATATTAACGATGAAGTTTTAAGAACTCTTGAAGAATCATTTAAATTTGACTACTTTTTGTACATATTAGATCATGTAATTACATCATTTCAAAGTAGATTTGCACAATTTAAAATATATCAAGATATTTTTGATTTTCTATTTAGTATTGAAAAATTAAGGTCATTGGAAATTGAAAATTTAAAAGGGTATTGTCTTAACCTCGAATGTTTGTTAAAACATAACGACAACTCTGATATTGATGGATTCGACTTATTTTTAGAATTAGAAATATTAAGAGAAATCATACACGTCAAAAATGATACACCAATTGATATACTTAACTATATAATTGTTGTGAATCGGATACCTTGGAAACAAAATATAACTTTGTTGCTCAATGTAAGGAAAAAGAATGAGGAACACGATGAACACAAGGATTGGTTATTAACTGCTATTCTTTCCTTTATCTTCAAAACAAGATTACAAGTATACAAGAATAACAAATAACCCTCTCACCCTAAATTAGGATTTGCAGTATGCAATGATGAGAGACTAGTATGCTATTTATAATAAACCTAACATACTAAACTAATGGGCTTTTATCACAAATATCCATTACAAGCTAACTTAGGGTACAAGCTAACTTAACCAATTGGACATAACAAACAGGCCCAATTCGATGCTAACAATTCTAGCATCCTTCGACACAATAGAGTTCACCCAATATCTCACAAATCTCCACCTTGAACAAACTCTATTATCAACTAACGGATTAGTTTTCTTCATGCGCTTTATCAACTGCATACGTGGAAAAACTTGCAACTAGGCAATGTCTTGGTGATCATATCAGCAGATTATGATCTGTCGAAACCTTCAAAGACTTGGACTTCTGCTCGATTACCCTCCGACGAAATGCAACCTCACATCAATGTGCTTGGTTCGCTCATGATAGGTGAATTCTTCGACGGTGTATTGCACTTTGATTATCACATTTAACATGATAACTTCCCTTGAATTTTCGGTTCCTTAGCAAAACCTTCAAGCCACAATGCTTCTTTCACTTAAAGCAATATATTCCGCGATGGTTGATAATGCAACAACCTTCAAGTGTTGCTTTCAACTAATAGTTGTACCAAACATAGTGAAAACATATCCGAAATAGATTTTCGAATCCATACAACCCATAATCGAGTCGACATATCCTTCGATTGTCGCTTTACTATCTTCACCAAAGGCTCCACCATAAATTAAGACTGTTCGAGACCCATTTATGTACCTTAGAATCCACTTCAATGCTTGCGGTGAGCCTTTCCAGGATTCGCCATGTACCTGCTTACAAGACTTACTGCATATGCTATGTCGGGTCTAGTACAAACCATAACATACATCAAAGAACCTACTACATTAGCATATGGGATGCTATTCATATAAGTTCTTTCCACCTCAAGATCTGGACATTGATCAATACTCAACTTGAATTGAGGGTTTGTTGGAGTCACAACAGGCTTCGAATTCGACATACCAAACTTTTCGAGAATCCTTCGTAAATATGCCTCTTGAGACAAGCATAATTTTGACTACTTTCTATCTCTTCGAATGTCAATTCCAAGAATCCTGGAAGCTGCTCCTAGATCCTTCATTTCGAACTCCTTATTGAGTTCGCTTCACCCTCATTACCTCTTCGACATTGTTACTTGCTATGAGAATATCATCAACATAAAGTAACAAAATAACAAATGAATTACCGGGAAATTTGAAGTAAACACGTGGTCGAACGACTTCTAACGAAACTTATGCGTGTCATGAATTTGTCGAATCTCCTATTCCACCGAGATTGTTTCAGCCCATATAAAGATCTATTCAACTTACACACATAATCTTCCTTTCCCTTTTCGACATACCCTTCAGGTTGCCTCATCAGGATTGTTTCATCTAGATCACCATACAAGAACGCAGTCTTCACATCCATTTGTTCCAGTTCAAGATTGAACTGTGCCACCATGGCAAGCAACATTCAAATGGACCTATGCTTCACAACAGGAGAAAACAAATCATTGAAATCTATACCTTCTTTCTGAGTGAAACCCCTTTCAACCAACCTTGCCTTGTATCTTTTCGACGCCACTCCTTCGATTCCTTCCTTAACTTTGAAAATCCATTTACAGCTGACTAACCTGGCTCCAGCAGGTTTCTTGATCAATTCCCAAGTGTTGTTATCATGAAGAGACTTCATCTCATCATCCATGGCCTTCAGCCATTCAGTCTTATTTCGACTCCTCATAACTTCCTTATAGTCTCTTGGTTCTTCCTCTAGAACCTCACTTGCAGAGATTAAGGCATAGGCTATAAGATCTGCATACCCAAACCTTTGAGGTGGTTTGATGACTCTTCGTGTCCTATCTCTTGCTAATAGATAGTCATCAGGTTTCCTCAACTTCATCAAGATCATCCTTCTTCGACTTTATCGGGATATGCAATTCGGCATCAACATGCTCCACCTCAACAGAATATCTACTTGTTCCACTCTTCGTCGGATACTTGACGCCGACCAACATCATCCGTTTTCTTGAAAGCCATTTCACTTCATTGAAAACAACATCTCGAGGTGATAATTCTTCGTGACGACTCTAGGCACCATAGCCTATAAGCTTTGACTCCTTCAGGATATCCCATGAACATGCATTTAAGAGCTCTAGGTTCGACCTTGTCTTGCCTAATATGAGCATAAGCTACGCAACCAAATACTCTCAGTTTGTCGAGATTTGGTGGATGTCCCGACCAAACTTCTTCAGGTGTCTTCATATCTAACGGAAGGACATCTATTTATCGAGATATGTTGTCAAAACAAACCCAAAACACCTTATTTAATCCAAAGACTAGTCAACATGCATCTAACTCTCTCCAAGATGGTTCGATTAAACCTTTCACCAAACCATTTTGTTGTGGAGTGCTGCAGTGTTTTGTGTCTTGCAATACGGAGGCAGACAAAAGTCGAATGCCTCATTGCAAAATTCAAGACCATTGTGCATTCTCAACCTCTTGACCTTTACGCGGTTTGGTTTTCGACCATAGTCTTCCAACCTTTGAAATTCTCAAAAGTTTCATCCTTAGTCTTCGAATGAATACCCATAACTTTCGGAATAGTCATCTACTATGGATAGAAAATACCTTGCTCTGAATGTGATGGACACCTTGCAGGCCCCAAAGATCGCATGGATGTAATCAAGGGATCCATGTGTTCTTTGTTTGCCTTTGTTGAACTTCACTGCAAGATTTTCCAAGTACAGGGGTTCACAAAACTTCGTTTTCGACTTTGTCTCCACCAAGCAAATTTTGTTTCCCAATTCGACTGGATCCCTTTCAACATGGCCTAATCTCATGTGCGGTTTCTTCGACAAAGGTTTCGTGGATGCAACATTTGTCGAACCACTTACAACTTACAAGGGTAAGCCTTGTTTCTTCACGCCTCTCAAGACTTCCTTCGACCTCTTCATGACTCTTAGGATACTTTTCTCTCTTGAAAACATATCCTTTCTTGTCGAATTCACCAAGAAAATCAAATTTCTCTTCAAATCGTGTACATGACTTTAGTCAATAACCTTATTGACTCATCATGGAGTTTGAATCTCACGGATCCAATACGCAATCTTGCAAGCTTTGTTGTTTCAATACGGATCCACCATCTTGATCACATAATTCCTCGAACAAGTCTTTGTTTGGAGTCATGTGCCAAGTGCACCAGAATCCATAATCCATTCCTTCGACGAGTTCTTCCGAAACCACAAGAACATCGATGAGTCGAAATCATCTTGAACAATAGTGCATTGCCATTATCCTTACCTCCATGATTTTTTTCGGGGCACACTTTTCTTGTGACCCTCCTTCTACAATGATAGCATCGAATACGGATGCTTCACCACCGTAAAACTTCGCTTACTTTTACCTTTCTTCTTGTCGAACTTATTATCCTTTCGCAAGAATTTTCCTTTAACGAAACCTTCACCAACCGTCGAGGTTTATGCTCCTTCGTTCATTCAAGTCCTTCGAATCGATTGAACCTCTTCAAAGGTCGGGACTCCTTCCATACAAGAGAGTTTCTTTGAAGTGGGCATGTGATTTGGGCAGCAACATCAACAACGCTGATCTTCATCATCAATCTTCACATCAATATTTTCAAGATCAAGAATCGACTTGTTGAACATATCCAATTGCTCGCCAACACTTTGTCTTCAATCATCTTGAATGAATACAAAGCTTGCTTGTGAGAGTCGATTCACCAACGATTTAGTCATGTACAAACTTTCAAGTTTCACCCATAACCCTACCGCCGTCGTCTCCTTTGATACCGTCAAAGAACCTTATCACCAAGGCTCAACAAAATTGCTGGTGGGCCTTCTCTATCATTGCCTTCTTCTCACCGTCAACTCTTCATTCATGGTGACTCTCCCTCAACGCTTCCAAACAACCTGTGAACCGGTGGGGCTTTCATCTTCAAACGACCAAAATCGTTCACTCCGGTGAACTTGTCAATCTCATACTTTGTCGAAGGCATCTTCTCCACGCTCACCGCACCAATTTGTTGTGAATCGGATACCTTGGAAACAAAATATAACTTTGTTGCTCAATGTAAGGAAAAAGAATGAGGAACACGATGAACACAAGGATTGGTTATTAACTGCTATTCTTTCCTTTATCTTTCCTTTATCTTCAAAACAAGATTACAAGTATACAAGAATAACAAATAACCCTCTCACCCTAAATTAGGATTTGCAGTATGCAATGATGAGAGACTAGTATGCTATTTATAATAAACCTAACATACTAAACTAATGGGCTTTTATCACAAATACCCATTACAAGCTAACTTAGGGTACAAGCTAACTTAACCAATTGGACATAACAAACAGGCCCAATTCGATGCTAACAATTCTAGCATCCTTCGACACAATAGAGTTCGACCCAAGATCTCACAATAATAAGACTAAACTCTTTCCCAAATGCATTTGTTGCGTATATAATAATGTTAACGATTCCTGTAACTGTTGCTTCAGCCGAAAGAAGTTTTTCAAAATTAAAATTAATAAAATCTTATCTAAGATCAACAATATCTCAACAAATATTAAATGGATTAGCTTTATTATCGATTAAAAAATAAATGTTAAATGAAATTGATTATAATAGTTTAATAAATAATTTTGCTTCTCAAAAAGCTCGAAAAGTAAATTTTAAATAAAAATTATAATAATTTAATTTAATTTAGTTATTTTATAAGAATGTAAAAGGCCTCAATTTGAAGTTTGCTTCAAGCCTCGTAGAGTATTGGGCCGACCCTGGTTGGATTTGAGACTTCAGATGGGGGGTGAGTTGTGTGGTTTGGAAAAACGTGGACTAGAATTTTTTTTGGCAAATTAATTTAAATTAGAGTTTTAAAATCATTTTCAAATATTTAAGCAACAGATAATAAATAACATAAAGTTAAAGATAAGGGAAGAATGAGGACACAAAGATTTATAGAGGTTCGGTTAAAACTAAATGATCCGCTACTCTCTCCAAGACTTGGTCTTAGCATGGCAAATAAACCCGGCCCCACTGGGGCCCGCCTCCGTCCGAAATTAAGGGTTTAAAGGGGCGGTCTTGGGCGGGTGATAATACCGCCCCCGCTCCGCACCCACCAACTAAATTTAATTTATTTTATTTATTTTTAATAGTTTTATTACTCATTTACAATTTTTAATACTTTTTAATGTTATAATATCATGTTTAGTAGAATTATTATTCATTTTTTTGAAAATAAAATTTAAATAAAACTATCAAACTTGAAAAATACTTTTAAAATAATTAATTATTTAGTTTAATTATTTATTTTTAACTTTATTGAAAAAAATAAAAATTTAAAAAAATAAAAATTTTATGCGGGCGGGTGCGAGGAAACCTGTTTCTTGTTGGGGGTGGGGGCAGGTGAACAAATTTTAGCTCCAAACGGATTTGGGAGCGGGTGCGGGTCTGGGTCTGGGAGGCGGGTGCAGGTCTGGGTGTGCTTAAACCCGCCCCCAAGACTCTTGAGAGTTTCCAATAATACTTGAGAGCTTTTAGTAGGAAAGGCTCACTAAACCCCTTATACAAGGAAAAATGGCAGTTGATCTTCAACAAAATAATATAAGGCGATGAATATGGGCGTTTCAATCTTTTCTCCAATAAATTGTCGAGAGTGAAGTTGTCATTCTCCCTTCCCCACTGAGGATTGAAGTGGATAGTCTTCTTTTCACGAACAAGGATCTTGGAAGCATTAGTCTTAAGTTCCAATTATCTGAGCTCAATTTCGGTTTAACAGGATAATCAAATACCCTATGAGATTTTATTTTTTTGGTAAAACCTATGAGATTTTGACCGAGCTAATATACGAAGATTTTTAATATCTGCTAATCTTCAACCAATCTTGGTTTTACCGGCTAACAAAGAACCAAGGGATGATGATAAAAGCTGGATAATATTCAACATATATATGTAGAAACTGATCACACAATCCCTAACCAAATATTTTACGGGTTTAGCTTCTAACCACATATTTTATCCATAAATGGACGGTATTCGACCAAAGTGTATAAACAACATTTTCTTGGTAAATTTTATAACTCTACCCTTCCAAAATTATATTGGTATCCCCACTCACAAAAGAATATCCTCGCAATATTATTTTCCTATAACATCTAGTGAGCTAAAGTTTAAATAAAACTTTAGACAGATAGAGAGTGAGAGAGGGAAGTGTCAAAACACGTTTTTGGATGTTTTAAAATGAGAAATGAGACCTATATTTATAGGCAAGAGGAATGCCCAAGACAGAATTCTCATTTAATTAATTTCACTATTGCCTCATCGATTAACACTTTGTCCTAATCGATTATATCATAAAAAATAGTCATTGCTGGTTATTTAAAATGAAATAAGAGACTGCTAGTCGTTGCACATCTTCAATATTAAAAAAAATTGGAAGACTAATTCTATTCCTAATATACTAACTCCTAATATAAATTATTAGAACGAGAATCAAACCAAATATTGTTCAAAATATAAAGACTTAAATTTTCCAGCTTATCAGCATAATAGTTGCAGCTTACGAGCATAATAGTTGCATTAAAATCCATGTTGCTAGTGAGGATGAAACAGTTGGATCATTTGTTTCTTAAGTTCTAAGGAATAGAGAAAGTTGATCTAAAAACTAAGGAAACAATAGTGGAGTCTGTATACAAACATAAGTTTTTCCACCCTCTATGATGAGCAACTTCAATGGCATTGAAGGCACCCAACAACTCAGCAAAAAAGGCACAATTCCATCTTGTGTTTGAAGTAAAACAACTAAGGATCATGCCAAAATGTTCTCTAAAGATACCTCCACATACATATGGACTTGGATTGTTCTTAGAGGAACCGTTTAAGTTAGATTTGATCCAAGATAAATGAGGAGGTGTCCATAAAACTTCCTTGCTATATGACTCCTTAGGAAGCTGAATTTGTATAGTAAAAGCTTTTATAATTGAGGATTCAATGATAGAATATCCTAAGGCAACCTATGTGGAATTAACTAAAAATGGCCATAATGAGAAGGATAGGTGACTTCCAGTTGATGATATTTTTGTTGAACCTTCTTTGATTTTTACATAGCCAAATCATGCTGAAAGAATTAATAATAACAGAGGTAACAAGGCTTTGCATTTAGGGAATCAACTCTAGTTGAAAATTTTAAGAATGACAAAGGGAGAGGAAAAAGAGTATGGACATCAAATATGTTGAAAATCCAAGCCCATATCTTTTTGAAAAAGCTACAATGAACATAGAGAAACATAAAAGATTCACAAGAGGAAGAGCAAACACAACTTTTGGAAGCCAATTGCATTCCTCTCTTAGAAATGTTATCATTAGTTGGGATCTTGTCATGGAATAACCTAAAAAATTCATATAATTTGAGGGAGGGGTAAAAACATTCCAAATAATTTTGGCCTACTCAAGATTATGTCCAACAAGACATTGGAACATGAATGGGTATTTGAAGGAAAGCTCTCCAATTTTAGAGGGAAACCAAACTCTCAAATCATGCTTAGGGATGAACGACAAGGTAACTTAACTAGAAATGGATGGTAACTCAAGGTACGTGTTAGTCATCTGAGTGGGCACACACCAATCTTATTTAATCGAAAATTGATTGATTATGTCATTCAAAAGATGGTGATCCTATTCAAGAATATTCAGGATTTTCACAAGAGGAGATCTCAACAAACATCAACCCAAAAGTTGATATTAAAGTAATCCCCCAAATTCCATTATTAGTTAGCTTGAACATCAAGCCACTTTCCTTTAATATAGCTCTAGGTAGAATAAGAAATGTGGTGTCCAATTGGCATTTCCTTCCTAAGCATTGTAAGCTAGAGGGACAAGGTGTAAGAGGAGTCATTTTGCAAGAAGTCCCAACAGATTTTAAAGTTAGTTTCTTCATTGGTAAGGACAAGGAACCTAACATTAGACCATCTTTCATTCAAATGCTAACATTGTTGGAACAAAGTGTTTTCAAGAAAGATGAATGATGAGAAGAAGGAGAATAGAGAAAAATAAATTGTATTGAAAGTTAATATTTTTGTTCAAAATGAATTGTGATATGTGTTGTGTAAAATTACAAACTACTAAGCCATTTATATAGGCTTGCAAAGCTGGGTCCAAAAATACAGTTTGACACACTAATTAACTGCTGTATTTGACTCTATCGAATACAGCTGCCAACTTATGCACAACTAGATGGTTCAACACACCTTCGACACCACTAGTTCGACCCACCTTCGACACCACTAGTTCGATATACAATAAAAGCACTTCGATAAAACAAGAATTAAATCTTCTAACACACCCCCTAATTCATGTTCTCGAAACTTCTGATCATGATGCTTTTCTTTAACTCCTCGAATATGACTTTCTTTAGAGTTTTGGTGAGTATGTCAGTTAGTTGTACTTATGTCTTGCAATGCTTTAGTTCCAACTTCCCTTTGTTGACTTGATCCCTAAAAAATGATACCTTATTTCTATGTGCTTACTTTGACCATGACACACTGGGTGATTCACTAGGTCTATAGCTGACTTGTTGTCGACAAACAACTTCATCTTAGGTTCCATTATCACGAGTTCTTCAAGCAAAATTTTGATCCATGCTGCTTGGCATGCAACATATAATGCAACCACATATTCCACTTCACATGATGATAAATCCACGGTGATTTTCTTTCTTTAGATCCAATAGATTGAAGCATCTTCGGTCATGAAAATGTAGCCTGTAATACTTTTCTTTTCATCTTGATCTCCACTGAAATCTGAATCAGTGTATCCACAGACTTCTACATATGTGTTATTCTTCGACTTCCTTGGCCTCACCACACCATGATCAATTGTTACATTTATGTATCTCAACACCCTCTTCACTACAATGAGATGACACTCTGGAGGTTTCTCCATAAACTGACTCAATAATACGCTACTTTGACATATAGTAGATCTACTATTAGAAAGATACCCCAAGGATCCAATGATTTGTTTGTATATTGTCGAACTTAGAAATTCATCATTCGTTTTCCTTTTTCAAATTTTCTTCTATTTCTAACAGAGTGGAAGATGCATTACAATTTCTCATATTAAACCTCTTCAGTATATCTTGGGCATACTTCGTTTGATGCAAAAATACTCCTTTTTTAGTGTCTTTGAATTCCATCCCTGGGAAATATGAAAGATTCCCTAAGTTAGAAATTTTGAATTATTGCATTAGTTTTGACTTAACTTTCATTATCTCAGCTTCATGTACTCCTGTAATTATTAAATCATCTACATAAAGGCATAAGATGATTTGACTGACACTGTCGACATCATTTACATACACTCCATTTTTAGAGAAACACTTTGTGAAATCTACACCGATCAAGAAGCTATCTATTCTCTTATTCCAAGCTATATGGACTTGTTTCAAACCATATAGATCCTTACTTAATTTATATACCTTTGACTCATGCCCTTTGATGTCGAATCCCGGTGGTTGAGTAACATAAACCTCTTCTTCCAATGGTCCATTCAGAAATGATAACTTTACATCCAACTGATGTATCTTCCATCCTTTATATGGAGCTGTTGAAACTAATTCTGATTGTTTCCAGCCTCGCAATAGGTGCGTAGACTTCGTCTAAATTGATACCAGGTTTTTGTAGAAAACCTCTCTCCACTAGTCTTGCTTTATACTTGGGAATATCACCATTTTCCCTTCGTTTCACCTTGTAGATCCACTTTACATCGATTGGCTTCTTATTAGTTCTTTCAACAAGCTCCCAAGTCTTGGATTTCTCAATTTCTCTGAGTTCTTCTTTCATGGCTTCACACCAATTCGAAATACGCATGGCTTGATCTAAATCAATTGGTTCTGCTTCAACCATCATCATGGCTTCTTCGATTAAGTTACCATCTGCATCAACTGCTTGATATGGAAATTTTTCATATCCAACTAGCCTTGTCGACTCATTTCTTGTTCTTATCGACCTTCTTGCATTCTGCTCAGGTGGTTCTTTATTTCGACTGGTTGAAGCATCATCATGTTCATTTAGACTGGTTGAAGCTTCATCTTGTTGATCTTCTTCGAATATAGTTGTGATTGTATCTGATTCCTATAGAACTAAGCCTTGACTCCAGTCCCATCATTTTCTTTCATTCATAAGAACATCTCGACTGATTACTAGTTTACCATTGTTTGGCGAATACAACTTGTATCCATTAGTCGAATGATAACCTATGAGCATCATTGCCTCACTTTGATCATCTAGTTTCTTTCTCAATTATTTAGGTACATGCCTGAAGCACATTGATCCAAAAACTCTAAGATGACTCACATTTGGCTTCGACCCTGTCCAAGTCTCATAAGGTGTCTTTTCGACCATCTTCTTCATTGGACACCTGTTTAGAATATATAATGCTGCCGAAGCTGCTTTAGCCCAAAATCTCTTAGGCATATCTTTTTCTTTCAACATACTTCTCATCATGTTTAGTATACTTCTATTCTTTCTCTCAGCCATGCCATTATGCTGAGGTGTATAGGGTGCAATGATCTCATGCTCTGATACCAATTTGTTGGAACAAAGTGTTTTCAAGAAAGATGAATGATGAGAAGAATGAGAAGAGGGAAAAAGAATTTGTATTAAAAGTTGTGGATTTCTTAATCCACCTCATGATTTTCTTAGGCACCACGTGAAATTCCACAAATGCCCCTCAAAATCGGAAGTATATTTTAAGTTTGCACCCTATATAATTTCCCGATGTTTTATTATTTATAAGCCTTCTAATACTATTTTATTTCATTTAGTTATGCGAGGTGTACTCGATCTGTGTCAATAGGTTTGTTACTATAATTTCCTTTGCTTGTTTTGTTGTAGGCTATACAAATCTTTAATTTAACTATAATGTTATCTTGTATGCAGTTCCTCCTGCTTATTATGCACACTTGTTAGCTTTCCGTGCTAGATACTACATCAGCGAAGTTGAAAAATTCTAATTCTGGTTCTGCAAGTGGTAATAGGAGTACCACCAACTTTGTGGCGACCCTGCCATCTATCTTCGATAACGTAAAAAATGTTATGTTTTACTGTTGATCTTGGTTTGTCGTACAAGCTTCGAATATAGGTTTGAGAATTTAGATATTCGCCATGGGTGTTCATAAATATTTTCTAGTTATTTTTGTAACATGTCTGGCAGATCTTACTCTCGCTAGTTGGGAGTTTAGATAAACAATATTAAATTATATACGAAAATTAGCCAACCTTAATTTATAGTGTACTAAATTATATACCTTAATTTAACTCATTTTTCTGCTAGTTTGGAACCGGAAATATACTTCGGATGTTTACTCAAATATCTCAAAATATGGTGCGCACCGAAAATATACTTCCGATTTTAAAAGGACATTTTAGAAAATGCATAGGGTTTAATTTCTCCACATAGGGTGGATTAAGAAATTTCCTAAAAATTAATATTTCTAGAATGAATTGTGATATGTGTTGTATAAAATTACAAGCTACTAAGCCCTTTATATAGGCTTGTAAAGCCCAGGCCCAAAATACAATTCGACACACTACTTAACTACTGTATTCGACTATGTCGAATACAACTAACAACTTATACACAGCTAACTTCGACTATGTCGAATACAACTAACAACTTATACACAGCTAACTGGTTCTACACACCTTCGACACCACTAGTTCGACCACCTTCGACACTACTAGTTCGACATACACACTTCGATAGAACAAGAATTACATCTTCTAACAACATACTTTATGCAAGGTAACTTGACTGATAGAACAAGAATTACATCTTCTAACAACATACTTTATGCAAGGTAACTTGACTGATGGTAACTCAAGGTACGTGTCAGTCGTATGAGTGGGCACACACCAAGCATAGTTAACCATTAACCTTGTACTCTACTTAGATTATATGAACTTATATCTTCAATATTTCTTTCTTCAATGCAGAATGTCAGACATCTAACAATATTTTCATATTTTCTAAACTCTTCATCTTCAATGCCACATATTTGAATAAGACACTAAGATTGACAAGCTGATTTTCAGTTCTATCCAAAGGATTTAAACTTGTCGGAAAACTATGTAGAGACACTAAGATTCATGGAGACAAGAATGAAACAATTTAGCTTCATTTATTTGTAACTGCATATTTCATATACTTTAATAATACCAGTACTAATGTACTGAATCATTGATCACCACAAAAATATTTCTTAATCTTACAAAGGCCAATAGACCATAAACTAAACCCGTTTGATGAATGTAACAAAGAAGTAAAAGGCCATAGTTGTTATATGATAGAATATTACATATATAACACCTAGATAACAAAACATATATCCTCAGCTACTTTGACAAAACTGAGACTTTAGCAGCTTCATAGGACTTCCTTGAAATCCAGGGAATTTACCATGCGCTGGGACTAGCTACCTTGGTCGCATAACTATAATGTCCTCTCCTTCCTCCTCCTCCTCTTCCTCCATTTCTTCGTCCTCGATTCATCTGATATTCATTATTACCATGCTGATATGCATGGTTCCTAGACCATGATATGCTATTCTCTCTCCTTTTGTTATTTCCTTCCCATGCTCCCCAGTTTCTGTTCACACCATTACTTGCTTGATACTTGTTATCCAAGTCACCACCATATTGCTCCTTTGGAATCCACCTTTGAGAATCATCCCAAGAGTTGGTTTCAGTATTTTCATGGTTGTTTGATCCCCATCCATCAGCAGCATAGCTTGGTTCGGAAGGCTTTGATACTTTCTCGGCCCCCCATCCCCATCCACAGGCCGGATTTGGTTCGGGAGGCTTTGATACTTTCTCGGCCCCCCATCCCCATCCACAGGCCAAATTTGGTTCAGGAGGCTTTGATACTTTCTCAGCCCCCCATCCCCATCCACAGGCCGGATTTGGTTCAGGAGGCTTCATTACTTCTTCATCGTCCCCCCATCCAGTTGGTTCTATTCCCCATCCAGGACCGGTTAATGACTGATTTAATAGGAGAGAACTGCCCAGAATCACAGTCTCCTGGCTCTTTTCTATCATATTCCGACGGGCCTCATCTTCTCTATCCACATCCAGATAGAGTTCCGGATCAGCACTTGCATCCCAATCTACATCATCGACGTACATGTCAGGATCAGGCAACGGAATGTTGCAGGGAAATCCATTGATCTCAGCCCAAAACCTGTTTTTTGCATTGTCAAAAGTCTCTTTGACAGCAGAGTCTTCCCAGTTTACTACACTGGAATGCATATACATATACTTCTTGCCTTCTATTACCTTTTTCCATGGAACTGAGCCAACCAAAGCACAAAATTTCTTTTCCCATGAAGGAACCGTTGGAAACCTATTATCTGTAAACCAAAAGAATTAAATAGAATCAAATGATAATTCAAGTTATAACTTATTATCACACTGATATTGTACTGCATGACACTAAAATGTACTTTTAACTTAAGGCAGAAAAAGAGCAAAAAAACATGCAAAACTCGTGCAGAAGAATAAATATGCATTTATTGAATGGTCAAAACTAGATAGTGTTAGTTCAAAACCCAAATTAAACTGAATTTGTACATAGCGGAAAGTACAAAAGATCAACCGCTAAGCTTTCCTATTCAATAACTGATCGACTTACCGATACTTTAAACATGCCTCCAAAAGATCTGATTAGTAGATTCACAGACAGTTTCAGTTTAAAACACGATATATCGAGTTAGCATAAAGAAGAACATAGTTAACTAAACACGAAATTTAGTTATCTTTGGAATGGATTTCTCTATTTCAATTCATCGATGTTACACATCATCCGAGCGATCCGATCCTAACCAATAGATACCTACTTCAACATTCCCAAAATCATATATTTTCAAACCATATATAAACAGAAAGGTACAACCATAGGCAGCATGAATTCAAAGCAGAACAGAGTCACAGACAAATGATTACAAAACATAATCTGCAGAAAATCCAATACAAACAGAAACGTAGTTATCTATCACCACTGTCCATTTAAATAATTGAACAACGTAGGGACCAACCAACAACCAGCCTGACGAAAATGAAAAACACCACCAACAACCTACCAACCAAATAAATGACAACATTCCATATCCTTCTAGACACTCCCTTCAATTATTGAAACTCTTAGTTTAATTTTCTTGACAACAAAGTTGAACCTAAACTAAACCCTCCATCATCATACTCACACACACTGAAACACAAACAAGTAAAGTACAAAATTCAAGCTCTAAGACTCTTATCACAAAAGGGTTTTCATAATACCAAAATTTCTAATTCAAAACCAGCAAATGAAAAAAAAATCTCAAATTTAAAACAAACAAAAAATCCCAATTGAAAGTAATCCATGCAAAAACCGAAGAAATAACAAAATCAAACGAATGAAAGAAAGGGAAAAGAAAAAGACACTTACCCAAAGGTGGTTTTCCATTATAAGATGAGGATCTCCAGTGACCCACTTGATGATTACTGATCTCTTGGTTTTTTCTCCAATTATTCATTTCTATAAGCAACAGAGAGAAAGACCCAAATGAGAAAACTGATTTTTTTTTTATCGATTACAGGGAACAAATACAATTGAAGAAAAAATTAACAAACTTTGAGAAATTGAAGAGAAAATGATTATGGAATTAGAGAAAGAACAAGATGATTGTGACTATGATTTTGACACAGACAAGAACAAGTTTTCCGAGGTTTCTTGTTGCTTCCATAAGACATATCCTTTGGGTTTGTACTTGATTGTGTATTTATAGCAACACGTTTGCTCTTTTGTTTCATTCACATTTACTTTTTGAGGCTAAATTAGGAAATTGCTTTTTCAATTTATAAGATTTACTAAAATGGAATCTAAAATTTTAAAATTATATCTATTTAGAAAGAGAAAAAGAATGGTGTACTTGTACTATCAATTATCTAAAGCCTGAAGTTATATGGTAAATTTTAAAATATTTTTGTGATTTATATTTTAAAAAATATTCTAATTGTATATTATGTAATTTTTTTACATGAAAGTGCACTACCATTAAATTATTTTACATTGAACTTGTAAAATAATTTTATAAATAATTTTATACTGTCATATATTAAGTAATTTCAATCAAAATTTATTATTTTTTCATGTTATATAATTTACTTAAAAATAAGAGTATAATTTGACATTTATCATGGTTGTGATTGTATGACTGCAAAATTATTTATATATTGTTATCTCATATCCCTTTTTCTCTTTAAAAATTATTTTTTAGTTAAGTTTTGACCAAAATAGAATCTACATCTTAAAAATTAATAAATAAATGTATTTTAGACATTATTTTCTAAATTTATAAGATTGATCAAAATCACGGTTCTTAATTAATAAATCGTTAGTTGGTTTAGCAGTAATTGACGATGGGATTGATAGGAAGGATCACCATTTGATTTTTACAAATGCAATTGGATTATACCGGTGGTGAAAAATCAGAATTTTTTTGACCAAAACCGAATTTAAAATTTGAAAATAAATAAAGAAATATATTTCGGAAATTATTTTTTAATTAATAAGATTTACTAAAATTGAATTTAGAATTTAAAAATTAAATTGCACAAAAAATTTCAAAAATTAAAATATTTTATAAAAATTTGAAAATTAAAGATTGACCAAAGTTGAATATGTAGTATGTGTTAAGTAGGGGTGGCAAAATGGGTTGTCCACCTCGATCTGTCGTAAGCTCGCTAAAAAAAGAGTGGGACGAGCAAGTATGTCAAGTGGAAATGAGTATAAAAATCCAGTTCGCTCGTCTAAAGTGGCAAATTAGCGGCCGACAAGTTTGGTCGTCTATTTATTTATTTATTTATTTATTTATTTTCATTTTTAATAGATAAATAATTTTTTTACATTTCAATTAGATTTTTCACTTATTTTTAAATTAATTTTTCATAAAGTATCTTTTTAAAAAATTGCATATATCCACAAATAAATGTATAAAATAAAATCATCAAGAATTAAAATTACTAGAATTAATTAAAAAAAAGGCGAGCTTAAGGCAGGACAGGTAGAACGAATAGGCAGAGCGGGCTTTGGCAGGCAGTGAGTTTTGGCGGAGCAGACTTTGGTGGACGGAGAGCCTAAAATACTAATGTAACCACCATTTTTATGCGGGTACGCGGGTCGGGCCTGCATGCCACAACCCATTTTACCACCCCTAATGTTAGGGGTACAAAGTAAATTTTGATTGATTGACAATTTAGACACCGACATGCCATACACAATGGTTTTGGAGGAATACAATATTTCATGTTGCCTACCTATTTGAAGGCTGATATTTGAAGACATATGCAAACTTATGATATGTATATTGTGTTGGGCAAGGGTGAACATAAAAAAAAGAATTGGGCTTACTCGACCGATCTGAATGAGAAAATAGGTATTGAGTCGGTTTACTTCTAGTTACTGGTTCGACCAGCTCAGTTAAACGGTTTGAAATGGTTAATTGTGGTCGAGTTTAGTTGGTTTTGCTGAACCCACTCTCTCACACCACCGCCACCTTCTTCCTCGCTCTCGCAAGCTGCCGCCACCTTCTTCATCACTCTCTCACGTTGTCGCCACCTTCTTCACCATTCTTTTACCCCATTTCACGTTTTTCCTTATTTTATCATGTTGTCGTCACCTTCTTCCTCATCCCCTCACGTTGTTGTCACCTTCTTCCTCATTCTCTTACGCCATTTCACCCTCTTCCTTATTCTCTCACCCCGCCCTCAGCTTCAACCCCTTTTGAGAAACCAAATATGTCATCTTCTTCCTCATTCTCCCATTCCAACGTTTTACACGCCAAACATGTCTTGATGTTTCAACTAGATGGAACTTGACATATTTGATGTTAGATGTGACTAAAAAGTTTCAAACTGCTTTTGATAAGCTGAAAGATGAGGATGAGTCATATGGGGATTTCTTTGAGTTTGATTCCCCCTAATAGTCAAGATTGAGATAATGTTAGGGTTTTTATTAAATTTTTGAAGAATTATCATGAAGCAAGGTTTTTTCTGTTTCAGCAAAAGCAAGTTTGCATATTTAAATTCTGGTGCAGCAGTCCCCGATGTCCTATAAGGATGTTGAGACATTTGGTCTGATATTAAACACACAGACAAGGTGAAAGTTACAGTGCAGGAAAATATAAAGAACACAGATAATTGTTCACCCAGTTTGGTGCTACACACCTACATCTGGCGGCTTTCAAGCTAGGGATAAAATCCACTATCAGTAGTATTAATTCAACGCTAAACTACCCCGTTTATAACTCCTCACTTAATCACTACTCAATGCAATTTCTACCTAAGAACCTCTTAGATATGAGAAACCGCTCTCACTCCCCTTCAATCACACGCGGTGATTATAACAAAAACACAAGACTTGAAGACACCCTTCAAACACACATGATTAGAAGATACACTTTTGTCACAAACTACCTAAGACTTAAAGCAATATGCTTTTAACTTAGAACACACTTTGGATTTTCTTCACAACTTCCTCCAAGAACTATAACTCAACTCATTACTTCACAGCTTCTGAGTGAGAACAACTTTCCTCTTGCCTACGGGATTTGAGGTACAACTCAGTGGCCATCCCACAGTCCGTGTGGTTCACACACGGCTAACCCTAATGACTACATACTTATTAAATTTGGCTAGATACCTAAACTAGGTTTAAAACTCCCTATTTACAACCTGGTCCCAAACTGGACTTGGGCCTTTAAACAACAACATATCAGCTGTAACAAACTACAGAAAAGAAATCGCAGAAAACATCTGATACAAGCAAGTTCTTCGATCCTTAGTTTCCTGATTTTTCTCCTTAGCTCCTGATTGAATCTTCTTGGACCTTCACATATTCCTTCAAGTATACGCCACATAGGTTGCATAATATTCCCTGAATATTCTGCATAACTTAAAACATAACTGTAACTAATTTATCTGTTCAGTAGGCGTGATGTTTGTTAGAACATAGTTTGGTTCTAATCATATCTTAGAGTTTTGATGATAACAAGTGAAATAAATTTTGTATAATAAATATGATACTCTGATGTGTATTGTTTCTATTTCTGATGATGTTTTGACTCAAGCACTCTAGAATATAGAAATATCAAAATAATGTTGAGTAAACAAGTAATAGAAGTTCTAATGATGAATGGAACTTCTAGACACGCACACTGAAAGAAACTTCTGAAGGAAACATGCTAACGCAACCTATGATAGAAGCACCAAGGAAACCTCTTAATAGAATATACTTTGAACAAGGCTTGCAGAAGATCATGATTTATCATACGTCATCTTCTAAGACAAAGTCTGCTACAATACCGTTACTAATTAAAGTTAACACGACTTAAGTACTTGAGTGGATCAACTTTCGAGGCTCATGGAGAAAACAAAGCACATGCAGACAAGCAACATTAATCATGTTTCTCATCATCCAAGACCCGCAACAGAAAGCAACAAATTAATTTTCTAGAAGCTATATAAAGAGCAACCATTCAAAGAAAAAATAGCAATTCCTAGAAAGAAAACTTACGCTGCCAAAATCAAACCTTATTGTGTTAAGTTTATTTTTCAGTTTTGAGCTTAAACTTTCTTGTGTAAAATTCACTTTTGTGATACAGATTTTTAGAAGCAACCTTATACGTTGTGTTAGAATTTCTTGTGTAATTGTTCCTTGAGAGACCAGTTGGGTCAGATTTCTCAAGAGGGATAGGACTAGAGAGTCTTAGAGGTGTTAGTCACTTGCAGTTGACTTGTGCATTGTTGTTAGTCACAACATTTGGTTGTGTAATTGTAATCTTTTGATTATAGAGGATTAAGTCCTTGTTTGAGAAAGGAAAAATCACCTTGGCGGGTGGACTGGAGTAGTTTGAGTTTCAAACGAACCAGGATAAAAATCATTGTGTGTTTAGATTGTTGTTAAGTAAGAGAAAATTTAAAAAGGGAAAACTTATTCAACCCCCCCTCCTTCTAAGTGTTTTCTAAGCCTACAATTGGCACCAAAGCTCTTGGTTCTGGGTGCAAACACTTAACAGTGTCAGATAAAGATCCAGAAGGAAAACAATATGGCAACAGATCACAACAACAACACTAAACCTCCTAATTTGATGCATAAGATTTTGAGTATTGGAAGGATAGATTAGAAAGATTATTCTAGGCTATGATCCTAATCTTTGGGATATGGTCTTGGATGGCTACAAACACCCAGTAGATTTTAGGAATCATCACAAATCAAGAAATATCCTGCTGAATGATGAAACCACCCGGCTGAACATCCGACTGATAGGGGTGTATTAATGGATTCACCATCGAACGTCTTTTATCTCGCGAGGGAGAAAGGAAAACATCGAGTAAACCTGAGGGGAGAAATCGCGGTCCTTCGACCGAGAGAATCTAGGTAAGGGAGTTAGTTACGCGAGGGGAAGGGATTAACACCCCACACGCTCGTAGTACTCTATAATATCCACTTCTATTTTCTACCTAAAGGGTGTGTTATATCTTTCTATGCTCAAACGCTACAATGCATGCAAAGGAAAAGGAAAATAAAGAAACCACGGGGAAAAGAAGGAAATATTTACAAGTTGTGCTCGATCGAGTCCCGTGACAAGATGCCTACGTATTCCCTCGTGCAATTGGAAAGTCAGAGCGTCGTAGTTCGACTCACTTGTTTTGGTGGGTTTTGTGTTTTTTACTTGTGAAAAAGGTTTTAAACACAAAAGAAAATGCGCCCGTAGGCGAAAAGAGTTTTTCTTGGTTGGTTGCTTTTACCTTGAGAAAGGAGTTTAAACCATTATTAAGTATTTTGTTTTCAAAATAGAAAAGAAAGCAAGTTTTAGTTTTAATTACATGCAAGGATGCAAAAAGAAACAAGCAAAATATAAAGGGAGACTAACTAGTACTAGCCCTAATGTTGTCATGCAAAGATTGGACCTATAGTTGAGGATGTAAGGAAATCTCTACCTAGGTTAACATGCAAAGGATGTAAATCCTAATGTCTAGGCTCGAGAACTATCCTAACCGAGCGGTCCTAAGGGAAAGCTATCCTATATCCGTCTTGGTTGTAGAACCAAGGGATGAAAGGGGATGAAGCAATCAAGTGCTTTGGCAGAAGCACACAAGCAATGCAATATGCAAACAAATGTCAAACAATTACAGGCATAGCCTACGGAGCAAATGATGCGAGTTCTGCAGTAAATGCGAACCCCAGGAATGAGTGGAGAGTCAAAATAGGGAACTCTGGACAATTTGTAATCGACTCGATAGGAATAGTAACACGATTCACATGCACCATACAAGACACATACTAGAATTGTGGGGGTTGACTGCCGACCCTTTCTGCTTGCCCATATATCAATGACTCGATAACAGGAAATATAAAAAGTGGGACTTTGCTTGGTGGTGCCACGTCGCGTGTCCTAACCACTTCTGACCTATGCAAGCACAATTGTAAGCACAATAAAATGCGTCTCCTTATGCACGGATGAGGACTTTAAACAAACCAAACACAATTAGCAAATAGAAGTGTCCTAAACGGGTCTTTAAATAAACTAGAGGGGTTCCTGAACATGCTCCAACTACGGAAGCTCCATCATACATCTCTATTCCTACTTCTCATGGCAAAAGAAAGCTGTAAAGCCCTACTTCTCATGATATCTAGGAAAGCTGTAAGAGAATGCAATAAATGGTGTAGAAACTACCAAACAGATATAAAATCTGAAGTGCACTGCAAGCTAATGAAATACTCTGGAAAACTTCAAGTACTCTAGCGATGCAATTAGAGTAAACCGGTGAGAAGCGCTCAAGGTGTCAAAAACACACGGAGTACGCGTTCATACGCATCTGAAGCAATAACACCTGCAAGAGAACCACACAAGCAGACAATAGAATGTACACGTATGCGCACAAGCAAAGGAATATGTCTATAGACATTCCACTCAAGATACTCCTGCAAGAAGGGAGTTAGACCCAAAAAGCAGATAATAGAATGTATACGTGGGTATACAAGCGCGAAACATCGAAGTATTGTGTCGTATGTATTTACAACACAAGCTCCTGCATCAAATACATCTCAAACAATGTCTAATAATGTTAGAACACATGATGTTTGTATTTAAAATTAAGAAAGAAAAGAAAATTCAGTTCCAGGTCGCGCTAAGCCTGGTATCTGGCGCCAAGCGCGACCCAAACAAAACATTTTGCGCTAAGCCTGCTCTTGGTGGCGCTAAGCGCGACCTGCAACACAAAAGTCAGTGAATTTGGCACTTAGTGCGCTTTTGATGGCGCTAAGCGTGGTCTGTAACCTGCAGAATTTCATGTTCTGATCCGAATCACTTTTCCATGATGTTCTCATGCCAAAAGCCAGTCCATACAATCACAGTTCCAATGCTCATAAATGAAAATCAAATGCATGGACATGTGAGGAATGCAAGTTAAAGCAACAATTCCAATGTTCATAGATGAAATCAAATGCGTAAACTTGTGACGAATGCAAGTTAAAGCAACAATCCCAATGTTCATAGATGAATATCAAATGCATGAACATGTGAGAAATGCAAGTTATGGCAACAATTCCAATGTTTATAGATGAAAATCAAATGCATGAACATGTGAGGAATGCAAGTTTTGGCAACAATTCCAATGTTCATAGATGAAAATCAAATGCATGAACATGTGAGGAATGCAAGTTTTGGCAATAATTCCAATGTTCATAGATGAAAATCAAATGCATGAACATGTGAGGAATGCAAGTTAAAGCAAAAATTCCAATGTTCATAGATGAAAATCAAATGCATGAACATGTGAGGAATGCAAGTTAAAGCAACAATTCTAATGTTCATTATATGCAAAGCTATGCATGAACATGTTAAGAATCCAAGTTGAATCAACAATTCTAATGCTCACATATGCAAAGCTAATGTATGAACATGTTAAGAATAAAAGTTGTATCAACAATTCTAATGCTCATATGCAAAATTATGTATGAACATGCTAAGAATGCAAGTGGAATCAACAATTCTAATGCTCATGTTACAAGAATCAATGCAAGCAAGTCATTCTAATGCTCATATGCAAAATTATGTATGAACATGTTAAGAATGCAAGTTGAATCAACAATTCTAATGCTCATGTTACAAGAATCAATGCAAGCAAGTCATGCCACAAAGAAGTAATGAAAGATCATGTCGAATTTAACTTGTACATTAACACAAACACTTGAGATGCATATGCATGAACTATGTATAATGCACAATGTACCTAATGATCAAGATGCCTTAGAATCTACATGTCCACACACTTTCAGATGCAAATTATACCTCAAATCATCATGAATCAATGAAATTCAAACAATTTAAATGCTCTCTAATGCATGAGCATGTCATAAATGATGCAAGGTGCACAAATTTATGACCTAGATGCAAGAAAAATACAAGTGCACAAGTGTATGCGTGTATGTAAAAAAAAACACACACCGATACAAATAACGTTGCAAAATTCAATTTAATTCCACGAATTCGATTATGTAAGTTCAAGAATCGGAATCCACACGGAATTTGCAAGAAATAACAGTATTTAATTTTCAAGAAAAGCTAAAAGTCAATAATAGCTTAAATAAGTGCTTAATTAAACTAAACACTTACTTGAACTTAAAGTTTGAATCAAATTGAAGAGGAATTTCTTGTGCTCTTCAAAGAAAATACCAAATCAACACCGAATTGATGATAATCCTCGAAATCAACCTTGAATTCTTGAAGAAACTTGGAGTCTTCAATGGAGAATTGAAGAAAATGAAGAAGAATTGCTTAATTCTTGAAATTGAAGAGAAATCAAGAGGAATTGGCTCTTTCAAGGTCAGATTCGAGCAGAAGAAGGAGAAGATGAGCAAGATCTTGTGAGAGAAAACTGCGATAAGAAGAAGACAAATTGCAGGGAGCGTTTAGCATGGTGAGGCGCGCTTAGCACGATCTGCGGTGGTGACAGTTGTCAGAAGGAGGTCCGGTGGCGGCCTGTGGTGGTTGCTTGGAGGGAAATATGAAATATGAAATTTGTTCTTGAGTTTTGCTTTGGTTTTAGAGAGAATTAGGGAGTGATTTGTGGTGAAAATTAAGAAAATAATTGTGTTGTTATGATTTGTGAAAGAGAGAAACAAGTGTATTCTTGTTCTCAAAAGATGAACCACAATGCTAGGGGAGAACTGACATGCAAGCGGAAGCAAAGACTAGATACATTGACTAGACTAACCATATTACGCTAGAGAATAACTGGACGAGTTTGTGATGCAAAGGCTAGAAAGTGTCGATTAGGCTTTAATGAGGAGAGAAACAAGTGTATTTTTGTTCTCGAAAAGGTACAGGGGAAGAACCTGTCCTAAGAACGTTGCACCAGGAGATGTACTAGAAGTTTCAACGAAGATGAAGACTGGAAATGCTGACCAAACTCCACACACAATACAGAGTAATCTGTATCATACGTATAGGAGAGAGCGTAATACTCAGACCTTAACCAAGAATTAGTAGCGAATCAACTCTTGTGCGAAAAGGAGAAAACAAGTGTAGGGCTTGCTTTCAACGCTGAAGACGTGTTGCAACAGGGTAAGAGCTGGCAGTTTTAACACCAAAAGGAGATAATGAACATATTGCACCAGGAAGAACTGGGACACAAGGGATTCCAAAGGGAGATGCCACACATCAAAGAAATTATCCTTGCTGGGATTTTAGAGAAAGGTAGGAACATCACTGAGGACAAAAGCTAATACTCCTGGATTATAATTCTATGCGATACATGAATTTCCTATGAAGTAATGTAGATGCGATGAAGCATGTATGCAAAAAATATTAAAAAAATGAGCATCTGGTGACCGCAGGTCACCGAACCATTAGGTTCAAATCGGGAAGCTCCACTGGGGAAATAACATTAGCAAGCAACCAAAGATACGGCCAAGCTGTCAAATCAATAACCACTTGGGGAGATCAAACACCATCAGTCGAACATACTGAGGAACTGATATCATGGGAAATTGTTTGCTGGACAAAGATCCACTGGGGAATAAAAGAAGATACTTGAAGAAGAGCTTCCACCGCCACCTATCACGACTCTGACTGGGGAAGACAACGATGTTCCGACTTACTGGGAGTATTGGAAGAGGTGTGCTTCAACTCCTACTGGGGAAGAACCAGAGTAGACTGGTACTCACACACTGGGGATATTAGGAAATGTGAACCCACTGAGGATGAACATCCACGGTCAATGGTTCAGATACCGTCTCCATAGGGGGATAAAAGTTGCAATCTTCTATTAAAGCACAATTGAGATTTCGATGAACATCTACTATGGAACTCCAACTGAAATGGACATCGACAACTTGCACTGGGGATCTGTGCATTACACTATAATAATAATCTCCATAAATGACAACATATGCTGGAGAAACTCGTCAAAGACATCAAACCAACGACGAATCTTGCATCTGATCCTTTGCAGAAAATAACTTTAATCGAGGATCTTTCATCCGTGCTCACTGGGGAGGAGAGAATGGACTCTATTGGGGATGATGAGAAGACACCCATCAATGATCCTTGGCACAAAGCGTTGGTTGACTTCACTGATCCAAGGGGGATACCTGACAAATTTCTGGAGACCATTTTTGTCTAGGAACAAACTCACC
This sequence comes from Vicia sativa, assembly GCA_021764765.1. Taxonomy (NCBI): domain Eukaryota; kingdom Viridiplantae; phylum Streptophyta; class Magnoliopsida; order Fabales; family Fabaceae; genus Vicia; species Vicia sativa. Next base: position 141,682,070 of record CM038795.1, on the reverse strand, counting down.
GGGGAGGACTTCAGTTGGTCTCCATCTTAGTGCATTTGGACATCTGCAAACACGGAAGAATTCCTACAACACAGTGTTAGTGGAGTGTCCCTGACATGATGCGACAATTCTGCCTGCCATCCAGGGTACTCACGTTTCAGAATAATATTCAAAAGTTTCTGATCATTGTAAAACCAACAATGTTTATATATGCACAATTTTACCACAAAACTTTGAATGTCTTTCGCAAACAAATCAGCAAATGCAAGAAATTAATTGACAAGCAAAAACTAATTTTATTAATTGGGAGTAGGCCCGTAAATAGGCAAGTACAATAGGAGGCAATTCCTAAAATGAGGCAATTGCAAAAGCAGAATAAGAGGAAAACTAAAACGCATGGCAATGCGACAATGAATCCTCATCGGGTTTCAACCATGCTATCACTTGTATAACTCCAACTATCTCATCACTTTGCTTTTCCCGAAAAAGGTGATTGAATTGATGACTACCCTTCGGAGTAGCTTGAGATGTTGTCACAAAGTGCGACCGTTGATCTGATGCGTGACGTAGTCGCTGACCCTTATTTCTTTCTCAACTAAGCAAGTCTATGCATAGTATTTCTTGACTACGTCCACGTTTACGGGTAGTGGAAAATCTTCTCCATCCATTGTTGTGAGCATCATGGCACCACCTGAGAAAACTTTCTTTACAACAAATGGCCCTTCGTAATTCGGCGTCCACTTACCCCGAGGATCACTCTGAGGAAGAATTATCCTATTTAGCATGAGATCACCAGACTTGTAATTTTGAGGTGTGTAATACGGTGAACTGACTTTGAGATTTTTGTATCGCAAATGTGCGGATAGCAAGAGTCGCCGTCGACTTTTCTTTTATCCAATTAAGGGAAGGTAAAAAGTACAGAAAAAGACCTTCGTTAGATTCTGAGTAAGAGAGAAGGTTATGAAAAGGGAAGGTATTAGCACCCTTTTTCATCCGTAGTTATCTACGGGCTCTTAGTTGCTCTTAGATCATTTAAAAAAAAAGTGCTTTCTGTGCGTTTGATAAAATGTTTTGAAAAAGGCATTTCGCTTTGACTTTGTAATGATTCATGTAGGAATGTATACAAAGTGTTCGGAAATGTTTCGTTTTGAAAAGAGTTTGAACTTTGACAAAAGTGTGAGGTGTGAAAAGTATTTTGTTTGAGCAAGCAACTAAAAGTCTTATTACCTACTCAGAATGATCGTTTTCGTGTTTATTTTACGTTTCTTTAGGATAGTGCTATCCATACCATTAGTTGGTAGGTAACCCTATTCGTTGGATGTAGAAGGGACATTCGAAGGGACATCGGATGGTCATAGAAGGCAAATTGTAGGAAGTATCCAAGCACATTCGAAGGGACTATCATCATTTTTCGTAGGCGACAATCGAGGTTCAAGATCATGTATTCGTAGGCGACATCGTGGGTCTATGATCTTTGTATCGAAGGGACTATGATGATTTGTTTGTAGGCAACGGTGCTAGAATACCTCTACGTTCGAGGGACTTGACCATTTGTATTCGTAAAGGCAACGAGAGAGAATTACCCTAAGGGGTGCATGTGTGAAAGGAGTGTGTCAATTCATATATTTTTATCTTGGAATTATGAGTGATCTATGTCCAATTTTATCTTGCCATACACGCCTAATTACTAGCAGTTTATAGGGTGCAGAAAGTAAATAGCGGAAATGTAAAGTGCGGAAAGATAAAGTCCTACGCTATTACATGGCTTTGGGGCAGATACATAATGAGAGTGCGGAAAATAAAAGTCCTAATTAAACTATTACATCCCATAGACAATTACATAATTGAAAAAGAAAAGCAAGAAAAATCGTCTGAAACGTAGATACATCATCGGAAAACGGAAGAAAATTGCATAAGAGGAAAATGTTAGTAAAAATAAATATTTTTGAATGAGGAAAAAGGTTTTGTGTTAGTAATGACATTAACATGATAAGATAAATTTTTGGAATCGATTTGATAATTTAAAAACAATTAAAAGTCATTTAAACAATTAATTAGTAATTAAATAAAATATGCATGCAAAAATAATAATTTTAATGCTAAAAATTAAATAAGTATTTTTCTGATGATTATGCAAAAAATAAATATTTTTGGTGTTTTTTAGATGCATGATAAAAATATTTAAAGATAAATTAAATAGAATGAAAATATTAAAGAAAATATAAAAATATGAAAAATTTGCAAACTTGTAAAAAATACATGGTCCTGGTCAGGCTCGAACCGGTGTCCTCCTGGCCACACGTCACGCTCCCTTTGCCTTAACCACTGGGCCAACGCGCACTTGGTGTCAAATAATTGAAACGGAATCGTTTTGAACGAAATTGAATCCTGGCCATCCAAATCATGCGCGAAGAACATCATCTTCTTCGTTTGAATTTTTGAAAACTTAGCTTCGGCTGAGTTCGACGCTAAGGCCCCTGCATATTTCGAAAATCAAGCACAAGCAATATAAATGAGATTCAAAGGCATGGTTCAATTGGAAACATTGTTCTGAACACGATGGTGGTGTTCTTTTCGTCCAATTTTTCCTATTTAGAGAAACCCTAAATCGGTTCAAAAAACCCTAGCAATGGTGATTTTTGTTCCAGGCTATTAAAATGCAATTGGATTGTCCAGAAAGCTTGCAAACTTCAAACTAAACACAAAACAAACATCAAAACACGTTAACAATGCATGAATGATAGAAATCGAAATTTGAAAAAGTGTGACAAACCGAAATCGTGTTTTCTCAATTCTTGATGTTTTTGAGTGTTGTAAAGGTCTGGAATCATTCCAGGGACTCCAAGGAATGTGTTTGAATGCTTAGAATTGGTTGAATCAAAGCAAAATTAGGGATGCCAATTGCTTGAATGTCACATATTTTTTGACTTAGGTTAGGGTTCCTCCAAGCAATTTTTCTATCCTTGTTCATGTGGTATGCATTGTACATTTATAGTAGATGGATTTTGGGCTGATTTGAGAAACAAATAATGATCAATCAATGCAAAAATTATTTGATTTTGTACAAAATCAAATCTTCCTTATTTGATCCAATTTCTTCAATTTCTTGCCAAATCAATGCAAATTTCGAAATTTGCCAGCTTGTGTGAGTTACTTGGATCTCAAGAATGAGAGAAAAATCAACTTTGCATTTAATTTTGATTTTATACCTTATTTTTTAATTTAATTTGTTTTTAAATGAATAAAATCCAAATTAAATAGAAAAATAAAGACAAAATTCGTGGCATTGGGCTTGAAGGTTCCAAATAAGATAAGGAACAAGTTTAAACCAAGAAAAACTAGGCCCATTTGCAAAATTTTGGATTTTTACAAGTATTTCCCTTTGTGCACTTTTTCAAAAATGCCCAACTTGTACAAGGTGTATTTTACTCAATTTTCTACATTTTTGAGTGTTCTTGGACTTTTTAGAAATCTCTATGTGTCCTCTAACCAACCTCTTTGGTTTCATCTCAATTGGAGTTTCCATGCTCAATAAAATTTCAAAACAAAAAGTTGACTTTTTGTTGACTTTGAAAATGACCTGTAATGTTTTGATCCATACCTTCCAAATGAAGCATTTTTTGAACATTCTTGTGAGACATGAAGTTGTAGAGAATTGAATCTCCTTCAAAATGAGAGGTGGTGGAAAAATTTCTAAGAAAGTATGAAGAATTTATGCTCAGTCAAAGTTCAGTTGACTTTTCACTGAAAAACCCTAATTTGGAAAGTTGGACTTTTGTGCAAATCTTGAGTTTTCATGATGAATCATGATCAACCCTTGATCAAATGATGAATGTGACTTCAAAATGAGGATGTTGACCAAAAATCATGAAGTTTGACTGTATGTTGACCACTGTTAACTTTTTGTCCAATACAACTTATTTTCAACCATCTGAGCAATTGTCTGAGGAAATTTGACTTGTGAGGTTTGAAACTTGACATGGAGATTCTTTGAAGCATATGAGGAGGCATGATGACCATTGGAGATGTTGGAAATCCATCAGGATCTGAGAATTGCCAAACCCTAGTTTGGGTTGATTGTCTAGGAGAGGGTTTTTCTGATCAACACTTGAGGAATCCTTGAGTATGGATGTATAAAATGTCTTGAGAAGTGGGAGGGCAAATTTTGGGGTATGACAAGGTCGCACCCTCTTGTCATATGATTTCTTCATCCTCTGCTGATACACTTGTCTGTGACCGATAGCTGCCAATTGTTTCTCGTCGATAAGGCATAACTGGTCTAAGCGGTTCTGCACCCACTCATCTTCATCAAGCTCTTCATCTTTCATGATTCTCAATGAAGGGATCTGAACTTCGATTGGAAGCACTACTTCAATGCCATATACGAGAGAGAATGGGGTTTCCCTAGTTGAAGTACGAGCAATAGTCCTATAACCGTGCAAAGCAAAAGGCAACATCTCATGCCAATCTCGATAGGTTACTACCATCTTCTACACAATCTTCTTAATATTCTTATTTGCCGCTTCAACAACACCATTCATCTTCAGGCGATACGGAGACGAATTATGATGCTTGATCTTGAAGGACTCACAAAGCTCTTTCATCATCTTGTTGTTAAGATTTGACCCATTATCAGTGATAATCTTGTCAGGAATCCCATAACGGCAGATGATGTTATGCTTAATAAATCGAGCAACCACCTGTTTGGTGACGCTTGAATAGGATACTGCTTCAACCCACTTGGTGAAATAATCTATGGAAACCAGAATGAAGCAATGTTCGTTGGATGCTGTCAGCTCAATCTTTCCAATCATATTAATTCCCCACATAGCAAATGGCCAAGGAGAGGTTAAAACATTCAAAGGCAGTGGCGTTACATGCACCTTGTCAGCATATATTTGGCATTTGTAACAAACCCGAGCATGATTAAAACAATCGACCTCCATGGTAGACCAATAATACCCAGCTCGCAAGATCTTTTTAGCCATAGTGTGCCCCCTGGAATGAGTTCCAAATGAGCCCTTGTGCATCTCTTCGATGATCTTTGTAGCTTCATCTTTACCAACACATCTAAGCAACAACCCATCATAATATTTACGGTATAACACACCGTTGTTGAGGATGAACTTTGTCGAGAATATTCTCAAGAAATTCTTATCCGTCACAGAAGCTTCCTCTGGAAACTCTTGAGTTTCAAGATATCGCTTGACGTCATAAAACCAAGGATTTCCATCTTTCTCTGCCTCAATCTCAAAACAAAAGGCTGGCTCATCCAATCTCTGAATGGTTATCGAAGGAGCTTCATTAGCCTATTTGACTTTAAACATGGATGCTAAGGTGGCCAAAGCATCTTCTAGGTTGTTCTCTTCTCGTGAGATGTGATAGAAAGTGATCTCCTCGAAGTAAGGAATAAATTTCATCACATGTTTTCGGTAAGGAATCAAATTTGGGTGACGAGTCTCCTAATCACCGTTAATCTGGCTAATCACAAGTGCAGAGTCTCCGTACACTTTTAGATGTTTAACTCTCAAGTCGATCTTCGCCTCGATACCAAAGATGCAAGCCTCATGTTCAGCCATGTTATTGGTGCAATCAAAGCAAATTCGGGTTGTGAACGATATGTGATGATCGTCCGGAGTGGTAATTACCGCACCAACACCGTTGCCCAATGCATTGGAGGCTCTGTCAAATACCAAAGACCACTTGGATCCTGGTTCGGGCCCCTCGTCTGGACCAAGGACGTTACAATCCTGAATATAGATGATATCCTCATCAGGAAATTCAAATCTCATCGGTTGATAATCATCTACAGGATGATGAGCAATGTAATCCGCCAACACACTACTCTTAATATATTTTTGAGTAGTATACTGGATGTCATACTCTGTTAAAATCATTTTCCATCTATCAATCCGGCTTGTGAAAGCTGACTTCTCAAATATGTACTTGATCGGATCCATCTTGGATATCAATAAAGTTGTTTGAGTCAACATATACTATCTTAGTCGGCGAGCAGCCCACACTAAATCACAACAAGTTTTCTCGAGCAGTGAGTATTTTGTTTCACCGTTGGTAAAATTGTTGCTTAGATAGTATATTGCATGCTCTTTTTGACCAGAACCATCATGTTGCCCTAACACTCACCCCATTGAGCCTTCGAGCACTGTCAAATACATGATTAATGACCTGCCCTCCATGAGAGGCATGAGAATTGGAGGTGCCTACAGATACTCTTTTATCTTATCGAATGCGACTTGGTAATCGTCATTCCACCTGACCATTTGATCATTTCTCAGTAATTTGGAAATAGGCTCGTATGTGGAAGTCATGTGAGAGATGAATCTAGAGATGTAGTTTAACCTCCTTAGAAAGCCACAAACCTCTTTCTCAGTTCTTGGTTTAGGCATTTCTTGAATTGCTTTTACTTTAGCAGGATCAACCTCGATGCCTCTCTCACTTACAACGAAGCCTAACAACTTGCCAGATCGTACGCCAAACATACACTTGTTCGGATTTGGCCTCAATTTGAATTTCCTCAGCCTGTCAAACAACTTTTGTAGATGTACCAGATGCTCTTCTTCATCTTAAGATTTAACAATCATGTCGTTGACATATACTTCAATCTCCTTATGAATCATATCGTGAAAAAGAGTTACCATTGCACGCTGGTACGTTGCCCCGACATTTTTCAATCCGAAAGGCATCACTTTGTAGCAGAAATTCCCCCACTGGGTGATAAAAGTTGTTTTAGCCATGTCTTCTGGTGCCATCTTGATTTGATTGTACTTGGAGAAACCATCCATGAATGAAAACAGTTTTGCATGAACCGTATTATCCACCAATATGTCAATATGGGGAAGCGGAAAGTCATCTTCCGGACTGGATCTGTTCAAATCCCTATAATCCACACACATTCGCACGTTGTTGTCCTTTTTGGGCATATGAACAATGTTGGCAACCCATGGAGTATAAGAAATGACTTTCAAAAATCCTACATCAAGCTGTTTCTGGATTTCCTCTTTGATCTTCTTAGACATCTCAGGATGAGTTCTTCGAAGCTTTTGCTTAACAAGAGGACAATCTTCTTTTAAAGGCAGCTTGTGCACAACAATATCGGTATCCAACCCGGGCATGTCTTCATAAGACCAGGCGAAGATATCTAAATACTCTTGGAGTAATTCAATCATTCTTTGCTTCACGTTGTCTTCTAAAGCAGCCCCGACCTTAAACTCTCTAGTCACATCATAATTGCCCAGATTCACTTTCTCAATCTCTTCCTAATGCGGTTGGATAACCTTTTCCTCTTTATTTAACATTATTTCTAGCTCTTCAAGGAGTTCACAATCTTCCTCACCTTCTTCTTTTTCTTGGTTGATCAGATTATCAAAGTCATACAGAGTGATAGCAGAGTCGTTATCGAAGGGATCCATTAAAAGTGTGGGATTATATCTGCATGATTGATTTTAATGCTTATTTTAGTTTTTTTATAGATGATAAAAATAAAAATAAAGCATTTCCATTTTTCATTTTAAAATTGTGATGTAAAATAAAAGGAAAGGGAACAAAACATTTGAATGAAAAGACGTTCTTTTATTTCATGGTAAAAAGTTGCAAATGCAAACATGGTGGCCCTATATATGGTTCACTGTGCCTTGGACAGAGCATATGAATTATTTGCATGATAAGAGAAACAAAAGAAAATTACTCTTTGACCATCGTGACTGGGACGTAGTCTTCCGAAGTCCAGTTATTCAGTTCCACGCCAGGGACACTAGGGCAGATCCACTTGTCAACGTCAAATTCGTGGTCTGAATCATGAACTGCATTTTCTTGTCTGGGACTGATGCCGACGCTTGAAAACTTCACAGGAGTAGCCAAGTTGGGTGCTTTAAGAATCTGACATTGCAGAACAGAGTCAAAACCCAACCCGAACTTGTTAAACTTGGGTGCTACCTCCACCACACGGCTTCAACCTTCAGGGCATCCAACCTCAACCACAACTTTAGCATCTCTCAAGGATGTCGTGGAAGATTCTGGCTTGTCTTTCTTGACCTCCTTCTGTTGCGGGGTCTTTAACTTATGAACTGTTTTAAAGCTTTGAAACAAAGTTTCATGAATCTCACCATCAACCTCAACATACCAGAAAGAAGCAAGGTGGCTCACCATGTATTCCTCTTTAGTGCAGACTGTGATAGTTTTCCCGTCAACAGGGTATTTCAGCTTCTGGTGAAGAGTAGATGTAACCACCCCAGCTTTGTGAATCCATGGACGGCCCAAAAGGCAACAGTAGGCAGGCTGGAAGTCCATGACAAAAAACATTGTAATGAATAGCTGAGGACCGATTTTGATTGGGAGGTCCAATTCTCCAAAAACAGAATGCCTGTGTGATACAGTGGGATGACTGACTTGTTTGTTTTATGTTTTATCGCAAATGTTGCGGATAGCAAGAGTCGCCACCGACTTTTCTTTTATCCAATTAAGGGAAGGCGAAAAGAACAGGAAAAGACCTTCGTTAGATTCTGAGTACGGGAGGCAGTTATGAAAAGGGAAGGTATTAGCACCCTTTCCATCCATAGTTATCTACGGGCTTAATTGCTTATCTCACTTTATAAAATTGCTTTCTATGTGCGTTTTTGAAAAGATATTTTGAAAAGGCATTTCTCTTTGACTTCGTAATGATTCTCGCTGGAATGTATACGAAGTGTTTGGAAATGTTTTGTTTTGGAAAAGTGTTTAACTTTGTAATGATTCACGTTGGAATGTATACAAAGTGTTTGAAAAGTTTTGAAAATAGTGTGAGGTGTGAAAAGTATTTTTGAATTGATTGGAGCAAGAAAAAGAGTCTTATTACCTACTCAGAATGGTCGTTTCCATGTTATTTTGCTTCCTTTAGAATAAGGCTATCCATACAATTAGTTGGTAGGTAATCTTATTCGTTGGATGTAAAGGGACGTTTAAAGGGTCATCGTATGGTCATAGAAGGTAACATGTAGGGATACCTTAGCATATTCATAGGGACGATCATCACTTTTTGTAGGCAACAACCGAGGGACGAGATCATGTATTCGTAGGCAACAATCGAGGGTCATCGAGGGGCTATGATCTTTGTATCGAAGGGACTATGAGGATGTTATTCGTGAGCGTCTTAGATAAGATATCCCTACGTTCGAGGGACATGACCATGTATTCGAAAGGTAACAAGAGAGGATACCCTAACGTGTGAGCAAGTGTGAAGAATGTGTTGTATTCAGATATGTTATCTTGAGATTAGAAGTGATCTAGGGTTGATTTTAGTCTTATCATGCAAACTCTATTTACTAACAGTTAGATATATGTACAGGAAAATAAACTGCAGAATGTAAAAGTGCGGAAACGTAAATCCTACACTATTACATGACTTTGAGGAAGATACATAATAGGAGTGCGGAAAGTAAATGCAGAAATGTAAATCTACGCTATTACAGAATAAATTTTTTGCGACCTATACATCTTTTCTAGAATTGTAAATGTGAAATAATGTAAATAGTCAGAATAATAAGGAAATGTTAGTGAAAATGTTTTGGAAATTAGTGAAAAAAAAGGTTTTTCAGGTTAGCAACCCTAATTCTATGAAAGAAAATATTTTTGGGATTTTTGTGATTGATTTTAATGTGAAAAAAAGTAATTAAAAGCTAATTTAATGATTAATTAACAATTAATTAAAATAAAAGAAAAATAAAATAATTTTTTATGTAAAAAATTAATTAAGTATTTTTGTAACCTAAATGCAAAAAGAAAATATTTTTTTTGTGATTTTTGTAGTATTTTAGAAAATATTTGAAAAGAAAATAAATTAAGAAAAGAAATTGAAAAGAAAAATATGGAAAAACTTGGAAATTGGTTAGTAAAACAAATAGCCAAAAAATAGTTGGGGTAGCCAGGGATCGAACCACTGCCCCAAGGGTCACACGCGCGCTGCCTTGCCATATGAGTCAAGCTGTTTTTGTGTTAGTAACATGAACGAAATATATTATAAGCGAAACAAGATGTTGAAAATTATTTAAAACGAAAAAACGTGCGTTGGGTCATCTTCTTCCTTTTGAACACAAACTTTTACCCACGGTTCTAGTTCGTGGCTAAAGCTTATACCCACGGTTTCGTTCGTCACTACATCCTTGCAAAATTGAATCATTCATAATACACAATATAAATTAGATTTGAGGGTATCAATCGACTGTAATTCATCTTCTAAGCACGATGATGTCCACCGTTTGGTCCAATTTTATCTATTTTGGAAAACCCCAATTCAAGGTTTCAAACCCTAACAATGGTGAATTCTTCGTTTTGCACCTAAGCTTCAATTAAACTATCCAGACATCATCAAAACTTCATCACAAACACAAATATATGGTTAAATTCAATTAATTATGCATGAAAATATGAAATCGAGTTTGAGTTAGAGTTGTGCAAACCGTGATCTGGATATCGCGTTTTTGGATGTCTTGATACCTTGTAATGATCTGGATCGACTCAGTGAGTGCCCAGAAACGTGTTGGAAAACTTTGTTTGGCTTGAATCGATGCAAAAAGTGGTCTCCAAGTTGCTTGAAACACACGGTTTTTTAAAACTAGGTTAGGGTTCCTTTAGCATGAAATTTCCCCTTCTTAGGCATCTGGGATCATAACATATATATAGCGAATGGATTAAGATCAATAATCAATGAGAAAATATATTCTCATCAATGTGAAAATATTTTATTGGAATCAAACCCTATTTTCCCTTTTTGATCAAATTTCAATTAATTCTCTTGCCAATATCCAATATTTCGAAATATTCTGATTAATCGGCTTGCTTGGACCTCAAGAATGTTGAAAATCAATCTTTCCATTCAATGTTTGGATTTTTATCTTTTATTTTAATTAAATTGAATTTAAATGAATTAAAATTCAAAATAAATAAAAATAAAAGATAAAGGGCGTGGCTTTGGGCTTGGAGGTTCTAATTCAGATTAGAAACAAGTTTGAAATAAGAAAAGTTACGCCCATTTAGATTTTTTTTGATTTTTTCAAGTATTTCTCTTTATGCACCTCCTCAAAAATGCCCAACTTGCACAATTTGTATCTTGCTCAATTTTCAACATTTTTTATTGTTCTTGAACTTTTTAGAAATCTCAAGATGTCCTTTAAACACTCCTTTTTGTTTCATCTTCATTTATGTTTCCATGTTCATGAACACTTCTTAGCAAAAAGATGACTTTTTGTTGACTTTTAAAGGACCTGTAATGTTTTGATCCATAACTTCCAAATGAAGCATTTTTGGCCAAAGCTTGTGAGACATGAAGTTGTAGAGAATTTACTTCTCTTCAAAATAATCTTTGGTGCAAAATTTATGTAAAGTATTTGAAAGTTATGCCTGGTCAAAGTTCTGTTGACTTTTGTTTGAAAAACCCTAATTTAGAAACTTTGACTTTTGATCAAATCTTGAATATCCTTGAGGAATCATGGTCAACCCTTGATCAAATGATGAATATTACTTCAAAATATTGATTTTGACCAAAATTTAGGAAGTTTGACTATATGTTGACCACAATTGACTTTTTGTCCAATATAGCTGATTTTTAACCATCTAAGCAATTGGATGAGCAAATTTGACTTGTAAGGCTTGAAACTTGACATGGTGATCCCTTGAAACATATGATGAGGTATGATGATCACTTTAAGCCTTGGAAATTCATTTTGACTTAAGAAGATCAAAACCCTAGTTTAGGTTGATTACTTAGGAGAGGGTTTGTCTGGTCAACCCTTGTGAAATCCTTAAGTATTTAGATGTGAATTGTCTTGAGAAGTAGGAGGGAAAATTTTGGGGTATAACAGCCTGGAACCATCAAAATCTTTAACAATCAAATCACTAGGCCAGAGTTCAAGACCACCATAGTCGATCTTCATTAATGTTGACTTAGGAATTACATTCAGAGAGGAACCAATATCCACCAACACACGGGAAAAAGTAGTGCCCCGACACTCTATGGAGATATACAACGCTCTATTATGGTTTCGACCCTCTGGCGGAAGGTCGCAATTAGTAAACCCCAAACCATTGTTAGCCAAAATACTTGCACACTCATTCTCAAACTGCCCCACGGATATCCCTTGCGGCACGAAGGCAGTGCTTAACAACTTTATTAAAGCATTCTTACGTGCTTCCGAGTCTCGCAGCAGAAGGAGTGTAGAAATTTTAGCGGGCGTCCGGGCAAGCTGATCAATCACCAGAAAATCACTTTTGCGAATGAACTTCATAATTTACTCAACATCCTTCTCTAGGTCAGGATTGACACTTTGTAGCTCAAGTTGTTTCATGGGCTGCTTGCCCTTAGCCTTAGCCAAAGTGTCTGCATTGGACTGTGAAAAAGGTTTTAAACACAAAAGAAAATGCACCCGTAGGTGAAAAGAGTTTGTCTTGGTTGGTTGATTTTACCTTGAGAAAGGAGTTCAAACCATTTTTAAGTGTTTTGTTTTCAAAAGAGAAAAGAAAACAAGTTTTAGTTTTAATTACATGCAAGGATGCAAAAAGAAACAAGCAAAACAAAAGGGAGACTAACTAGTACTAGCCCTAATGTTGTCATGCAAATATTGGACCTATGGTTGAGGATTTAAGGGAATCTCTACCTATGTTAACATGCAAAGGATGCAAATTCTAATGTCTAGACTCAAGAACTATCCTAGCCGAGCGGTCCTAAGGAAAAGTTATCCTATATTCGTCTTGGTTGTAGAACCAAGGGATGCAAGGGGATAAAGCAATCAAGTGATTTGGAAGAAGCACACAAGGAATGCAAAGCGCAAAAAAATGTCAAACAATTGCAGGCATAGCCTACAGAGCAAATGATGCGAGTTCTGCAGTAAATGTGAACCTCTAGAATGAGTGGAGAGTCAGAATAGGGAACTCTGTCCACTTTGTAATCGACTCGATAGGAATAGTAACATGATTCGCGTGCACCATACAAGACATAGACTAGAACTACGGGGGACGACTGCTGACCCTTTTCGCTTGCCCATATATCAATGAATCAATAACAGGAAAGATAAAAAGCGGGACTTTGCTTGGTGGTGCCACGTCGGGTGTCCTAACCACTTCTGACCTATGCAAGCACAATTGTAAACACAATGAAATGCGCCTCCATATGCACGGATGAGGACTTTAAACAAACCAAACAGAATTAGCAAACAGGAGCGCCCTAAACGGGCCTTTAAATAAACCAGAGGGGTTCTTGAACATGCTCTAAATACGGAAGTGCACTGCAAGCTAATGAAATACTCCAGAAAAATTCTAGTACTCCAGCCATGCAATTAAAGTAAACCGGAGAGAAAAGCTCAAGGTGTCAAAAACAAACGGAGTACACGTTCATACGCATCTGAAGCAACAACACATGCAAGAGAACCACGCAAGCAGACAATAGAATGTACGCGTATGTGCACAAGCAAAGTAATATGTCTATACACATTCCAATCAAGATACTCCTGCAAGAAGGGAGTTAGACCCTGTCATACCCCAATTTTTGACCTAAGATACCACCTTACATTATTCACATATGCATCACTGCATCACTAACAGTTTCAGAATAGGATAGATCGTGCGTGTGCTCCCAAAGTCAAAGTTAGGGTTTCATCAAAATTTCATCTGTTCAAGATATAATCAATTAGGGTTTGAGTCTCCACTCACCTCAATTGATCTATCTTAATCAATCATCAACATTTGATCTTCAAATTCCCAACTTTTTCTCATGATCTACCTTGAATCGACCAATTAGGGTTTTGATCGAAGATAGTGAATCATTGACTTTCTGCTCAATGGATGACCTATTTGCTTGAAGATTGATGTTTACATCTTCAATGCAACATCTTTACCTAATTTCTTGGTTCAAAACATTGCAAAATCCATGTTTCTTCATCAGACAAATTCTGAATCAAAATATTTTTGTGAATTTTTTCATAATTTTTGGACCAAAATTGAATTTTGTATGATTTTTTGAAGTTTAAAGCATTTAAAAACATAAATCAAAAAATAAAATAAAATCCAAAAAAATGTGGACCATCTGGTTTTCACACCGGATTACCATTTAAATTAAGTTTTAAAAAATAAAATCAGAAATAATGTCACACGTTGGATCGAGTCTGACTCACAAAAGCAATCGGATCCAAAGACTCCAGAGACGCGCGCATGGTAAAACGTTATCACATGATCCTATTCAAAAATATCACATGTCAAGCAATCATTGGTTGAAGACAGACACGTAGGTCGTCTTTAACCTCGGCCATCCTCCATACGTGATCCCCAAACTGTGAAATAAATTCTTCAGACCGGTGTCATTCGCTTCGTCTCTTCAAGACGATTCTAATGGTACCCTCGCAAAGAATTTATTTCACTCGTACCATGAACAATTTGGAAAAATCAGAAATCATAACGAGCACTTGTTTCCAGAAATTCTCAGTCGATACTTGATGAAAACACAAATGGTGAAGATCACAAGGATCAGGGAGATGAGGAGAGTGCAATGATACTTTATTTTACAAGTTTTGATGGAGATTCCTACATGAACAAAGTTTACTTTCAGAGATATGAAAATGGACTTGGATAGCATTATTCAGGAAGCTTCAAGGTACGATTCTTGTTTTGTTAGCTTCAGTGAGGTTCAAGGAAGAAGAATGAATGGTTAATTTCAAACTGGTATGACTTTGAGAGTGAAAACGAAGTTGCAAAAAATCTGGTTCGAGAGAGAGTTTGGCAGGAGTTTTCTGGCTATCAAATCTTGAGGAAATGAGTGGAATATGTCCCTTATTTATAGGATAATTGAATGGGATCAAAAGGGAGGGTGAATGTTGCAATTTGGAGCTAAATCGTGCACACCCGTGGTCATGAAGAAAGTGTAACTTCATATGCATCAAAACTCAATCATTCCTTGCATTTTAATGCGCTAATTAATACTGGGAAATGTATAATCATAATTAGTCATGAAATCAAGGCTTAATTTGACTTAAAAACAAGTTACACACGCAAATGCACAATCTGATGGTGAGCTTAAAACAGATTTTTGCATAAACTTTGAACTGAGGCCAAATCCAATTTCCTCATGCGTTTTCTGATTTTATTTGAGCCAAATTAAGTATTCAAAGAGTAGAACACAATACAAAAAGAATAAAATCCAATGGGTGCTTGAATTGAGAGATGTAGCCTTTAGGATTCTTGAAAAAACAATGATTTTTCTGCCCAGACCTTGGTAAAGCATGCCACTTTCTAAAAATGACCTATAATCTCTCCTTTTCAAAAATGATCTTCCATTTAAAATTTTCTCTTGACTTTCAAATATGATATGAAGTAGACCTCTCAAATAACATTTGGCAAAAAGAATCACTCAAAAAATGCCAAAAATTGAGAAAGTTATGGCCTTGTGAAGTTGAGGGAAATTTGTGAAATGACCTATAATCTTTTGATTTCTTCAAGCAAATTCCAAACACTTTAAATATTTACAATTTATATGGAGATAAATTTCACATCCTCAAGTTTGTTGTACAAAAATGATGACCTCAAGGTGATAAATGGTGATCAAGATATGATCTTTTGAAGTTGATTGACCAACAATTGAGAAATTCATCAAGGACTTGTAATCTTTTGACTTCATAGGAAAATTTTCAAGCATTTTCTCTTCCTTCCAATTGAACTAAGTTGTATTAGAAATCCTCAGGTTCATTGTGAAAGAATAATGAGTTCAAGGAGACAAGGGATGACCAAATTATGATCCTTTGAATCCATACAAGATAGATGAAGCATCAATCTAGAGAGTTAGCAATCATAGACCTCCAAAACAATCTTATCATAAAAAAACTCCTTGAATCAAAGCATACTCATATTATAAGTCCTTTTAATAATCAAATGACTTTGAAATCATCCATAAACTTCACACAAACACCAAGATGTGGTCCTCAGAAGTCCAAAATCCTAATTCAAGGTAGATGGCCATAGAATGGTAAATTCTTTGAATTTTATGACCTCTTTAAAACATGAAGCATATAATCAAGATGAGAGACCATATCTGATTATAAGAGAAATCTTCAATGGGAGACAACACTTTCAAAAATCTTGGAGATTGAGGAGAGAAGACATGGAAATAAACACATGAACCTATTGATTCCTTGAACAAGAAAAATTTGAGCACCATTCACCTACAACATTTGGAGAGTGAAGCATACACACATTATTGTTAGTCAAACATCAATCATCATATACATTCAATGGTGCTTGGTGATCTCCCAATGGCAAACCCAAAGATAAGATGGGGAGAAAGACCATTTGATCTTTGTGTAATGCAATGATATGAAGTATGAATGAATCTTAGGGGAAAAAATCTGGGTACAACACCATGTATCGTCTGCGATCATGAGGTTGAAAATTTGTTACTTAATAGTTTGTTAAGTTATTGTTCTCACTCAGAAGCCTTTAGGTAATGCGTTGAGTATTGTTCTTGGAGGAAGCTTTGAAGCAACTCCAAGTTATGTATTAAGTTAAAAGAAAATTGCTTTGAGACTTAGTTATGTTGTGATAGAAGTGTATCTTCTACTTTTATGTATTTGAAGAGTTATAGGTGAAGGGTCGTTGATACAGTGGCTGAGCTGTTGACTGTTAAACATCACTATGGTGATTGGAAGTGGAGTGGGGATATTTCATATCTAGGAAGGACCTAGGTAGAGATTGCATTGGGTAGAGATTAAGTAAGGGGTTGTGAATGAGTGGGTTTAACTCTAAACTAATACTATTGATAGTGGATTTCACTCCTGGCTTGGTATGCCCCCAGATGTAGGAGAGTTGCTCCGAACTGGGTTAACAATTCTGTTGTGTCTTTTATATTTTATGTACTGTTTTTACCTTGACTGTATGTTTAAGTCAGACTAGATGTCTCGACATGTTATTCGACATCTGAGTCTGCTATACCAAAATTTCAATGTTGGTGTCAATAAATATAGAGGTATAATTGGATCTCTTCTATATCTTACAACATCTAGGACCAATATTATGTTTAGTGTTTGCATGTATGCACGATATTAATCGACTCCCAAGGAATCACATTTAAAAGTGGTTAAGAATATTCTTAGATATCTTATTGGTACTTCTAAGTTTGGACTTTGATATTCCAAGGGAAGTGATTGTAGCTTGGTTGGTTACACTGATTCTGATTTTGCTGGTTGCAAATTAGATAGGAAAAGTACTAGTGGAACTTGTCACATGTTTTCAAAATCTCTGGTTAGTTGGCATAGTAAAAAGCAATTTTTTGTAGCTTTGTCAATGCCCGAGGCGCAATACATGGCAGCCGGTAGTTGTTATGCCCAGATTTGTGGCTTAAGCAACAATTACTTGATTTTAATATTAAACTTTCGCATATTCCTATCATGTGCGACAATAATAGTGAAATTAATCTAACTAAGAATCTGGTGCTACACTCTCGCACTAAACATATTAAGATATGTCACTATTTCCTTCGCGTTCACATTGAAAAAGGGAATGTTGTGTTCGAGCTTGGTGATAGTAAAAGTCAACTTCCTACATTTTTAATAAACCTCTTGCAATCGAACTTTTTTTTAAACATATATGGGGAATTGAGGATCATTGAAATCTCTAATGTTGCTTAATTTTGTTTTGTTGCTTTCACTTTATACTTTTACTCTAACTCTTTGTTCGAGTACATGTGAGTGCAACTTCCGTTTCATCAAGACTTAAGTAATGTTGTTTCTGATTTCTCATTTAAAGTAAGACTTTTCTTAATGCATGTTATTAATTGGTTAAAATGATGAAAACCATGAATGTTAATTTTCAAATTTTTTGATTGAAAACCATTGTGGGTTTTCAAAGTATATGTTTATAATGACTCCATGTATTAATTCTTTCTCATTTTTTGTTCTTATTTGTGCAAACATTATTATTATTATTATTATTATTATTATTATTATTATTATTATTATTATTTCTTGCATTCGTGCATGACTTGAATGTACGCATGTTATTTGCACATACGGTTCTTGTTGTAGTTGGTCACATGTTACGATACCATTTTCATTTTGGTTTGAGTAGTGACATTTTTTGTTGCTATGCTAGGCACATGCGTGTGTGGCATCAAGAATTTCATTGTGTTGTACTACTTAATCGTGATGCTATAGAAGAAACTTGTAAATTTTGTGCTTTCATCACATTCATTATTATTTATGCATTGCATTGCATTGCATGTTTGATAATGTTGTATGCTAGTTATTTATTAATTTCGCATCATTCTCTCTCTCTCTCTCTCTCTCTCTCTCTATATATATATATATATATGTGGGGATATGTGATTGTTGCTCTTCTAAGCAAAAATGTCTCTGAGTGATATATTAGTATTTGTATTAGAATATGATACTTTTCACAATTTTCTATCTTTCTTTTTAATATTGTTAAAGGGGGAGAAGCATATGCGAGATAAAGCTGGAAATCACAAAGTCAGGGGGAGCCTTCGTTAACAATATGAAATGCATCGTCGCAAGTTTTGCCATCATCAAAAAGTGGGAGTATGTGACTGCAAATTCACCATCAAATGTTTTGCGTGAAGTCAAAACTAAGAAAACTTAACATTTATGTGTATTGGACGATATCTCTATTTTATGTGGAAATCCCTTGCATTAGAGATCTTAGAAATCATTAAAAACCACTTTTAAATTGACCAAAACCTTGAAAATCAATTTTCTGCATAAATATTGCTTGCATGTGCCGGTTCATACATGTTTCAGCCTGACACATGTAACTCAATATTGAAGCCTGTAGATTTTGTTTGAAAAAGATCGACACATGCATAACATAGGCCGACACATACTCTAACTTTTATTTTTATGTGTCGACACATACTATTTTCTGGTCAACACATCAACTGCAGTATTTAAGGCAAAAGTTACTATCTTGCATAGGCCAACACATATGCCTTTTCAGGTCGACATATACTATTGATTTTTGACTTATGTATCGGAATATATGTATTTCAGGCCGACACATACTGTTTGATAGAGTAAATTTTCAATTCTTTTTAATTCCGAATATTACCTTTTTGCATACAAATTTTCATAACTATAAATACTTCATTCATGCATCATTCCAACTTGATTAAACTATAAACACTTACCACCATTTCTCTTCACCTTCAACCCCCAACATATAAATACACTATGATAAATCATACATAATCATGTTTTGTCGGGGGTTCCATCTAGGCGAGGTTTGATAACGTCCAATTAGATTTTGGTGTGACTGAGAATTTTGGGTTGAGAATTATGGGGGGTTTCATCCGAAAAAAACCTAGGGTTTCTCCTCCAAGATATTTGGTAGATTTGGGGGTTTTGTTCACGAATTTCAAAAGAGGATTGCGGCCAAGTGAAAAGCCTTCAAAGTTTGGTACCCAAGAAAGTAGCGAAAGAACGACGAATCAAATTGAAAGGTATCATGTTCAATATGTACAATTGATTGTGTGTGAAATATCTTTGGAGTTTGGCATCCAAACGAGTATAAAAGTTTATTAAATAAATTGGTCGCTATTGTGTCTTGGTCTTGCTCAAAATCAAAGGAAAATAAGTGGTTGAATCAACATCAAACAATTGTGCGTGTATGGTTGCTCTTGGAACACTTCTCTTGTAATCAAATTTTTGCATAGTAATATATTATCCTAATTCTGAAGTGGAATTAGGGGGTGACATAGCCATAGCGAGAAGGATTGACGAACTTCCTTAAAAAATCCTCGTGTCACTCTCTCTTATCTCTTTACTTGCTTTATCTTTCATTAAGTAATTTGTTAAATATCATTGACTGAAGGATCGACTCACAAGAATTTTTCTGTGGCTGTTTTTGTTTTGAATTGGTTGTTGATTAGTTTATAGTCACTTTTGATTATAAGTATTTTTTCATATCAACACAACTCAAGTAAAAATTCTGAAACATTCGGCTGCACACCAAGTGTTTGAAAAATTGCATAATTCGTTATTTTGCTTGTTATCATTAGAAATAGAATTGCTAGTAACTACTATAAACAAATATTATTGTGATTGCTTGTTTCTAGTGTATAAATTCATATTATTGTGTTGTTCATATCATAAAACTTAATTGCATATCCGAGTTCCAATAACTAGGTTCGTATAGACAACTTTAATTGTCTATATAAAAACCTTCTACTTGCACTCTTTTCAATTAATTTTTTAAAACTCCAATTTTAATTGGTATTTTAGCTTGATGATCTATTCAATTCCCCTCTAGATAAGTCATCGCTGTCTAACATAACTATCCCAACTAAGTCAAACCCATAAAATTTATTTAAAAAAAGTAGTAAAAGTGATAAAAAATTTATTTGGGCTTGAAAATCTAATAAGGCCATTTAAAAATTACACTTGTACTAAACCGTTTCAGATACCCGAATCCGGAATACCCGATTATTAACTAGTTCGAAATTGGGCCATTAAATTTCATCTGTGGGTTATTTTGGTTGGGGGTTTGAGCCCGAACCCGAACCAATGTCCACCCTTAGTGTCAAGTGCATATATACCGTAGACGACAAAGGTGCAACATGTAATATGGCTGCTTTTGGATAATGGATGGGTTCACTTGAATACTAATGGTATGATAAAAAAGAGGTGTGTTGAAGGGTGTGGCAACATGCTTAGAGGTTATGTGATTTTTTTAAAGGAATTGGTATTCGTAATGCCGGTGTAGATGTGTTATTGATGGTTTGTGTTTGGTTTTTTCACACGATTTTAAAAGTTGAATTCTATATTGATTCAATGATATTGGTGATTGCACTAACTAATTATATGTTTGATTTAATTTCTACAAAATCCATAATCAATTCTAGAGGTGTAGAATTGATTCTGGGTAATTTTGAGGTGTTTGTTTTTATCAAAAGTAGAATTGATTCTGGCTCCATAATTGATTCTACTTGAAGTTAGAATTTGTAGCTTTTGTCTTCAGAATTGATTATGGATGATTTTTACACTGAAATTTATTATTCAACTCATGTTACATAAATGTATCCAAATATAAATCAATTCTACTAAAATCAATTCTATTAAAATCAATTATATCAAAACTCAATTCTACTAGAATCAATTCTGTCCACCGTCAATCCAAACACACCCTAAATCTACAAAAGAGATTGTGGGTTGTAGGTTGTTTCATAGCATAAAGTTATTATTGGAGCTTAATTATAAGGTTCAAATCAAACATTTTTTTGTGAAACAAATAAATGAGCAAATGCATTGTAACACATGGGAGTTGCAAATAATTTTGCAATAAGTATTTGCAATCCTACTCGATTTGATATAAATATATATATATATATATATATATATATATATAAAATATGGTACAAAATTAATACAATCTCATAAAAAAGATAACTATAACTATAGATGTTTGGTTGAAATGAAGTGATCTAATCCTCTCCCTAAGATTTGATCTTGAGGGTATTCAATAATTCTTTAAAGTTTTTAGTAGGTTGAACTTGCGAACCCCCTTATACAAGGAAAATATAAGTTTTAATATAACTTTCAACCAAACAAATAACTTTCATGTGAGAGAAAGTAAAGAAAATATTTTTAGTGAGAGCGAGGAGTGAGATACGAAGACTCATGATTCTAAATGTTAAATACTGAAGGAAAAAACCTCTATTTATAGGCTAGAGGTTTAGCCATATAACTTTATGGAAAACCCCTTATGCTCTTACAACATATAGTTCACTCATCGTGTCTTGGTAATATTTCACACTTTATCTCTTTCACACCTTGAAGCTTCGAGACTTGTTTAGATAATCCAATCGTATAAAACTTGTCTGAGTTCATGTTGGAAAGGTGGCTTTAGATTTATTCTTTGTTGAGTGCCATGATCAGAGGACCTTTGCAATGAACATCAGACCCTAGCTTAGTCAACTTTCATATTTCACTGTTTGTTATGTTTTCACTTTAACTTATCTTCTTCAAAAGATAGTTGTCATCATCAAAAGCATTCTCAAGAGCATGTTTCCCATAGCTTCTACATCTGTAAATTATGGTTCCACATTCTCCCCCTTAGGGAGGTGGTAAAAGAAATATACAAATATATTTTAGAATGATTAAACTCCCCCTTAACTAATTAAAGAGTTTACCCTATTCAATTAAGAGTATACTTTCCCTCCTTTGTCAAACAAAAAAAATAGGTAAAAAATGTTGCGATAATATAAATATGCAAACATATGCACAATAAGTTTTAGGAAAGAAACATCTATATCTATCTATATAATATATATTAAATTTGAAGCAACGAATCATATCACGACACGTGTTGATCAAATTCTATTCCTATTATGTCACATCATCTTATAGTCCTACGTGGTACTTCTAAAATTTTACTTTCACCTCTTCAATAGACAAATACAATTTTTTTATTTATAATTTATATTAGAGGTCATGGGCTAGAACCTTGAAAAAGACAAAAAAAAATCTTACTTTTTACCTAAAATGATTTTACAAGACAATTACTATTTCAACTATCAATATTTTCCTAAATTTCAATTTTAAAATATACATGTGAATCTAATGTTTTAAACACTAAAATTAAAATTGTATTTTCTTTAAAATCATAAAAAATACTAAAGATAAATATTTTTAATCTCAAAGTAGTTATAGTAAAAAATATATTAACCTATCAATTACCTACTAACTTAGATAAATATATTATTTTCATAAATATATATTATCAAAGTCAACTATACTTTCCTCTTTTTCATTTATAATAGTGATCATAGATAATATAATTAAAAAATGGAAATTATATTTAAAAAAATAATACTCATATTTCAATTGATATCAACAATAAAATCAAATAATTTTTTACAAAATCATTAACAAATTTTACATCATTATATAAAAATAATAATTAAATTGCTATAGCAACCATCATTTTCAACTCTTTATTCACTCAATGACTACAATTTAACAAAAATAGATATAATTTTTATAAAGTTAATAAAGTTTTATTTGATCATAATTAAAAATAATTTTTTAATTTTATAAATTCACAACTTAAAATTAAATATTTAAATCAAACATAATAATAAAAAGACATGATAGTCAAAACAAAACAAAAATTATTTTATAGTTATTTAAACTTGCAAAACTAATTACAAATATCATTCTCAATTTACAAACATGTATTTTATTTTTTAAAAATATATATCTTTCATTTTATTAATTCACAACTGTAACAACTTAAAATTAAATATATAAAAAGACGTGATAATTAAAGCAAAACCAGAATCTTTTTACAATTATTTATATTTGTAAAATTAATCACTAATATCAATCACTAATATCATTCTCAATTTACAAGCATGTATTTGTTTTTAAACCAAAGAATATATTAATTCAAAAACAATTTAGATTCAACCCCAAAATACAATACACTAAAAACAAATATTTATTTTATTTTCAAATAAAATATATCTTTTTATATGTGATTAATTCATATTATTGTCTCAATTATATTTCACATTAAATTATTCTAATATTAATTTATAGATAAAATTCTGCAATCCCTTTAACAAAATTAAATTAGATATTTAAAAAACAATTAAGATAGGGTTAATACCTTTTTACTCATGCCATATAGGGCCTTTCCGGAAAACCCCACTGTAAAAAAAAAAGTCACATAAATTACCCTAAATTTTTAAAAAAGTCACACATAAAACCTTTGTCAGGCCAACTCATCAAAATTGCTTATGTGTCGATGTTTTTTTTTTTTATATTTCCATTAGTTTTTAATTCCACATGTGTTACTCTTTTGCTTGGACAGGAATACCCTTTGGGTAAATGACAAAATAAAAACCCATAGAAGGAATCAAAACGTGGAGTCCCCAATCTTCTTCTTTTTTTCCCCACACTGTCACGACCCATGATGGAACTCACTTGTCCAGTAGCTTAAGCTTGTTCATCTCTTTCTCCCATGCTTGCAAGTATGTTGCTTTTGCAGCCCCCATTAATAAGTCCCTAATTGCAACTCCACCACCAAAATTCTTCTTGAAATTAGCATATAAATGTCCAAGACATACTCTATGCTCAATTTGCTCGAACATTTCTTCAAAAACACTTACTAGACCCTGCAAACATAACCAACAATAACAAACAAACTTATAACTAACTAACAACTTATTATAAAAGACAACCCAACTAATAACTTATAATAACATTTGGTACCTTTTGTTGATCTGAGATAAACACGTACTTTCTGTCAACCCCGATGTCCTCCATTAGTAATTGCATAAACAATTTCCAACTTGCTTTAGTTTCAGTCTCCACTACCCCAAAAGCCAAAGGATAATACTGGTCGTTTGGATCTCTACCAACAGCAACCAGAAGTTGACCCCCAAACTGTGTCTTAAGGTGACACTCATCTACTCCAATGAAGGGCCTACATGCCATGGTGAAACCTTTCTTGCACCCATCAAAACAAAAATAAAATCTGCCAAACCTAGGTGGGAGAGTTGGTACTGGCCTCTCAGTGTCAATCTTCACTGTATTCCCACTGCAATGCTTCTTCACTTCAGCTGCATAGCTCCAAAGCATGGTATACCGTTTCTTTGCATCTCCTTCAATAATTTCATCTGCCATGACTTTAGCTCTCCAAGCCTTCCCCTTGGTTATACCCACAAAATACTTCTGCCTAAGTTCAGACGTTATCTCAGACACCTTTACTTTCCCTTGTGACTTCCTTTTTTCAACAACCAACTTAGATATCTATTTTGCATTGGTAGACTTGTTATTTAGTACCCTTGCACATGTATGTGATCCACCCATGTTTTCAATTGATAAGTGTGTTTATCACACACTTTACTACACAAAGCTAAAAAACCACATTTACCCTTACATTGTACCCTAACCCTATAACTCTCATTTTTCACAAAGGTTATCTCTCTTCCATTTAATACTGACCACTCCCTAATAGCATCTTTAAATTCAGACAAGGAATTAAATTCCATACCTAGTTTGAATTGAAAGTATTTGTTGAGCATCTCACATCTAAACTTCTCATACTTTGGCTTGGCCTTTTCTCCATCATTGTCACTTTCATCAGGGTCAGAGCTATTCAGTTCTTCACTATCATAATCCACCTCTTTACTTCCCACATTATTCCTCCTTGAACTAGAACTCAATATACTTTTAGGAACCAATACATTCACCTTGGGTGACCTGCAAGTGTCTTTAGTCTTTTTTAGATCTTTGGATGCCATTTTCTGAATCTAAAAGACTTCCCATTAACATTAACCCTAATGCCTGGTTATGGTCTGTCTACTTCAACTTGAACAAATTCTTAAGCATCTACTTCAACAACTCTTTCTTCTTCACTATTATTGAACCTTATGCATCCACCATCATCACTACAGCCACTACAGTCACTAAACCTATCAACATTAGGCCTTGACACTTTGCTATTCATATCCTTAACACCATGTTCAACCCATATATGACATTCTACATTATCACTTATACAATGATCATCAATCTCTGCAGCTTGAACATCATCAATGAACTGAGTAAAATCTTCATCCCTTCCTAGAGTCTTTCTCCATAGCCTGAACCCTTCATACCCCCAGTCTTTCACCAAGCTAACAACCTCAAAGTAACTCCACTTGTCAGAGTCTTGGCCTTGACGAATGTTTCACTCCTTCCTCTATAAAACACATGTTTATCTTCAACGAAATTACCTATGTGGTGGAAAACAACCGTGAATAACCCCATTTTCTGCAAAGAAATAGTTACGCATGAGTAAATTAACGCAAAAAAAAGCATGCAAAGTGGGACCACTAACGTCACTGAGAACCTTACTTTTTGTAGTTTTTCAATGGAGTTGTCTTTGTTGTTGTCAACGATGATCACTGAAATAACAACCGGTTACGCTCAGATGGATGCATCAACGATGAAGATTGACATTTGAATTTTTTGGAATTAGGTTTTGGAACGATTTTGGTATGAAATTAGGTTTAGGGAGTTAATTTTGGGTTTTTATTTTGTCATCTATCCAAAGGGTACTACTGTCTAAGCAAAATATGTGATACACACGTGGAATTAAAAACTGATAAAAATATCATAAAAAATTGACACGTAGGCAATTTTGATGAGTTGGTCCGACAAAGGTTTTATGTGTGACTTTTTTCAAAACTTGGGGTAATTTATGTGATTTATTTTATAGGGGAATTTTCTGGAAAGATCCTATATGGCAGGGAGGTAAAAAGATATTAACCCATTAAGATACTATAAAAATTAGCATTTTCAATTTTTTATTCATAAAATAATTAAAATTTGACAGAAACATATATATAATTAATATTATTAAGTTGATAAAGTTTTACTTAACAATAATTGCAAATAAAGTTTTAATTTTATTTTACATAAAGAATAAATACACACCTTTAACAACTTAAAATTAAATTAATAAATCAAAGATAATTACTAAAAATATATGAGAATCAAACAAAATAAAAATCATTTTATATTTATTTGAATATACAAAACTAATTATAAATGACATTCTCAAAATTTTCAATTTACGTATTTTCTTTTAAATAAAATTTATTATTATATATATGATTAATTTATATCATTGTTTATATTATATTTCACAATAAATTTTTATAATATAAATTTATTAATAATGTGTTTCAAAACAAATTGTTAACCTATTCAAAATTCAATGAAAAATTTATAAAATATTGTAATTTATAACCGCACATTATGCGGGTCCAAATCTAATTTTATTTAATTTAAAAGACATTACAAAAAAGTAAATTTCAAAGAGGAAGATAAAACAAGTAAGCACATGAGAAACAATTTTTTCATTTCATTATTATCCTTGATAGACACCATTGGAGATACGAGGCTTGATTTCTCCATCTTTTTTATGTGTTTTCATCCATCTTTGGGTGTATTTCCTTTCGATCATCACATATGCTATTGAGAATGTTTGAAGAGGATGAAGGAGTGTTATTGTTTCTCTATTGTCTTCCCTTTCTCGGAAGTAGTGGAACAATTTCTTTTCCTTAAATGGTATATCTTATTTTATTCAAGATGTTTTTTTCTTATCTTTGAGTGCATAATTTTTTGGGTCCTTTTCATCAAAATTTCCGGAATACATACATAGATGTGAGTTATATTCAGAAATTTTAATTTTTTGGTGAGAATACATGTGCCACGGTAGAAAGTGGTAATTTTATTGAAATTTGTGATATTCTATGAAAATGTCTGATACTAAACTGTAAATTTCAAAAATTTTAAAACATCTGATATTTTACAGAAATTTTATAATAAAAATAATTCTAATAAGGAGTGTCATATAAATGAAAGATGCCATGTTAAATTCTCTAAAACAGCTTTTCTTTGCAACCTCTCATAATTCATAAACAAGGATCCTTCCTTTAATGTTGAATTTTCCAAAGATCTTTCTTATGTTCTTTAAAGGAAGATATGGCTGGTATAGTATCTAATTAAATTAAAGTTAACTTCATTGATTTGATGCAACCAAATTTCTTTTTACTTCTTACAATTGCTAGAATTTACCCAACTTTCAGCGTTTCTATAAATTAAATTTTTTCTTGTTGTTACATTATAGATTATATAAGTGAAAAATGCAATATATTTTTAACATTAAATCTGAAACACAAAAGAAATCAAAATGATATGTTCTTAAAATATGTTTTTAACCATGCAAACAGATTTCTTTTGACTTCTTACAATTTCAAGAATATTTCTATTATTATATTATTATATTACAGAATAGATAAGAGACACATATTTTAAAGTGTCATAATTCAATAACACCTGGATAACAAAAGTCTATAGAGTTCGGGAAAAAAAAAAAGGACAGCTTAAATAGTCATAATTTCTTACTAGATACTGTATAGAAATATAGAAGTAGTTAAAGGATAATTTTAAAGTGCCATAATTGTATATCCTCAACTTCATAACACTTTCTTGTCGTCCAAAGAATTTATCATGAATTGGGAGTAGCTACCTTGGCTGCATAACTATAATTTCCCCTCTTTCCTCCTCCTCCTCTTCCTCCAGTTCTTCTTCCTTGATTCATCTTATAATAATTCTTGTCATGTTGATTTGCATGGTTCTTAAGCCATGTCATGTTATTCTTTCTCCTCTCATATCCATAATTTCTTGCATGATACTTGTTTGGAAAATCAGCAACATAGTGCTCCTTTGGAATCAACCTTTGACGATCATTCTCTTCCCATGAATTTGCTTCATTATTTTCATCAGCACCATAGGCATAGCTTGGTTCCTGAGGCTTTGTTACTTCTTCCTCATCAACCTCCCATCCAGTAGGTTTTATTCCTTCTATTCCCAGAACCACAGTCTGCTGGATCTTTTCTATCATGTTACGTCTGGCCTCATCTTCTCTATCCAAATCCAGACAGAGTTCAGGATCAAGACGTACATCCCAATCTACATCATCTATGTACATGTCCGGATCAGGCAACGGAATGTCGCAACGATAGCCGTTGATCTCAGACGAAAACCTGAATTTTGCATCGTAAGCAGCATGTTTGGCAGCATAGTCATCCCACTTCGTCACTTTGGAATGGGATTCAATATACCTCTTGCCTTCTGACCATGGAACTGAGTCTACCATAGCCCAAAACTTCTTTTCAGAAAAGCCGTTACCTGTGAACCAAAAGAATTAAACAGAATCAAAAGAAAGAACAAAAGAAAACAAAACAAAAGAAAGGGAAAAGAAAAAAAACAGTTTACCCGAAGGTGGTTTTCCGTAATAAGTTGAGGATCTCCGGTGATCCACTTCACCATTACTCATCCTTTGGTTTTTTCTCCAGCTAGCCATTTCAACAGAAAAATTGAAAACTATGATTTTGACACAGAAAGTTTTACGAGTTTTGTTGATGCTTTCACAAGATATATCCTTTAGGGTTTGTACTTGATTGTGTATTTATAGCAACACATTTGAGGCTAAATAAGGAAATTGATTTTATTAATTAATAAGATTTACCAAAATCGAATATATATTTTGAAGATTAAATGTATTTAGAAAAGTATATTTTTTAATTAAGATTGTCCAAAATCAAATCTAAATTTGAAATTTAATAAATAAAGTAATTTTGGAAAGTATTTTTTAATTAGTAAAATTTATTAAAATTGAATAAATTTTTTGAAAATTAAATGAATTTAGATTTTTTTTGAATAAAATCGAATATAATACTGAAAAATTAATAAATGCATTTTGGAAATTATTTTTAAATGAATAAAATTTATTAAAATTGAATATAACTTTTGAAAATTAAATGTATTTAGATTTTTTTTACTAGAATCGAATATAATATTGGAAAATTAATAAACTCATTTTGGAAATTATTTTTAAATTAATAAAATTTACTAAATTTGAATATAACTTTTGAAAATTAAATGTATTTAGATTTTTTTAATTATTAAAATTAATTAAAATTGAATTTAATATGTGAAAAATCAATAAATGCATTTAGGAAATTATTTTTTTAATTAATAATGTTTGGTAAAATCGAATTTAAATCTTGAAAATTAATAAATGTATTTCAGAATTTTGAAAAACAAATATATCTATTTATATTGAATCTTATTCTATATCAATTAGTTAAGGGAATCATATCACATTGATTTTTTTACTTGATTAGATTACTGTAAATAAATACTCCTATTAATTTAATGTGCAGTTTCTATTTTTGATAAATTTATTTGAAATATAATTTGAATTTTATTGACAAATTTTCTTTAGTACTAGTAAAGTATCAATTGAAATCGAGAAAATCAAGCAAACTGTATTTTTTAGAGGATTTGTTAACTCCCCCTATTTTTTGGAATGATCCTTCTATTTTTACTTGAGAAAAGAAAGTTGAGCATACCACATCAAGAGTAAGGTATGTTCACTCAAAAAGGTTTTTCTCGAGCTGAGTCCAATTGTGTTGTGTTCTCACATATTGGCTATGCACTAAGGGCTAAAGTGCATTAGTGAGTCTTGAAGAATCTAAGAGCATTTGATATGGAATATGTGAAAAGTTTCAAGTCAAGTGTATCCTTGATTATGTGGACAACTCAGGGTACTTGATATCTCTCTCAAGGAGCTGATGGCTCTGGATATGTAAAAGTCAAGATGATTTTACAGTATGAAGTCGTAATCAGCTGGTATGTCCAAACCAGGAGTATGTAATAGTGGCTATCCTACACTATGGGAAGATGAAGTCCCTCAAAACTCTTCATCCTATGCTTCAAGGTTCATCTTTAACTGAAGAATTATTGTCCATAACAGGAGAAGCTTTAGACCTGTTCATGGATTGGAGTTGTAGTAATGCAGTCGTGGCAATGGAATGTCAGACATCATGTTGTGACATTTCAGTACGCTTGATAGGGTGTAAATGGTTAAACCAAGTAAAGATGGTTGGTGCAGTCATTTGATCTCAAGTTTCTTAAGGTGGACTCTAAGAAATATTAGGGAATCTGAGAGAATTTATTTTTCTCTGTAGAATCTGAAGGGGGTATTGAGATCAACAAAGACAATATACTTCTACTTTTAAACTTATAGAAAGTATTCAAAAGACTAATCTTTTCAAGCTAGAATAATAATGTCAAACAAGAAGTCAGGACATATCTCAAGACATGTTTTCTTTTGTTCCTTGAAGACCACCAAGGATCAAGCCTAAACGTTATATCTAAGACATGTATTGATGGTGTGTATCACATGTTCTGACTTGGTGCATATTTTGGAAATGGCCAGTTCAAGAATAAACGGGTTGTATTAAAGGCATTCATTGCTTTTAGCCGGTGCACAAATTCACCTGATGTATTTTTTTTAAGTAGCGTTTCTTGACCAAGACAATTGTTACAGTCTAGGTACATTATTTTAGTTTCTCATGTATTTAGAGTGTCTTTTGTTGTTTTCCTCCCTTCACTTTTGTGTGTGTCTCTGTTTGTTGTGCTCTCATGTCTTTTGTTCGGACATGAGTAAGTTTAGAGTCTGTGAAAGTTATGTTTTTCAACTTGTGACAAACATAGGGAAAAAGGGTTGTGTTCAGACGTTGTTAACTCTGAGGTTACTATTTGCAGTAATTTTTGCAAAGATGTTGAATAGGATGTCCTATTTTGAGTCTGCTGGTTCTTGCATTTTCTGAAAGTATTTTTGTTTTGTGCCTTGTTTTTTAGTTATGAAAGCAAACCGTGTCTTGTGTTCTGAGTTATCCAATATAGAGACCTGGTTCTCTATGCTTTTAGATGGATAGTTCAAGTGTTTTTTGGTCGTTTGTTTCCTCTTGAGCTCTAAAAAGAGGATTTTGTGTCTATTTGTGTCATAGCATTGGTCTCAGTTTGAGGAGGAGTATTCAGTATCTTCTTCTTTATGTGCATCATGACCTCAGTTTTCTCCTTCTTTGTGAAGATGGTGTCTGTGGTGTTATGTTTCTTGTGCTATAGTGAGTTCTCCTTCAACAAGTCTTTGTCATATTATGGCTAAAAAGTGGGAGAAGTGGTTATGTTATGTTATCTCTGAAGAGCAACTTTTTAAGGGGGAGGGGGAACTTTGTGTGATCTCTAGGATCCTTAAAAGAGAGAGAACATTGGATTTGGACCTGCCAGAAAGATGCCCTAGTATGATGTTTAACATCATAAAAGAAGACTGAAGACTGTAACTTGTAAAGTTTGAAATATCATAAACAGTGACTACTGAAGACTTCTATATTGCTGCTGCAGGATTATATTGTTAAATACCACTGTATTATTATTTTTAGGCTTACGTAATGCAAAGATTGTATAAATTAGTTTCAGCCAAAATAAGCCAAAGAGGGAGATTGTTATTTCTCTATTATTTGAATTGAAATTATGTTTAGTAAAACTAATATAGTAGCAATTAGTTAGATAGAATTTGTAAATTATAAGAGAAACAAGGTTGAAGTTCTATTTGACAAAGGAACATGTTGAGTTGAAATGTTTCAACATCTGGAAAATATGTCAAAGAAGATGTTCTATGCAAATCCATTCGACATCGCGCTTGAGACCTCAAAAAATGTTAATTGAATCTAACTCAACAATTAATAGAATGAAGAATATTACTAACCAATATTATGTAATCATATGTAGCGCAAGAAGGATCTGGAAAGAATCAAGTCAGAATATGTTCAAATGAAGACTTTCTAAATATGGAGATATTTTAGGAAGATTTGATTGAAGAGCTATTTTGTAGGAGAATCTTTTACAGATTTGTAACAACTTGTATGCTGTATTAGAAGCCCAAGACCAGTTGGGAATAGGTTATAAATAAAAGCATTGTAACCTAAAAAACCAAGCCAACCAACATGTAAAATAATAAGGGTTGTGTTTGTTGATGAACCACCCGATTTGTGGGATGGTCATCATGTTCTCACTCAGAAGCCTTTAGGTAATGAGTTGAGTATTGTTCATGGAGGAAGCTTTGAAGCAACTCCAAATATGTGTTCTTAGTCTAGAGTCAAGGCTGAGTATGGAGGGAAGTGCGGCTTCCTGTCCGGAATAGGAGTGTCTCTCCTCATCATGGAAGTCTGTCTTCTATTCCATGGATGCAAAATTGTTGGAAATCAAGTTGTCGATATAGTGGCTGAGTTGTTGACTGTTAGACATGATTGTAGTGATTGGAAGTGAGAGGGGTTCTCATATCTAGGGAGAACTTAGTTAGAAATTGCATTGGTAGTGATTAAGTGAGGAGTTGTAAACATGTTAGTTTAACTCTAAATTGATACTACTGATAGTGGACTACTTTCCTGGTTTGATATGCCCCTAGAGTAGGTAGTTAGACCGAATTGGTTAACAAATCTCGTGTGCACTTTACTTTTTAGCAATTGCTTTAACTGTCTATCTCGTGCATATGTTGTTGATAACAGATCAGATGTCTTGACATTCTTATAGGACATATGAGTCTGCTGTACCAGAATTTCAAAAACAAAGTTTAATAAGATGCTGAAATCACGTGGTAATGGCACTTCAAAAGACAAAATTATTGAGCCAACGAGGAAAAGCCTAGAAATGATTTACGAGAAAGACAAAAATATTTAATTCTTGGAAGATGTAAACATGAAAATAAATAGAAATGTTTTGTAGAAAGGAGAACCCAAGGAAAACAACAGGAGTTCGAAAGTATAACGCAACATGCAGACTACGTGAGGACTTGGAATGGAGAAACCATTTAAAAGATGTCACTTCAATAAATATTGGCAATGAGAGTAGATCACTAGATATAAATAATGTGCCACAATATGCTTCCGAAAATCCAAAGGTAGATGTTAGTAATGGACCTTTGGATTCAAATGGTGAGGAATCACTCATAGTGGATACTGATGAAGATAAAAGCGAAGAAGAGGAAAGAGTTCAAGAAACTTTAGAAGGAGAGTCTGTTCGGGATCAATATAACTTCAAAATTATCATTTGTTTATGATGAATACAAATAATAATAATATCATTAGTTGGAACTGTAGGGGAGCAGCTGGCCAATATTTCTACAGGAATGTTAAATATTTTCCTGATGTCTACAAACCTATCATGTTAGTAATCATGGAGACAAGATGTGATCCTAAGAGGATATGTAAAACCTTATCCAAAATAGGATTTGATACCTATGATTCTAATGAAATGGTTTTTCTGGAGGAATCATAGTAACTTGGAAGACCGATAACCTGCAAGTTAATTCTTGTGCTATTGATGACCAGTTTATCCATCTGAAGGTGGGTAGCAACCCGGGGAAGGAGTGGTTTTTTACATCCACTTATGAGAGCCCTAATGATGTTATGAGAAGAACAATATGAGATATATTGAAAGGTATTGCAAGCAATACCAACGATGCCTGGATGTTATCCGAAGACTTTAATGATATTTCATTTTCAATTGAAAAAAGGGAGGCGTTCAAGCCTCTACGCGGAATTGTAAAATTTTTAAAGGAAATATGGAGAGTTGTAAACTGATTGATCTTGGGGCTAGTGGTCCTAACTAGACTTGGCGTGGCCCGATATATCATGGGGGACGAAGGATATATGAGAGACTTGATAGAGCATTAAGTAACGAAAACTGGAGATTTCAATTCCAAGAGGCTCATGTTAGAGTTCTCACTAGAGTGGAATTCTAAGATCATCACCCATTCATGATTTCCCTTACAAGCAATCAACTGGAAAGATGTCGAAAACAATTTAGATTTAAGAGTGCTTGGATGGTGGATGAGAACTATAAAAATACAGGCTTTGTGGAATTTGGAAATTGGATGAAGATCTTATTGTAAGCATGAAGAAAATTGAAAAGGATGCAAAAAATTGGAGCTATCATACTCTTCAACATATGCAAAAAGTAAAGAGGGAAATAATGGCTCGTTTGAATGGTGTGTAAAAATATATTTATGCTCAGAACTACCATATAGGGATGTAGTGTTTGGAGAAGAAGCTTCAAAACAACTTGAGTATTATTCTTAAATAGGAGAAGCTTATGTGGTTCCAGCGATCTAGAGCTAAATGGATCACATATGGCGATATGAAGACGAGATATTATCATCTGAAAACTGTCACCAGAAGGAGAAGAAACAAGATTGTGATGTTGAAGGATAAGGTTTGGAATTGGATAGACAGTGAAGAGAAACTCAGAGAATTAGTGAATAACTTCTATAAAATCTTGTTCTCTACGAATCACAATCATGATTACCAGAGACAAACAAATGTCAAATTTCCTAATGTTGATCACTTTGATATGGATAAGTTGAAAAGTCCTATGACCATAGAGGAAGTTAAAAACATGTTTTTGATATGAAGCCCTGGAAAGCTCCAAGTCCGGATGGTTTTCCAGTCGGCTTCTACAAAAGATCATGGGATACGGTTGGCGCTAGTGTGTGCATTTTTGTGAAAAAGGTTTCGGATAATCCTGAAGAAAATGGTTGAATAAATCAAACCAATATATGCATTATTCCTAAAGTGGATCACCCAAAGACAATTATGCAATTTCACCCAATCTCCATGTGTAATACGATATATAAAGTCATTAGCAAGATCATTGTATGAAGGCTTAAGCAACATATGAATAAATGGATATCTCCATTCCAAACCGGTTTTATTCCTTGAAGGTCCATCCACAAAAACATAATTATTACGAAGAAAACGATGCATGTGATTGAGAAGACAAAAGGTTGGCAAGGATATTTTGCAATCAAGGTCGACTTATCGAAAGCCTATGACAGGTTGAGTTGGAACTTCATTTTTCATGTTCTTCAGGAAATAAATATTCTAAGGAACATGATGAACTTGATTATGCAAGGAGTTACTGATAAGTTGGGGAGAGGAGTGTTTATGTTCTTATGTTGTGATTGATATGAGGTTGAGAAAATAAAAAGAAAACAAAAAAAAGATGAAAAAAAAGAAAGATTAGAAAAAGAAAGAGAAAAGCTTTGAAAAAGAAAAACAAAAAGAGTATGAATAATGTTGTGTTAATAAGTAAGGTGTTTTGGTGTGGAATTTATGATGAAGAAGAAGTTTGATTGGAATTATATTGTTTGTAACTTTGTGAGTTGATCACTCCCTTAGGTTTAGGAAAGTTTTTGTTTCGATTAGCTTTAGGACTTATCACTTGTTTGTTAACCAAGCCACATTACAACCTTGAAAAGCCCTTGTGATTCTTACATTTGTATTTTCAATTGAGTTTTTGGATGAATGCATAATTTAGTCTTTTGTTTGCAAGATTGTTGGATGAGTGTCAAAAGTACCTCACCTTTGTGTGTTCTTCATCTACCAATGAATTTTTGCTAGGTGTGATTCATGATTGAGCTTGTTTTGTTTTAGAGTGTCTTGCATGATTTTTGTACTTAGGATTTGTTTCGTTTATATGTTATTGTTGTAGTATGGTGGTAAGTATATATTTGTCGTGTACGTTTTCGTTTGAACCATACATTTTTCTCCGTTTTAAAAACTTGTTGATTCATGATTCTTTGATTATCGTCTTTTTTTTCTTTAAGTTTACTTGACTTTGTTTAAGGACAAACAATGTGTCAATTTGGGGAGAGTTGATAACTTCCAAAATGTAGTTATTTTGAATATATGTTTTGTGACACTTATGTGTTCTTGTTTGTTAATAATCGTTGAATAACCCCACTTTTGTTGTAAATACACTTTATTATGTTTTGTGTAGATATTATACCGTTTGACTAGTTTTAATGTATTTTTGTAGGTATTTGTTGCACATTTGGGGCATCAAGAAATAAGGTGTCGAAGACACGGCTCTGAATGCGCGTTTGCGCAACAAAAGTCCATTTTTGGGAAGTTTTGTTCAGGCCAGGCCGCTGAGCGGGAATTGGAGTGTAAATATGAGGCTTTGGCAATGTTCCGGCAGAGACTTCACTTCTGAGGATGCTGAGTAGAATTAAGGCAGTTTAATGTGTAAATATCTGAGGCTGCTGAGTGGGCTCACGCCGCTGAGCGAGACCTACTGAGATTTGTTTTATAACTTCATTTTCAGCACTTTTTAGGTTATGATTTTGGGGTGGATTTTGATCCCCATTTCCATCAACCTTTATTTTTGATAGTATAGCTTAGAAAACAACACTAGGGTCTTGCTTATGGATGATTGGAGGTGGATTTCTCTTCGATTGGCTCTGACAAACCAGTGTAGATATGTGGTTTATCTCTTCTCCTCTCTATGTATTTCTCTATTTGTTGGGTTTGTCTGTATATTTACCTTGAACTCATGTATATTTGTTGTCTTTGGCGTTGTATAAAATTTGCTTTATTGAATCTGTGTTGGTGATTGTCTTAGGTTTTTACTCTATGTTAGGTGTAACACCCCCTTCTATTTACCCGGGTTTTATAAACAATAATCAGAGTATTTCAATCACAATCCAAGGGGCGTCACAATTTAAATAGTTTAAATCAATCAATACGGTGTCATGCTTTCACTGAAGGAAATTTATTAAGTAAATAATGCAAGAGATTATGTTTAACAGCGAAAATGTAACATAACCAAATATTCCGAATACATCCTTCACAGTATTCCAGGATAATAAACTAAAACATGATTCAAAACATTAAGGAATTCCAGGATATTAAATCAAGACACAATTCCAAACTATTAAGAAAAATATCCGTTTAAAGGATTCAAACAACCGTTTCCCCAGTGTTACATCTACCAGAGCACGACACTGACACGCGGACTAATTAACTAACTCAATGCTAGAGCTATCCTCACCAACTCCAATGCAGCTAATCACTTCGGATCTGAAATTGTTGAGTAAGGGTGAGATCTCAATTCAATATAACATGCATTATGCGTTTTTAGAATACAACAGAATAAACAGATACATTAATCCATTAACCAAGCACAAATCATAATCAATTCACAAGGCAGTTCACACAATGAACACGTATATAACAAACAATGGAAATTGCAACACTGGAAACCATCCTAGCATGTTACAATCCCATATGCAATGCAGACTCTATGCATGTGGTACCAAAACGTGAACCGAGTTCACCCACTGCTCCGTTTACATGTGGAAAGACAGTGTAAATCCATGATTCGCCCATAGCCACTGGGTCAAGAATCCAGCCTCACTACCTCAATCTCCGGGTAAGTATATTGGCTCAGCCAGTTCACTTCCGCACAATGGGAATGAACCATAAACAACAAATGTGTATGCATGCATCATAAAAGCATGCAACATTAGTTCTCAGATCACGATATCAATATATATCACATAATGCCAATTTACCAATGTATCACATTCAATCATAATGAATATCAAGATACAGCATCGTAAACATTAATATCTCATCCGGTAACTCAGACCATTCGTAATAGTTCCCCGTTGTCCTTAACTACTCACTCTTTTCAAAAATCGGGAGCTCGACTATTTTCAAAATAATTTTAGCAAAATAATATTTTTCTCTTTTCAAAAGGTAGTATTTTCAATTTAAGAAATAACGAAACGCACTCGAATCGAGTTACGGTTTAGAAAATATGAATTTTAAAGTTTTAGAAATTTTGGAAAATACTCATGGAACCGGTTCCTACCTATACAGAACCGGTTCCCGAAAGTTTAAAAACTCGCTCCTGGTTTTGAATGGGAACCCGGTTCCTACCCATACGAGGCGGTTCACGAGTGTAAAATCCTTTGCCAATTTAACACTGGAACTCGGTTCCTCCAGGAACCGGTTCCACGTCTATAACGATTTTCGCAACTTTTGACACATTTTGTATCCTTTATCATTTCCAAACTTACTAATACGAATTGGGAGATTAGGGACACCATTTCATAATCATTTCACACCATTATAACATCAAAGAACATGGTTTATTCATCCCTATCAATTATTGGACATACTAATGATCCTAATTCCAAACACCGACACAAAATAGGGTTTATTCCTATAACTTATAGTTATCAAAATTCAAACTTCCTAACATATCCAATTATCCCTATGATTCCCAAAACCCATAAAACATATTAACGAAATCACCCTTACCTCGCGATGATTCTTGATTTTCTCTCGGCGTCGGCTTTTCCTCTCTTCTCTTCTTTCTCCAATTCTACGTAAAATGACTTTTCTCCAAAAACCTATTTTTCCTTTCTTTTCCTTTTTATATTCCTTCTAATGTTCCTTTATTTATTCCAATAAAATAAAATAATATTAATTAGTAAAGTAGAGTAATTTACTCCTCATACTCACTAATTACTCTGCACACCTCCAATCCTTTCTTTATTAAATGACCCAATTAATCCAAATAAAATTAATACTTAAGACTTTAATTAATTAAATAATTAAATTCTCACTTATTTAATATTTGAATTAAATCGGGGTGTCACAACTCTCCCCCACTAAAAGAGTTTTCGTCCTCGAAAACATACCTTAGACGAAAAGTTCGGGATACGAGTCCTTCATCTGACTCTCCAGCTCCCAAGTTACATTTCCTTCACCGGTCCTCCCAAGCTACTCTCACATTATCTCTTTACCACGCAGCTGCTTCACTTTCCGATCCTCAATTCTCGATGCTTCAATCAAGTTATCTCGCGAACATCATCTACTTGAATCTCATGGGACGGATCCGCAATGTACCTCCTCAACTGAGATACATGGAAAACATCATGCAAATTCGCAAGTGACGGCGGTAAAGCGATCTGATACGCAACTCTCCCAACTCTCTTAGTAATCTGAAACGGACCAATAAAGCGCGGAGTCAACTTCTTTGACTTCAAGGCTCGACCAATACCCGTCATTGGAGTAACTCTCATGAACACATGGTCTCCTTCACTAAACTCAAGATCTTTCCTCCTCTTATCATGATAACTTTTCGGACGACTCTGAGAAGCCTTCATCTTCTCCTGAATCATCTTGATCTTTTCTGAAGTTTGTTGAACAATCTTTGGTCCAATCACCGCACTTTCTCCAGATTCATACCAACACAACGGTGTCCGACATCTCCTACCATACAATGCCTCAAACGGAGCCATACCGATGCTCGAATGAAAACTATTGTTGTAGGTAAACTCTATCAACGGCAAATAGTTATCCCAAGCTCCACCTTTCTCTAACACACAAGCCCTCAACAAATATTCTAACGACTGAATCGTCCTCTCCGTCTGACCATCTGTCTGTGGATGATATGCAGAACTCAATCGTAGCTTAGTACCCAGAGCTTCCTGCAATCCTGTCCAGAACTTAGAAGTAAACCTCGGATCTCTATCCGACACAATGCTAGACAGAATACCATGCAAACTTACAATCTTCTCCACATACAATTCTACCAACCTCTCCATCGGATAATCCATTCTTATCGGAATAAAGTGAGCAGACTTCGTCAATCGGTCGACAATGACCCAAATAGAATCACAGTTCTTCGTCGTCCTCGGCAAACCAGACACGAAATCCATTGAAATTCCATCCCATTTCCATTCCGGAACAAACAACGGTTCCATCAATCCTGACGGCTTCTGATGTTCAATCTTTGATTTCTGACAAACCAAAC
The DNA here is from genome assembly GCA_021764765.1 of Vicia sativa. NCBI lineage: Eukaryota > Viridiplantae > Streptophyta > Magnoliopsida > Fabales > Fabaceae > Vicia > Vicia sativa. The sequence continues at coordinate 141,642,036 of CM038795.1, read as the reverse complement.
ATGCGTACACAAACTCAGCAATTTCCTTTTTCATTCCCGACCACCAAAATAATTTCTTCAAATCATGATACATCTTAGTAGCACCAGGATGAATACTCAACCCACTTTGATGTCCTTCTTTCAAGATACTCTTTCTGATCTCAACAACATCCGGAACACACACTCTATCACCAAGTCTCATAACGCCATTCTCGTTAATTCGGAACTCGCCTCCTTGACCTTGGTTAATCAATGTCAGCATCCACCAAATCAACATCGATTTACATCATTTCGAATATCTTCCAAGATACCACTAGTCAGCTTCAACATGCCCAATTTCACACTATTCTGAGTAGTTTCACATACCAAACTCAAGTCTCTGAATTGTTCCACCAATTCCAATTCACGAACCATTAACATTGACATATGCAAAGACTTCCTGCTTAACGTATCTGCCACAACGTTTGCCTTACCAGGATGGTAATTCAAACCAAAATCATAATCCTTGAGAAATTCTAACCATCTCCTCTGCCTCATATTCAACTCCTTCTGATCAAAGAGGTACTTCAGGGTCTTATGATCACTGAACACTTCAAATCGTGAACCATACAGATAATGCCTCCACAACTTCAACACAAACACAACAGCCGCCAACTCTAAATCATGAGTCGGGTAATTCCTTTCATGAGTCTTCAATTGTCTTGAAGCATAAGCCACAACCTGCCTATCTTGCATCAAAACACCTCCTAAACCCATCAAAGACGCATCACAATACACTACGAAGGATTCTTCCGGATTTGGCAAAATTAAAATCGGAGCACTAGTCAACCTCCTCTTCAATTCTTGGAATCCTTTCTCACAATCTATATCCCAAACAAATGCTTGACCTTTTCTCGTCAACTTAGTCAATGGTAAAGCTAACTTCGAAAATCCTCAATGAATTTCCGTAGTAACCGCTGCATCAAGAAAACTACGAATCTCAAGCATTCTTGGCGCTTCCCCGAGATACCGCTTACTTTTGTAGGATCGATGAATACCATTCTTGGAAATCACATGACCAAGGAAACTTACTTAACCAAAACTCGCATTTAGACAACTTAGCATAAAGCTTCTTCTTTCAACAATTCCAATACAACCCTAAGGTGCTTTGCATGCTCCTCATCATTCTTTGAATAGATCGAATGTCACAATAAATACCACCACAAACTTGTCAAGATACGGATGAAATATCCTGCTCATATACTCCATAAACACACCGGTTCATTAGTAACTCCAAATGGCATAATGTATTCATAATGCCCATACCTCGCTCTAAATGCGCCTTCAATATCTCCCGCCTTAACACGAATCGATGATATCCGACCTCGGATCAATTTTGCTAAATACACAAGCTCAGACCAATCGATCCATCAAATCATCAATCCTCAGAACGGATACCGATTCTTGATTGTCACTTTATTCAACCGCTGTAATCAACACATAGTCTCATTGTACCTTCCTTCTTCTTAACCAACAATATCGGCGCACTTACTGGAAACACTAGGCCGAATAAACTTCTTCTCAAGCAACTCTCTAATCGCTTCTTCAACTCGACAACTCGGATGTCGACATGCGATAAGGCGCCATCGACACGGACTAGTTCCGTGAATCAAATCTATAGCAAACTCCACTTCTCTCGTGGTAGCTCACTAACATCTTCCGAAACACCTGAAATTCATTAACCACCTAATTCACCACTCTTAGCCTTTCCTTTCACTTCCGTCAAGAATACAACATAAACACCATAGCACCATCTCTAAATTCATCCGCTTAACCGACATAGTCTCATCTTCCACTTTAACTTCTTCAGAAATAAGACCGCTTCTCAAACAATTGATATGAACCGGTCAAGACCAACCGCCATTCCAAGGATAATATCAAGTTGTTCTAAAGGTAGGCACACTAAATCCATACCGAAACCTCTATCAAAAATAACAATAGGACAATTCCTACAAACATACGAAGTAGTCACTGAACCCGACGCAGGAGTGTCAATAACCGTACTTCCATCCAAATTAGAAATTTCCAGATTTAATCTCTTAGCACAATCCAAAGAAATAAAAGAATGTGCCGCTCCAGTATCAATAATTGCTATTAAAGGTATGCCATTAATAAAACATGTACCTTTAATCAACCGATCATCAGGCTTAACATCTGATCCTGACAAAGCGAACACCTTCCCACCAGCTTGCTCTTTCTTTGGTTTAGTACACTGCGGACGAGTGTGTCCTTCTTCGCCATAGTTGTAACATGTTATCCTCTGGATCTACACTCAGCAGCTAAATGACCAAATTTTCCACAATTGTTGCACTTCCTCGCATCATTCTTGCATTCAGGAGCTCGGTGACCCAATTCACCACATCTGTAACACTTTACGGAAGAACTAGAAGAACCAGAGTCTCCCCCACTAGGCTTCTTCCAACCTCCAGATTTCTGATTATTTCTATCATAAGGCTTACCACGATCCATATGTCTCTTGCCCTTACGATCAACATAACTCTGAGCATTCGACTTAGTGCTAGCAAGATCTTCTTCCAGAATCCTACTACAGTCAACCAAATCAGGAAACCTTCTAATGCGCTGATACCTGATACCCTGCTTAATCTCATCACGCAAACCATTCTCAAACTTGATACATTTGGAAAATTCTCCATCTGCATCGTTAGGATAATTAGCATAATACTTTAACTCAAGAAACTTGGTCGATATCACTCACAGACTTATTGCCTTGCTTGAGCTCCGAAACTCAATCTCCTTCTTACCCGAATGTCTTCGTGAGTACCTTCTCGGAAAGCTCTCTTGAACACACCCAAGTCAATGCAATTCCATCTTCTTCGGGTAGCAACCCACCACCATCGCCTTCCGCCAACATGTGAGTACCATATCTCACCTTCTTTCTTCAAAGACAATCAATCACCAAGATCCTCTCGATCTCCTTCAACCACTTCTGAGCACCCTCGGGATCATGTGCACCCTTGAACAATGGAGGATTATTCCTCTTAAAATTCCCCAATTGTCTGTAAGCACCAATCGCAGCTCCCTGCTGATTCCCTCCGAGCACTCCAGCTAACATTCCCAAAGCCTCAACAATAGCATCATCATTTCTTCCGTTACCTCTTCCAGCCATTGTTCTGTAATATTACAAAACAATCTACATCAGCACACAAGTATCGACAGTGTTACTTACACTAGTCGCATACTAAAAGGGATAACGACACTAAGACAAGACCGACTATGCTCTAATACCACTATTGTAACACCCCCTTCTATTTACCCGCGTTTTATAAACAATAATCAGAGTATTTCAATCACAATCCAAGGGGCGTCACAATTTAAATAGTTTAAATCAATCAATACGGTGTCATGCTTTCACTGAAGGAAATTTATTAAGTAAATAATGCAAGAGATTATGTTTAACAGCGAAAATGTAACATAACCAAATATTCCGAATACATCCTTCACAGTATTCCAGGATAATAAACTAAAACATGATTCAAAACATTAAGGAATTCCAGGATATTAAATCAAGACACAATTCCAAACTATTAAGAAAAATATCCGTTTAAAGGATTCAAACAACCGTTTCCCCAGTGTTACATCTACCAGAGCACGACACTGACACGCGGACTAATTAACTAACTCAATGCTAGAGCTATCCTCACCAACTCCAATGCAGCTAATCACTTCGGATCTGAAATTGTTGAGTAAGGGTGAGATCTCAATTCAATATAACATGCATTATGCGTTTTTAGAATACAACAGAATAAACAGATACATTAATTCATTAACAAAGTACAAATCATAATCAATTCACAAGGCAGTTCACACAATGAACACGTATATAACAAACAATGGAAATTGCAACACTGGAAACCATCCTAGCATGTTACAATCCCATATGCAATGCAGACTCTATGCATGTGGTACCAAAACGTGAACCGAGTTCACCCACTGCTCCGTTTACATGTGGAAAGACAGTGTAAATCCATGATTCGCCCATAGCCACTGGGTCAAGAATCCAGCCTCACTACCTCAATCTCCGGGTAAGTATATTGGCTCAGCCAGTTCACTTCCGCACAATGGGAATGAACCATAAACAACAAATGTGTATGCATGCATCATAAAAGCATGCAACATTAGTTCTCAGATCACGATATCAATATATATCACATAATGCCAATTTACCAATGTATCACATTCAATCATAATGAATATCAAGATACAGCATCGTAAACATTAATATCTCATCCGGTAACTCAGACCATTCGTAATAGTTCCCCGTTATCCTTAACTACTCACTCTTTTCAAAAATCGGGAGCTCGACTATTTTCAAAATAATTTTAGCAAAATAATATTTTTCTCTTTTCAAAAGGTAGTATTTTCAATTTAAGAAATAACGCCGAAAACGGCACTCGAATCGGAGTTACGGTTTAGAAAATATGAATTTTTAAAGTTTTAGAAATTTTGGAAAAATACTCATGGAACCCGGTTCCTACCTATACAGGAACCGGTTCCTGAAAGTTTTAAAAACTCGCTCCCTAGTTTTTGAATGGGAACCCGGTTCCTACCCATACAGGAACCGGTTCCTGAGTGTAAAAATCCCAGTTTTGCCAATTTAACACTGGGAACTCGGTTCCTCCCCACAGGGAACCGGTTCCCACGTCCTATAACAGTATTTTCTGCAACTTTTGACAGCATTTTGTATCCTTTATCATTTCCAAACTTACTAATACGAATTGGGACATTAGGGACACCATTTCATAATCATTTCACACCATTATAACATCAAACAACATGGTTTATTCATCCCTATCAATTATTGGACATACTAATGATCCTAATTCCAAACACCGACACAAAATAGGGTTTATTCCTATAACTTATAGTTATCAAAATTCAAACTTCCTAACATATCCAATTATCCCTATGATTCCCAAAACCCATAAAACATATTAACCGAACGAAATCACCCCTTACCTCGCGATGATTCTTGATTTTCTCTCGGCGTCGACTTTTCCTCTCTTCTCTTCTTTCTCCAATTCTACGTAAAATGACTTTTCTCCAAAAAACCTATTTTTCCTTTCTTTTCCTTTTTATATTCCTTCTAATGTTCCTTTATTTATTCCAATAAAATAAAATAATAATAATTAGTAAAGTAGAGTAATTTACTCCTCATACTCACTAATTACTCTGCACACCTCCAATCCTTTCTTTATTAAATGACCCAATTAATCCAAATAAAATTAATACTTAAGACTTTAATTAATTAAATAATTAAATTCTCACTTATTTAATATTTGAATTAAATCGGGGTGTCACATTAGGGATTTGAGCTTTGCTAGATATAGATTGCTTAGATTCTTACCTAGGATAATTATCTGTTAGTTTCTGAATGCTAGAAAAAGGTTTAGAGTTGACATTGACTTAGAGTATATGTTCTAAATGCCTCTGTGTTAGGAGTTTCGATCTAGAGATAGTCGTTACGAGTGACACGGTTGAGTTCTGTGTTGTTGAGGTAGGCCAGACATGGCTATCAAGGTAATGCGGTTGAATTCTCAATTTGGGTTAGAAATAGCTTGGGTTGTGAGAGGTATGTGATGACACGGAAGAGTATCGTAGGCTGAGTATAACTGGATGGTAGATTTAAGTCTGTGATGGGTAGTGTGCATTCGTTCCTGACAAGCTGTCTATCCTTTATAGTTTTTGTTCATTTACTTTTTGTCTTTTCTTTACAACCATTTAACCCCAAACTCATCAATGATAGAATTGTCGAACGATGAATCAATAACCAATCTCTGTGGACACGATACAATATAACCTAACTAGTATATATCACCCGGTAAAAATAATACTTTACTTTTTGCTTGCCGCTAATACCTCCGCTATAATGCTTCCAAGCAGAAGGTCAAAGATTAATGCCCGAAAACAAGACGGTGAAAATATCTATATGACCAAGCCGATATGAATTCTCGAAACCAGACGGATTTATCGTCAAATAGCAGGCTACAAATTAATACCCGAAACAAGATGGGGAAACTATCTACGTCCTGAAAAAATACTCATCTCAAATTAAAACCAAGACGAAGGTTTATTCTAACTCTCTTTTATCATCAGTGTCTCTGGATGGCATCTTTAAGCTCATCCCGACTAAATGTTGTCATCTCTCCACTTGCAGATTGCTGCATATCTGGTTTAAAATCAATGCATACTAATAACTTCATTCAAAGACGATCATAAGACACATCTCCCTTTCCAAAAAATCTACCATGAAGTATAACGTAAGACTCACTCTTCAGCATCAGCTTCTCCAGATGGCATCTATAAACCCATTCCAATACATCATCAGTCAATGATCTCATTCCATACACCAGCGAGTGCAAATTTCAAGGGTACTCGAGTGTTCAATCATCTTCTACCTTCAGGTCACGAAAGGCAAACATACCAATCTAACCCTTCAGGTACAAGAAGATTGAACAGGGGCAACTGTTATACCCCAAAATTTGTCCTCCTATTTTTAAGTCAATACACATCTCTATGCTCAATAATTACTCAAGGGTGGATCAAGACAAACCCTCTCCTAAGAAATCAACCCATAAATAGGGTTTAGTTTCTCTTAAGTCAAAATTGACTTGTATTTGCTCAGATGGTTGAAAATTAGTTGTATTGGACAAAACGTCATATGTGGTCAACATACAGTCAAACTTTTTCACTTTTGATCAACATCAAGATTTTGAAGTCACATTCATAATTTGATTAAGGGTTTATCATGATTCATCAAGAAAATTCAAACAATGATCAAAAGTCAAAAGTTTCGAAATTAGGGTTTCTTAAGGGAAAGTCAACAGAACATTGACCAAGCATAATTTTCACATACTTCATCAAATGTTTTTCCACCAAAGCTCATTTTAAAGGGAAATAAATTCTATACAAATTTGTGTCTCACAAGCTTTGCCCAAAAATGCTTCATTTGAAAGATATGGTTCAAGACATTATAGGTCCTTCTAAAAGTCTACAAAAAAGTTATCTTTTTCCAAAGAAGTGTACATGAATATGGATACTTCAATGAATATGAAACCAAAAGGATAATTTAGAGGACATCTTAAGGTTTCTAAAAAGTCCAAGAACACTCTCAAGTGATAAAAATTGAGCAAGTTATGGCTTGAGCAAAATTGGAAATTTTGAAGAAGTGCATGAAACAAATATTGATAAATTTTGAATTTCTTCCAAATGGGCTTAGGTTTTTATGGTCCAAACTTGTTTCTAACATTATTCATAGCCTCTAAGTTCAATTACACACCCTCTTTCTATTTACTTTATTTATTTTTAAATTAAATCATTAAAATTCAATTTTAATTAAAATAAAATGCAAGGAAAGGCTTAAGGGCGTGTGGGCTTGATTTCCAAGTCGCTTGAGGTCCAAGATAGTCATAGCAAGCTGGCAAATTCGTGCAAGATCTGATTGGCATGAGATTGGTGCAAGTTTGAAGAAAAAATCAATCTTAAAGCAAATTGGTAATCAAATATTTTCACATTCAATGCCATATATTTTCTCCACAAATCTTAACATAATTCAGTCTTCTAATATGAACATCCAGATGCTTAGGGACAAATTTTTTTCTTTAAGAACCCAATTCAAACTCTCAAAAGACCGTGGATTCAAGTTCTATAGCATTCCAAGTTATAGATCAATTCAGTCCATTTTAAGCATCAAATAAGCTCTATCGATGCTCTCTGAAACTTTCCAGACCCTCACCATCGATCAACACCTTCTGAAACACGATATCCAGATCACGGTTTGCTCAAACTTTTTCAATTTCGATTTCATTCATACATGCATCTTTAACTAAATTTGACCAAGTTTCGATGCTTTTTGGATTATTTGATTGAAGTTTAAGTGCAGGTATAGAGATTCACCATGGCTAGGGTTAGTAGCTTCGATTTAGGGCTTCCCAAAATAGATAAAATTAGACCAAACCAAGGGCATATTCATGTTCAGGACGAAGTTTCCAATCGATCCATGGTCTCATAACAAATCTATATTGTACATTTAATGAATAGTGATTTGCAGGTGTTGTAGATACGGACAAAATCCGTAGGTAAAACCTTTACCAATGCAGGCGTCCGTAGGTAAAGGTCTGGTTCAGAAAAAACACGTGGGAACGGTGATGAACAGTGCACACGCGTTTTTTAAATTCAAATTTTAAACTTTTCTTTTTTCATATATTATATTATTGTGTCATTCCACTAACAACTAAGCACTACGGCTCAGATGGCAAGGAAGTGCTCTGGTGACCCCTGGGTCTTAGGTTCGAAACCCAGGGGCTGCACTTATTTTTTCTAACCCAATTTTCTTCTTTTTTTCTTATTTTTCTTTTCTAATTTATTTTCTTAATATAATTTTCTTTCAAATATTTTTTTGGGTTAATACCTATTTTGCCCCCTGCCATATAGGGCGCTTTTGAAAAATCCCCCTGCAAAAAAAAAGTTGCATGGATTCCCTCAACATTTTGAAAAAATTTGTTTTTAAACCTTGGTCAGGCCACATCACTAAAAATGATGATGTTGCAGCATTTTTATTTAGTTTAATTTAAAGGATATGCCACATGTGTAAAATGGCTCATGGAAAGACCAAATTGCCCTCTTGAAAAACAATCTGAATGTTAACCTAGTTTGCCATTTCTTCTTCTTCTTCCGTTTTGGTCTGTGCGAACCACCACCAACTCCTTTAGTGCTCTTTGTGTTCTTTATTCTAATCTATTTCTTCCTATGGACTCCCCCTGCAACATTTTTTCCTTGTTGCAATATTTCTTCCTATGGACTCCGATTCAACATCCACAAATTTGGATTTTGCAACTTCGTCTGGTTCTGCTGTCTTGTTCGGTGGCTTATTGATACTGGAATTTTGCATAACTTTGATTTCAACACTTTTCTCCTTCCCTTTAGCATCGCAGCGACTCTCACTAGATAAGACATTAAGGAGCTATCGACTGCACATATTGGAACTTGAGTCTTTCTTCTCCACTTCATCCATAAATTTGGGTAACGGTGACGCGCGCAGCCATTGACCAAATGCCAAATCTTGTTCTTCAAGTTCTTCAAATCCTTCTTCGTTCAGGTCCTCCACCGCTTCACAATCTTTCATTTGATGCCCATTCTACTACACACAAAACTGAAAATGGTTAGTCTCTCACATTTGAATTGCACTCGGATCTTCTTTTCTTTAAAAGTTACCACCATCCCTCTTTTAAGAGGTTCCTTCAGATCTATTAAGATTTGATTCTGAGGAATCTTCCATTCCTATGAGCTTCCTTGGAATCCTGTTATTCAAAGGAGCCGATGATGTTGCCTAGTTTTCTCGCCATTGTTTCAGATCTGAGCATGAGTGGGAGGTCGTACACTCTCACCCAAAAGGAACTAAAATGCATACTTAACTCAGAGGATTGTTCCTAATGGCAAACGGAAGAAGAAGAAATGGCAAACTAGGTTAACATTCAGATTGTTTTTCAAGAGGGAAATTTTGTATTTCCATGAGCCATTTTACACATGTGGCATATCCTTTAAATTAAACTAAATAAAAAACGCTGTCACATCATCATTTTTAGTGATGTGGCCTGACCAAGGTTTAAAAACAAACTTTTTCAAAATGTTGAGGGAAACCATTGTTTTTTTTTGCAGGGGATTTTTCAAAAGCGCCTTATATGACAGGGGACAACATAGGTATTAACCCTATAAATATTTAGTGTTTATTAAGTTAAAGAAATTTAATCATTGATTTTCATAATTTCAATCAAATATTACTTATATGCCTGTGATTGCATTTATTTAATATGAGAGACATATTTAATACATTTATTTAATATAAGATACGCTTGACTAACAAAACCTATATACCCAACTATAGTTTAGCAAACCGAGCCTTTAGCGGTTTCATAACACCTTCTTGCCGTCCATGGAGTTTACCATAAACTATAATTTCCTCTCATTCCCTCTCTTCCTCCTCCTCCTCTTCCTCGATTCATTTTATAATCATTATTACCACCAAATATATCCTTTGATATGCTATTCTCTCTTCTTCTGTTATATCCTCCGCCATTTCTTGTTTGATATTTGTCATGCAACTCACCACCATACTGCTCCTTTGGAACCCAGTTTTGAGAATCATTCTGTTCCCAAGAGTTTATTTCATTATTTTCATGCTTGTTTGATCCCCATGCATCAGCAACATAGCTTGGTTCCTCAGGCTTTGTTACTTCTTCCTCATCATCCCCCCATCCAGTAGGTGTAAGTTCCCAATTACCGAGACAATTGTCGACAATCACACTCTCCTCATCACTATTATCGATCATCTTACGTCTGGCCTCTATTTCTCTATCCAAATCCAGATAGAGTTCATGATCAACACTTGCATTCCAATCTACTTCATCGACGTACATGTTCGGATCAGGCAACGGAATGTTGCAGCGAATGCCGTTGATCTCAGCCCAAAACCTGAACTTTGCATTGTGAAAAGCCTGTTTGACAGCAGAGTCTTCCCACTTCATCACATTGGAATGTGATTCCATATACTTCTTGCCTTCTAAAAACCTTCGCCATGGAACTCCACCAACAGTAGTACAAAACTTCTTTTCCCATGAAGGCACTCTTGAAAAGCTGTTATCTGTAAACCAAAAGAATTGAACAGAATCAAAAGAAAGAACAAAAAGAAAAGAAAAGAAAGGGAAAACAAAAAGATAGTTACCCAAAGGTGGTTTTCTGTTAGAAGATGAGGATCTCCTGTTACCCACTCGATGATTACTGATCGTTTGGTTCTTTCTCCAATTTTCCATTTCAACAATAAGCAGCAGAGAAGACGATGATAGATGAGTTTGACACAAACACAGAAATTCTCTGAGGTTTCTTGCTTCCACAAGATATATCCTTAGATTTGTACTTGCTTGGTATTTATAGGAACGTATATGTTTATTTCACAATTATTTTTTAGACCAAATAGGAAAGTTGATTTTCTATTTAATGAGATATTGAAAATTAATAAATGTATGCATCAGGCTTCAAAAGTAAATCTATCTTTATTGAATACTTTATGTTGATTATATATCCATCAATGAATTGCATCGGATCACATATTAACTTTGTTTATGAAATTTAAATATTTTAAAAATTTAATTAGTCAGTAAAATTTGTTCAACTATTTCTTTTATGGAAACAAAATCTTCAATATTTAAGGAAAAAGATTTAAGACTTAAATGCATTTTTGATCCCCTAGTTTCAAAATTCTGAAGTTTAAGGTCCCCTAGTTTAAAAGTCAGGTTTTTGGTCCCTCAAATTTATCAAAATTGGGATTTTTGCAGTCCCCCTCCATCTGACTGTGAGTTTGATGACTTGGCAAGAGGATTTTTAATGATGTCATACATTCTAAAATTAAATAATTTAATATTATTCTAAAAATATTAAAAATTATTTTTTTATATTAAAAAAATATGTTAAATTAGGACACGTTTTCATCCTCAAATCTATTTAACATTTTTTTAATATAAAAAAATATTTTTTAATGTTTTTAGAATAAAATAAAATAATTTAATTTTAGAATGTATGACATGGCTAAAATTCTCCTTGTCAAGTCATCAAACTCACAACCAGATGGAGGGGGACTATAAAAATCTCAACTCTGATAAATTTGAGAGACCAAAAACCTGACTTTTAAATTAGGGGACCTCAAACTTTAGAATTTTAAAACTAGGGGGACCAAAAATGCATTTAAGCCAAAAATTAAAATATGAATGTATTTTAAGATTAGGATGTATCAATATTTCAATATTCATTGAATGGGGGATTTGATGGTTACCCTTTTCTTTAAAGATTTTTGATGAGTTTTTTTTATCAAAATAAGATATTATAATTTTATTTATTAATTAGTCTTTTTTTTTCACAATTATTTAAATAACTTTCCATTATCTTTTCATTCTTTTGTCTACTTTAATATTTCTATTTTCTGACTCTTTTAACTTTTAAGGATTAAATATTTTTTTAATTTCTGTAAGTTTGTGTGTCTTTGATATTCATTTCTCTATTTTTTCAATAATTTTTAAATATTAAAATTATTTTGATTTTAGTCCTTAAAGTTAAAAATTGTAGAAAAATTTGAAGGAGAATTCGTAGAAAATCTGTAATTTTTTTTGTAGATTTTGATTTTAGAGATTAAAATCAAACAAATTTTAATATTTAGGGACCATTTCCAAGAAAAATAAAATACAAAGACGAAAATAAAAACACACTAATTTATAAGAATCAAAAGACTATTTAAACATTCATTTGATTGAAATAACTAGAAAACAATTAAGTATATGTTTGGAAAAACAACACCTTTACCAAAATCACATTAAGAAATTGCATAAACGTGAAAGTTAGTATTTGGCGCTTCTGAAAATCACGTTGGAATGTGCATTGGAACGCGAGAAAGAGAGTGAAAACGTGGATCCAAACAGACGCTAAATCTAAGATCATATCATGCCACATGTGGCTGCTCTTCCAAATTTTCCTTCAAATGATTTATATTAGAGAATTTTTTTCTCACTTAGCGGGCTTCTTCTAGACCTCTGGTGTAAAATCCAAAATACCTCTAGCATTCATAAGTGTACTTACGGATTATCCTTTTTAGTAGATTTCGCAAGTACACTTGCGAAGAAACCGGTTTTTTTCTTCATATTTACATGTGAATTCACAAGTGTACTTACGAAACACTGTGAATTCGCAAGTGCACTTGCGAAACTTCCTCTGTTTATGTATTTTATATTTAAATATTATATGGTCCAATTATAAAAAAAATTCATTAACTGAATAGTTGTAGAATCAAGCTTCTCAATCTCAATAAAGATATTATGTTTTGATGAAGACAAACCTTATGGCAAGAAGGCAAAGATATTTCTCAAGGAAAAATGCACTCTAAAGCTAAAGCATCATGTTCAAGACTTTTACTCAGGACATTGACAAACTTTTAGAAGGTATAATAATAATGCCTCACAAATACTTAAATCTTAGATGCTCAAAGTTCCTAACATGATTGCATAACATATACATTTGATTTCACTAAGTTTCAAAGCAAAAAGTACAATTTTTTGACTGTGCAATCGATTTACACATAGGTGCAATCTATTGCATACTAAATGATTTTCTTAAAAAAGCTTCTGTTTGAGGTTGCAATCGATTTTCACAAAGGTGCAATCGATTTGCACAAAGGTGCAATCGATTGCATGCTGAAAAAATTTTACTTTTTAACTAAGGGCAATCGATTTGCACATTGGTGCAATCGATTTCTTGCTGTTTTTTTTTGAAATTTTTTTCTGTTAGAGCCCGTACAATCGATTTGCACAAAGGTGCAATCGATTGCACCCTACACGAATTTAAAAAATCAAATTTCTTGCATGCACCATTTCATGCACCCTTTCACTAAAACTTTGTCTCTAATCTTGGCACTTGTTCATGATTCAAATGAAGAGACTTATGATAATTCTAAAAGGTGCCATAACATATAAATACTCAAATTTTCAAATTCATTCTTTACCTCTTCCAATCAAAGTTTATTCAAATTTTAAATATTCACATTCAAGTGTTCATCTTTCATATAAGATTTTCTGCATACTTTCACATTACATAAACCAGAAAATCTTGAGCAATCTATTTCTCTAAGTCATTGTGAATCATTGTTATTGGAGGGGGAGATCAAGTATGTTGATAAATCACTCAAAGTGATATTGTTCTACATCTCTCAAACTCTTGTAAAAATTATATATTCTTGTTTTATCATTGTTGTCCAGGATTGTTGGAAGCAATTTGTGCATTGAAGAGGATTGTTCTTCTTTCACTTAGTGTTTTAGACCTTAAAGGTTTTAAGAGCCTTTGGTCTCCCTATAGGTTAGATAGTAAGCATCACCATTTGTGTGAATAGGCTGTATAATCATTCTAACTATAGTGAAATCTCTTGCATGTTGTAAGGGGATTGGAGTACTCTCGATCTGTGAGGGGAACTAGGATATATCCTTGTGTTCTTTACTTTTCCGCATTTACCGCTTTCATCAATACCTTAACCAGAAAAGAAAGAATCACCCATATACGTTCATACACCAAACTAGAAAATATTGTGTCAAGTATTCATAAAAACCGATAAAAATTTTAAACATCTAATTCACCCCCTCTTAGGCGCATTTCATACTTACAATAGTTACTCTTTTTTACTGATTTGACGTAGAAAACAACTTAAACGGAAAAAATTAAATTTCATTAACTGAATCAATTATTACAATAATATTTCCTTCTATTTAAAAATATCAGTAACATGAAATAATTCAATAAATCATGATCAATTACTAACTTAGTGAATCAATCTACATTAATCGATTATATGAGTTATTATTGAATTATTTCATGTTACTTATATTTTTAAATAGAAAAAAATATTATTGAAATAATTGGTTCAATTAATGACATTTAATTTTGTTTTTTTCATTTTAGTTATTTTATACGTCAGGTAAAAAAAAGAGTGACTGTTCAATTAATGAATTTATTTTATAGTTGGACCAAATAATATTTAAACAAAAAAATACACATACAGAGGAAGTTTTGTAAGTGCACTTACGAATTTACCTTTCAGGGTGTTTCGTAAGTGCACTTGCAAATTCAGCTGATTTTTTTCAAATTTAATGTTTAAAATAATAAAACGTACAAAATCAGGTGAATTCGTAAGTGCCCTTGCAAAACACCCTAAAAGGTGAATTCGTAAGTGAACTTACGAAAGGTGTTTTGGGGTTTTCAGTGGTGTGAAAAAAGCCCACTATGTAAAAAAAGAAATTCTCTTTACACTATTACATTACAACTTCCCCTCTTCAATTACTACCTAAGATAGTAACATTCTACTCCACTTTCAAATTTTCCCTCCAATGACTTACATTATTACACTACAATTTGCACTCTTTATAACTAAATCAAGATAATTTCTTTTTCCATCTAGCAGGTTTCTTCTACACCACCGAAAACCCCAAAACATCATTTGTAAGTGTACTTACGAATTCACCTTTCAGGATATTTCATAAGTGAACTTACGAATTCACCCTATTTAATTATTTTTTGGATTGTGAAAATTAATTGTAATATTTAATTATGGTGAGTAATAATTAGAAAATGAAATGATATTTAAGGATCTATAAATGCTTGTCAAATAATCAAGTAAATTTGATAGTAATTTATTTTATTATATTAAAAATAGAGTAGATTTAATTCACACACACACACACACACACACACACATATATATATATATATATATATATATATATATATATATATATATATATATATATATATATATATATATATATATATATATATATATATATATATATATATGCATTTTCTAATTATATGAGTGTAATTGATGTACTGTTGTTTTATCATGCAGTACAATAATTCACACCTTACTTATTTTTTATATAAATGTTATAAATTTTTGTCATAAGTAATATTGATATATTTTTTCACAATAGTTCGAAGGTATTGCAAAGATTTAAAGAAGTTATGTAGTAATAGTTCATTTTTGCAAATAATTATTATTTTAAATAATTTTCGCTTTTGCAATGGTTTAAAAGTATATAACAACAGATTTTTGTTTTTTGCAATGGTTTAATTAAAATATAAATTGTATTAGACGAGTAACAAAAAAACTTTTAATTTACATATTAAATGGTTTTACTGTTATAATTAAAACACTTTTAAAGTGAATTGATAAATTTATTCATCTTTCTAAAAAATATTAAATTCATAACATAATATATTGAATAAAATTTATTTAATTGAGTATACATAATATATAGATTTATTTTGGAACAGAGAAAGAGAAATAGGACCGTATACCTAATAATTACACATTTATTATAAAAAAATGGAAATAATAATTAGCAATAATTATCAATAAAATGAACATCTGCATCACAAATATTACAATTATTTGTTTTCTCCACGCTTCTTGGGTGCAAACTTAGGTCTGTTTTTGTTTCTACACAAGCGAATTAACCTTAAATATTCACAGTCTTAACAGGTGGATTCACAAGTGCACTTGCGAAGTAAATCAAATAATTCACGTTTATGGTGAATTCGCAAGTGCACTTGTAAAGTAAACCAAATAATTCACGTTTGTGGTGAATTCGTACGTGCAAGTGCGAAGTGAACCAAATAATTTACGTTTGTGGTGAATTCGCAAGTGCACTTGCGAAGTAAACCAAATAATTCACGTTTGTGGTGAATTCGTAAGTTTACTTACGAATTCTGGGGGTATTTTGAGTTTTCCACCAGTGGTCTAGAAGAAACCCTCTAGGTGGGAAAAGAAATTCTCCTAAATCAACGATAAATGAAACCCAAAACAAATATCTTTAATCTACTTGTCATTTTCGTTAAACTACACCAACTTTTTATTATTATTGTGGAATGCAAATTTGATGTTAGTATCATTCCTAATATATCAACTCATTGCTTAGCTTTTTGGAGAGAGGGAACATGGTCAAATACACTGCTGAGAGAGAAAGAAATTTAGAAAAACACAAAAACAAGATTGAACTTATCTTTGGGTGCCTATCTTCAAAGGAAAGCTCAAGAGGTTTCATTTCCAACCTATAATTGATAAAATCAATCTTAAAATATGTTCTTGGATAATTGTCTTATTGTTCTTTGTTGGTAGAATCCAACTCATCAAGAGTGTTCTCCATACCCGACTTGTTCACTCATTGAACATCTATCTTTGGCCTAAAGCTCTTAAAGAAATGAAAGTTGAAATTATGTTTTTCAGAGGATGAAAGTCAAACACGATGCTCCAACAATAGATTCAAAAAGTTATACCAAAATTAACAAAGATATAATCGATTGAGTTAAGCAAGTGGATGAAGATGAAAAATGATAAATAACACTGAGAATTGGTAACCTAGTTTGGTGAAACCACACCTACGTCTGAAGGGTTGAGTCCACATCCCAAAGAAAGGAAATTCATTATTATTAACTTAGTACATTTAAACTTACAAGCAACAACAAGTCAATGTTGTTTAATGCCTCTTCCTAACACTATCTAATGACTTTCTATTTAGAATCTCCCCATAAATCTGAGAATCTGCTCACTTTCTTCTCTATCACACAACATGTGATAGGATGTTACAACCATTAAATCCTAGTGATCAACTATAATCAACATAGAGGTGTACATATAAATTTTATAGTAATTCTATTAGGGTATTAGCGTGGAACACAAGACACAAAATCTAGCACTCTAAAAATATTCAATGTGTATACTTGAATGCTTGAGTTTCAAAGTTGTTTTTTCCTACTTGTATAGTCATTCTTCTTGACTTTTCTTCATGGATTTGAAATTTGATTTTGCCCAGAAATAATGCAGATTATGTTGGATATTTGATTTGTTACTTGAATATCTCAAACAAAAATATACTATTTTTTAGTTCCATAGTTTTAGGATTGGCATTATTTTTCTAAAATATGGTTCTACTAATGTTGAACAAAATGTTTTAACATCTGCATCAACTGTCATGATAGTCCAGTTGTTATGAGTTTTTTAGACATATGTCGAAACAGATGTTGTGACATCCTGGTCTGGCATAGCAGGCGTAGCTGTTAAATATCTCTTGAAAAATTTAATTTGATATGATGAGATCAATTTTAATATTCCTCATCATTATGCGCATGTTAAGGAGATTATTTATAAACAAAAGTGAAAATTTGATTAGTTTCTAAAAAGGATCTTTGAGACTTTTTAGGAAACATTTATGAGATTTGTTTATATTTTTGTGGAGAATATTCTACAGGGATTTATAGCTGAAGATTGGATTTGATTGAAGAGTCCAAGCCCAACTACAAAAGCTATATATGAATATGATCAAGACCTAGTTTTTAAGCGGCATAGTTTTTGTAAAAAGCTTGTGAAATATAAGGGTTTGAGAGTTTTTTAGCTTCTCTGTTTTTTATATGTCCTCATGTATCTTTTGATGTATTTGAGTTGACTGATTGTTACTTGTTTATAAATTTATTGTTCTCCTCTAAAGCTTTTAAGAAAAGAGTTGAGTATTGTTCTTAGTGAAGCTTTTAAGAAAGCTAAGTATTTTTGTTTTGGAATAGTGTAATTATTCTTAGTTTCTTGAGACATTCTCTGGGATTGGGATTGCTTGATATCACTACGGTCAATCATTGACAAATTTTGTAATCATGGGCTTATTTATTTACATCCAATCAACCATTGGTTTGACCTATTTACTATGGACTGGGATGATTTTCCAGGAAATTTTAAATTGGTGAAGCCTCTCACCCTTGTGGCTCTCTCTATTTTTTGTCACTTTCCTTATGTCTCTCCTTACTTTTGTCAGGGTTTGTACCTAAAGTATTAGTCCAAGCTCCATTGTATACAGTTTTCTTACTCCTACAATACCAAGTCGGGTTCTCTTTCTTCAGACAAGGTGACGATGAAGGAGGAACTATAATTTGTAAGTTCAGAGTGCGCCTAAGAGAGAGGGTGAATTAGAACTTTAAAATTAATTCGGTTTTAGAATACTTATTCTTATTTTTCTGGTTTGGTTCATGAGTTTATAAATGTGTTTCTTTCTTTTTTAGATTATGATATACGATGAAAGCAAAAAATGCGAAAAAGTAAAGAACACAAAGATGTATCCTGGTTCCCCTCACAATCCGAGAGTACTCCAGTCCCCTTTCAACACGAAAGAGATTTTACTATTGTTAGACCTTTGTACAAGCCCTATACCAAGACTTCTCCTACAATCCTCTAACAATAAAACCACCAAGAACAATCCTCTTGGACTTTCACTAAGTACCCTAAGAGAACAATCCTCTCTTAATGACTCTTGTTTCCAATAATCCTGGAAAATAAGTATACAATACAAACAATATTATTTTCAACAATTCTGAAAAATAAGATATGAATACAAAAAGTATTTTGAATAGATAAGTTTGTAAGATGATTATCACTTAGAGTGATTTATCAATGAAATTGGTCTTCTCTCCCAATGATAAAAATTCACAACCACTAAAGGGATAGATTGCTCAAGGAATTGTGCAGAAAATTTCTTGAATGAAAGTTAGAAACTTGAAATGTGAATTTTGAAATTATACAAATTTGATTGGAAGAGGTGAAGAATGAATATGATAATTTGAATATATACATGTTCATAACACCCCTTTGAAACATCATAAGTTTATACAAAATAATCATGAACAATTGTCAAGATTAAATGAAAAGGTTTCATGAAATGGTGTATAAAGAGGTGTGAAAAAATGGGACTATTCTTCAATTTCGTTCAGGGTGCACTTGATTGCATAAAAACAAAAATCTATTGAACAAGTGCCAACAACTATATTTTTTCAAAATTCTTTAGTGAGCAATCGATTGCACTAAAGCAGCAGCCGATTGCACAAATAAGATAAAAATTCAGCAAACTATTTTTACATAATATTTTTTTTAAATGCTTCAGTGAGCAATCGATTGCACCAAAACAGCAATCGATTGCACAAATAAGACAAAAAACAACTTTCAATTTTTAGGCAATATTTTTGAAAAAGTTGAGTGAGGAATCGATTGCACTAATGCAGCAATCGATTGCACATAGTAAAACTTGCGAAATTTGCCTAAGATATTTGTTTTATGGGCATGGATAAGTAATGCAATGAATGTTTGATTACTTGAGAATCTAATATTTTAGTTAAGATAAATATTGCCAATATACATTCTTGAAATGCAATAGTTTGAATTCAAAGCCTTGAAACATGATGCTTTAACTTTGAAATGTAATTGCTTGAATTTGAACATCATGCTTTGAATTTTACTTGAGACTTTTTCCATTATTTTACTATGATCATTTGCTTCTAAATTTTTCTTAATCAAAACTAATATTTATAGAGACTTGACTTCACATTCTCACCCTTTTTGATAATGACAACCCATTGAAAGTTGAGAGGCTTGAATATTTAGAACAAATGAGAATCTCTTATGTGAATTCTCCCCCTATCTTTGATAACTCCCCCTTGATCAAAGCGCTCCCTTGATTTAAGATAATTTTACATCTTTGTGGCTGCAATAGTTAGAGACAAGCACACACACACACACATATACATATATATATATATATATATATATATATATATATATATATATATATATATATATATATATATATATATATATATTCTCCCTTTGTCATTATAAAAACGGATGGGAAAAGACTTATAAAGTATATAGTGAAATTTTGAAGGAAAAAAAAAACAATTTATACTTATGAGTTTTACCTCATGTGAGTGACTTCATCAAACATTCACCCTTGATGAACTAGAATCCTTTGTCATAAAGTTGCTTTTCTAGAAGATTTTACTTTAGTCCTTCAACATAAAGTATACCTTCAATGGATGTGAAATTTAGTGCTCCAAATTATATCATGCCAAGAATTTTTCCTTTAAGGTATTCCCCATATTTGAAACAACCCTTTGACTTTAGAGCTAGATTTGAAAGTTAGTTTATATCTTCCAACAAAATGCTTAGAACCGCCACTTATCAAAACACCTTAGATTTTAAGTGGTCCTCAAGCCAACCTAAAAAAATAAATTAAGTTTGATTTGGTACCCAATATGCTTTGGGTCCACCATAGTTATTTCCCTTCTTAACCCACACATAATAACCAATTTCCATGCTAAAGTTTCTAACATAGCAAGCATTAGGTGTATGACCAACAATACCACAATAAAAACAAGTAGGTACAAAATTACTTCTATATCTAGGAGTATAAGATTTATTCTTAACAAATACTTTACTTTTATGATAATAATGAACTTTTTATGCTTTATTCACTTTTTCCTTATTGGATTGGTCATTCGCCTTAACAAAGATAGTTTTACTAGTACATGGTTTGTTAAATTTTGAATAACCAAGACCACTTTTATCATTAGAAAATATTTGTTTTCTAAGGACATTATCCAATCTAATTAGTCCTTTTTCATAACTTTAAAGAACTATTTTTAATTGAAAAATTTGGAAAGAAAATGATTCACACTCTTTGCATGTAAGATTTTGCTTTTCTTTTTCAAGAAAACTTTGTTTTTCAATTTGAAAATCTTTTTCAATGATGTCAATCTTTTCTTCAAGAGATGATACATGGTTCTTTTGAGTTGACACCTTTTTATACAAAATCTTACATTCATTAAGTAGTTCATCAATAGCATTTAAAGAATCATTATCATAAGAAGATATTGTATTACTAACCTCTTCTTCTTCGAAATCGGAATGATGTGTTGCTATTAATGCAAGATTTGCATGTTCTTTATCTGATGATGAACTTATTTCATTATCATCTCATGCTACATATGCTTTCTTTGGTCTTTTGTCCTTCTTTCCTTTGAAGTGTTTATTTTTCCTATCAAGTGTAGGGCAGTCATTTTTGACATGACCTTTTTCTCCACATTCAAAGCATTTAATTTTCCTTGGTGGTGCTTCCACTTTAATGATATCCTTTTTCTTCCTTTTCTTAAGAATATTTCAAACTTCTTGATAAGAGCATCATATTCACTACTAGTGGATTCATCCTCTTGATTGCTATCATGATTATTTATCCTTGTCTTTAAAGAAATGTCTTTTGAATATTTTACTTGGATTTCATGATTTTCAAGTCTTGCAAGTTCAGTCTCATATTCTTGAAGTTTTCTGAACAAAGTTGCGGAAGTCATTGTGGATAGATTCTTCTTCTCAGATATTTTCGTTACTTTTGGTTTCCATTCCCTGGTTAAAGATCTAAGCACTTAAGATTTAATTCACTGTTAGTTAAAGTCTTACCGAGTGCTTTCAAATGATTTGTCAAATGCACGAATATTTTCTGCAAGTCGAGGATTGATTCCCAGGGCTGCATTCGGAATAACTCGTACTCTTGAGTCAACGTATTCAATCTAGATCTTTTAACTTCAACAGTTCCTTCATGAGTTTCTACCAATGTATCCCATATTTCCTTTGCCGTTGTGCATGCCGAGACACGAAAGAATTCATCCATGCTAAGTGCACCTTGAAGAAGATTGATTGCCTTCTTGTTGTAGAGGACCTTTTTCTTATCATCGTCATCCTATGATCCTTTAGGCTTTGATGAACCAATACCATTGACAACCGTTGTAGGAACAAATGGACCATTTTGGACAACATCCCATATTTCTTCTCTTTGCGCTTCTAAGTGAGCCTTCATGCGAATTTTCCAAAAATCAAAGTATTCACCACAAAACAAAGGAGGCTTGTTGTTACTACCGCCATCTTTGAAAACCGGATTTTGATTTGCAGAAGTCATTATGGATCTTTAGGAACAAGTTACCTATAACTTGCTTTGATGCTAATTATAAGTTTAGAGTGCGCCTAAGAGGGGGTGAATTATGACTTTAAAATTTATTCGGTTTTAGAATACTTGTTCTTATTTTTCTAGTTTAGTGCATGAGTTTATAAATGTGTTTCTTTCTAATTTGGATTATGATATGTGATGAAAGTGAAAGATGTAGAAAAGTAAAGAACACAAGGATGTATCCTGATTCCCCTCACAATCCGAGAGTACTCCAGTCCCCTTTCAACACGAAAGAGATTTCACTATTGTTAGACCTTTGTATAAGTCATATACCAAGACTTATCCTACAATCCTCTAACAATAATACCACCTTGAACAATCCTCTTGGATTTTCACTAAGTGAAGCAACTCGATTTTCAAAAATCATTTTATTTTCAAAAATAAGTGAAATCGCCACCTAATTTTATTTGTTCTAAAAAGAACGGGGAAATATAGATAAAACCCCACAGATGCAGATAAGGCGGTCTACGTGACCAAAAGACATGGAATCGGGAGTCGGTTAAGTAAGGGGAAGGTATTAACACCCCTTACATCCATCGTACTCGATGGGACCCATTTAGTTCTAAGTGTTTGTGTGTGTTTATTGCTAAGTTATGAATTACGATCGAGGAATAAAAGAAATGGGGTTTATTTATTATTATTTTGAGTTTGACACGGTTTCGAAACCGTGTGCCTACGTATTCCCTTGTGCAATGGGAAAGTCAAAACTCTGTAGTTCCTCTCAAAAAGGTTTTAAGTTGGTTGTGTTGATTTTATAAGAAAAATCGTGCATTAGACATTTCAAATGTTTAAACTTGGACTTGTTTAGTTTGTTTGAAAAGCTTAAGTCCTTGTTCGTGTTTGAAATGGCTATTGCACACTCTTTGTAAGAAAAGAGTTTTGATGGTCGCATATGAGCGATAAAAGAGTTGAGTGAATTGAATTATTTTTAAGTGGGTGAAAAAGTACCGAACAATAGGACTAGCATCCTACGATTCAAATACTAGAAACAAGAGGAGCTCAATGCTCAACGAGTCGTCTATCATCCAAAACTTTTTCTTATGAAAGAATGAAGTGAAACAAAGTTCACGTTATTAAGAATCTTTAAACAATTGGACTAGCATCCAATGATTTAAAGTTTCGAAGTTTATTTTTTACCAGTGTTTAAACAATTGGTCTAGCAACCAACGATTTAAATACTTGGGTTTTTATTATGAAAAGAAATTTGAAAATGCACTCGACGTTGGATCGAGGTTTGTAAGTTAATTGTGAAAGTGTTTTAGATGGGATTTTGAAAATGAGTTTGAAAAGTGAAGGATATTCACAAGAAGTTTGGAAAAAGATTTAAGTTTGAAAGTTGGAAAGAAAACATCTTTTGAAAAGTATTGAGAAATACTTAAAATGTCTCATTTTTTGACTTAATAAAAATATAATCAAAAAGAACATATTTTTGGATTTTTTTTTACATAATCATAAAATAGATATATTAAATGACAAGTGTGCAAGAAATCATCTCAAAATGAGAAGTTTTGATTAGTTTTTGAAGATGTTGAAGTTTGTTGAAAAACTTGAGAAAATTAGTGATAAAAAAGAATTTTTTGGTCCTAAGGAGGTTTGAACCTTAGACTTTTGGCTTAGAAGTGAAGGGTTTTTCCACTGAGCCATGTGCTTGACTTGTCATTTAATTACCTTGTTTAGAAGGAGTTTTGAAAAATGAAGTTTTGAAAATGATCAAAAGTTGCATGCTTTTGATGGGGTCAGAAACTGGCTTACTTCTGGAGGAAGAGGGCTTAGAAGTTGGCTGCTTCTGGAGCGCTTTGAAGGGCTGCTTCTAGGAATGTTAGAAGCTTGATGCTTCTAGAGGGTGAGAAGTTTGATGCTTCTGGAGGTAGAAGCACTAGAAGTGCTTCTAAAGAGTGTAGAAGCTAAAAGCTTCTAGGGGCAGAAGTATCAGAAGTACTTCTGGAGGGTTGAGCCTCAGAAGTGCTTCTGGAGAAACAAGCATCAGAAGCTTGATGTGCCTTTTATTATAAAAAAAGGTCTCAGGGGGATTCGAACCCTGGACCTTGAGGCGAGGCAAAAGACTAAGTGTGTGCTGGCTTGCCACTAGGGTGGCTGTTACATCCGGTCATTTAACAACAACCAATAAACATAATATTAACAAAGAATTTGAATTTTCCAGAAATTAGAAAAACGCGCACAGGGCTTCATCTTTAACCTCCAGATTTTCCTTCATAGATTCTTCATTTCTCTTTAAACTGAAATCGTGTTTCTTGTTGGAGGTGTTCCAGAGGTTTTTTGATGATTGTTATAGTTTCAGTGATGTTTATGGAAGGTGTTGGTATGCTTACCTTGATTTAAAATGGTCTGGATTATTTTGACCAAGTCCAATTATAGTCACTTGAAGTGAGAATTGAATCTGGTGATTCTGTGTTTACAGTGATGGAATGATGATTTGGATTTCTTCTATATGATTTATAGAAGGTGTTTAAAGTGAAAAATCAAAACAAGCACGAGTGAATTGAGAGTTTGGAAGTTTTGGCTCAAAATTGCATTTTATGGATTTTGGAAATGGTTTATGAGCAAACTGACTCTTGGCTTGTTTTCTGATGGTTTGAAGTTTCAAACAACTTCTAAATGATGTTTAGAAGATGTTTGAATGACACCTTTGGCTAGAACTTGCAGAATTTGCAATTTGGAATTCTAACCTCTTTGAAACTTAGAAACTTGCAAAATGATAAAGAAGTGAGAAAGCAAGTTTGGATTATTTTTTAAGGTGTGTTTTTGAATAAAGAAGAACTCCTATTTATAGGCAAGGAATTCTGAAATGGCAAGGCAAGATAAGCTTAGAGCTTGCAACTTGGAAGCTTAAGGCTTAAGAAAAGAATATTCCTTCATTAAATGCACATGGAATCTTTCTAATCATTACTAAAAAAAAAACTCAAGTGTTTTTATCCTTTCCTAACCATTTCCATCAGATTTTTTCTCTAAAATCGTATCTTATTTAGTGACAAGGCTTCTAGAAGGGAGAAAGTTGCAAAATAACTTGTAACTTTGATGCATGATTTTGGAAATCTATGGTTTTGGAGCTCTATGTTTTAAAATCAAAACCCTGGCTACACAAAGTGTTTTTGCAAGTTCTTGTAATTTTTAGAAAGCTTGTAACAAGACCTACAACTTTCATGTTTTGAGTTTTTCTTGAATCAAAATGGATCTAGGTGAAACATGGCCATGAAAGTAAGGAAAAACCATGTTTCTTAACACTTGAAAAAATTTCTAAGTGTTAGAAAAAATTCCAACTTTGACTTTTTCATATTTCTTGATTTTTTATGATCATGATGGATTATGTGAAATGATTTTATGATTGAAAAAGTTTGGACTTGAAAAAGTTGACCAAAAGTCAAAGTTTGACCTTTTTTGAGCAGATGAATATCCATCAGATGACTCAGAATTTCTCTGATGAATAAACATGGATTTTGCAATGTTTTGAACCAAGAAATTAGGTTAAGATGTTGCATTGAAGATGTTAAGACCAATCTTCAAGAAAATAGGTCATCCATTGAGCAGAAAGTCAATGATTCACTATCTTCGATCAAAACCCTAATTGGTCGATTCAAGGTAGATCATGAGAAAAAGTTGGGAATTTGAAAATCAAATTTTGATGATTGATTAAGATAGATCAATTGAGGTGAGTAGAGACTCAAACCCTAATTGATTATATCTTGAACAAATGAAATTTTTGATAAAATCCTAACTTTGACTTTAGGAGCACACGCACGATCTATCCTGTTCTGAAATTGTTAGTGATGCAATGATCTTATGCAAAATACAAGGGAATAAAGTCTTGATCTTGTGCACTGACGAAATTTAAAACAGTGTATTCCTTGAAGAAGGGATGCCTCATGATCACTCCTTATAAACACAAACTCAAAAGTCGTTTCCGGAAGTTGAAACCCTGAGCTTAGGAGGGTAACTTTTAGGGTGCGACACTAAGTACCCTAAGAGAACAATCCTCTCTTAATGACACTTTTTTCCAATAATCCTGGAAAATAAGTATACACTACAAACAATATTATTTTCAACAATTCTGAAAAATAAAATATGAATACAACAAGTATTTTGAATAGATAAGTTTGTAGGATGATTATCACTTAGAGTGAATTATCAATGAAATTGATCTTCTCTTCCAATGATAAAATATCACAACCACTAAAAGGATAGATTGCTGAAGGAATTTTCTGTTTTATATGATGTAAAGTTGTGCAGAAAATTTCTTGAATGAAAGTTAGAAACTTGAAATGTGAATTTTGAAATTATACAAATTTGATTCGAAAAGGTGAAGAATGAATCTGAAAATTTAGGTATATATATGTTCATAAAACCCCTTTGAAACATCATAAGTTTATGCAAAATTATCATGAACAATTGTCAAGATTAAATAAAAACGTTTCATGAAATAGTGTATGACGAAGTGTAAAAAAAATGGGACTGTTTTTCAATTTCGTTCAGGGTGCAATCGATTGCATAAAAACAACAATCTATTTCACAAGTGCCAACAGCTATATTTTTTAAAATTTCTTTAGTGAGCAATCGATTGCACTAAAGCAACAATCGATTGCACAAATAAGACGAAAATTCAGCAAACTGTTTTTACACAATATTTTTTGAAAATGCTTCAGTGAGCAATCGATTGCACCAAAAAATCAATTGATTGCGTAAGTAAGACGAAAAAATAGCTTTCAATTTTTAGACAATATTTTTGAAAAACTTGAGTGAGCAATCGATTGCACATAGTAAAACTTGCGAAATCGATTGCACATAGTAAAACTTATGAAATTTCCCTAAGACATTTGTTTTATGGGCATGGATAAGTTATACAATGAATGCTTGATTATTTGAGCATCTAAGACTTTACTTAAGGTAAATATTACCATTATACCTTCTTGAAATGAAATAGTTTAAATTTAAAGCCTTGAAACATGATGCTCTAACTTTGAAATGTAATTGCTTGAATTTGAAAATGATGCTTTGACTTTTACTTGAGACTTTTTACATTCTTTTACTATGATCATTTGCTTCTAAATTTGTCTTCATCAAAACTAATATTTGGAGAGGATTGACTTCACATAATTGTGGTTTTAAGGACATGGCTATGAGGATGGGTTAAACCCTAGAGAGGTGTCTTCTTCCAATGTGAGGAAAAGGTTAACTAATACTCATGTTATCTTAAGTGCAATAAATCTTGAAAAGATGATGGAGATCTTTGGTGAGAGAAAAGCCTTCATGTTTTTTATACATGAATTATTTCATTTTACAAAGAGCATGGACAAAATAAGCAAGTTGTGAATGTTCTACATTCTTGAAAATGCTTAAGATATTCAGATTATGGGTAATATTGAGAATTATTCCTTTTCCCTCACTCCTTTAGCGACCCATGTTCCTTCTTCTACCTCAATTGTAGAAGTCTCTGATTATATGCACAAAGTGGATCTTCTTAGGACCTTGTATCCACTTTGGCAGTGAAGGAACTAGCCTCGGCTCCTGTCTCAATGAAGAGGGTCCATGAGTAAGAATTTATATATATCTACTCAGAGAGAGTGCTCTCCAAAACAGACTTGGGTCGTTAAGGATTATGCTTATCAGGAGATGACTCCCTTCATAAAGATATAAGATATCTTCTCTTCCCGACTTCCCTATACTCTTGAGGAATTTTCTGTTACTATTTTAACTCCGTAGCTATCCTTCATTCATAATCTTATTTAGGGGGATAAAATGGAAATAAATTCTTAGTTTGGTAACAATATGTTCAAAGTTGGCACTATTTTTTCCTTTGTCTCTTCTAGACGGGATGGTGTCTTAACCCCGAGTAATCCCTCATAGGAAACAAATACTTGGAAATGGAAGGCCAAATTTATGGATCTAATGTTCAATAATATCTAGAAGAAGCTTGTTGCATTGCAGGGGGAAGTAAAAGTGCCAACTCTTTGAAAGAAAGATGTGAAAGTACAATGTTCTCCTTCTGATCTAGCTGCTTGCGTTACTGAGTTGGTGGAAAAAGCCTAGCACTTGTTCATAGATCGCAATGAGAACATTCAAAGTATATATTTCCAATGATATGAGGATTCATAATAAAATCCTAAATCTTTCACTATTACAAAACTCGGATATGACAACACCCAAGTCACCACAGTTCTTCCAAACCCTATAGTGACATCTGGAAAATCATACGCTAAGTTTTTTCAAAAATTTCTAATAAAAAAATTATTTGTATATAATAATGGTTGATACCCTAACCATAGTGATACAATCAAGATTTCACGGATTCGAGCCTCACTTCCCTCAAATATATTATTCATTTAAATATAAGGCGTGCCTTTTCTATTTTATTTATTTTTAAATATAAAATAAAAGGTTATGACTTCGATTATCTTGTTCAACCTTTGTGTCACATTTACATATATCACCATGGTTGGTAATGTAAATCATTGTGACAAACTTATATATAAGCGAATTAACTCCCGCTCTTTGACAGTAGCGTTGTATCCTTCATATCAAAACCCTAGAACCTATATTTTCTCTTCTTATTCACCATTAGCTTTCCTATTCTACAATATATCCACCAATATTGTTCTTCTTACATAAAGGTATTATTCTTTTTCATTATCATCTTGTTTTCGTGTATGTCGTTGTTATATTTTACATGATTTTACTATTACTTTCTTCTTGTTCGATAGTTTATGGTTCTTTTAGTGTTGTATGTTGTTCCATGTTGTTGTTACATATGTTTTGTTGTTGACAAATAAATTTGTGGTTTTACATGTGTATAATTTTAATGGTGTTTGTAGGACGAAATAAAAGGTCATGAAGAAATAATGACAACATCAAACTTCATATAGTTTGAGATACAATGAGAAGAATTATAAGAAGTACGAAGCTATTGCAAACTTTACAAACTAGATGAACCTCATATGGTGATGTTGATGGTGGCAGCAAGAGTATAGTATGAGTTGATAATGTACATATGGTTTATGTAGGAAACAAATACAAGAAGTATGAAGCCATTGTAGAAACTTCATCCACCTTGTATTTTTTTCATTGCTACAAACAAGATGAGCTTCATGGTTCCACGATAATTTTCAATAAAAAGTGTGTTACATGATTGTTTTTCGTTGCTTCATAAACTAGATGAACTTCGTGTTTTTTTATTGTGTTGAATGTATTTATAGAGTTATTGTATGATTTTTTTATTGACAAATGTTCTCAAACAAGAACAAAACATTGCTTAAGTCATAAGAAAAAGGCTTATTGTGACTTATCAATTTTTTGTTCTTTAAATTCGTAAACAGGTTGACAGTAGATGGGCTTATTTGTTTCACTTACCTTCATTTAATGAAAATGCAATCACTTAAATTGGTATAGAAACTTATAATCGGAAACTTAAGATGTATTTGAAAATCAACCTATATCAATCAATATTTTTTGAATTGCATGTGTCTCATTCTTCATATTTTATATTCCTTAACACATAATATATAGTTCAGTGGTCTGATTTCTTCAATACATCGATATCTACAATTCTACTTTACCTTGTCGTCGTTGCTTACCATTGTGATTGATTGTTATGATGATAAGTCATCATAACAATCACGATGGTAAACGATGATGATGAGGTTAACAATAATAAAAGATATTGGTGCATTGAAGGAATAATATCATTGAACCATATATGTGTTAAAGAATATAAAATATGCACGATGAAACACGTGCAATTCGGAATACAGTGGCGTGTTTAAGTTGGTTTTCAAGAATAGTTTAATTTTCACATTATATAAATCTTTAACATTTTAATGGTTGTATTTCTTTAAGAGGTGTATTGTAAAACAAGCAATGTACATTGATATATAATAAACTATGTGTACGATCCACAACGATTTTCTATATTAACTGTGAACTAATGTAATTTATGTGTGTTGGGTTTCAAACCCAGTACAATACATATCATAGCGGTTGTTAACATGTGATATCACACGCATTTTCCTATATACTACAATGGTACCAGGACATGCGTGATTATATCTATGTTCCAACCATTGTTAAATGAGTTTTTCGTAGTATTTTTTATATTTACGAGGATATTTATTTTCGATTATGGATGCATTCCTCAATTAGAGCTACTATCTCGTTGTCATCTAGCTTTCTTTTGTTATACAAAATTTTATTTAGAAATTAAACATATGATGACATTTGACACATAACTTATTTGAAAGAAATGTTTATGTATAGTTTGTCTTGCACAATTTTAGGCAGTACCACAAAATATCTTAAAGAGAGTGACCTAGTCCATGATTCCAATCGATTATTTCATCAGTGAAAAATTTTCAAAACCAAAGCATACATTTTTTGTTGTCAATGCTTTTGCTTTACTGAGTGATTTCAATACTGAACTAGCGTCAAAGAAATTAGTAGAATTTGGGGTATTGTAATTCCATAAATGATTCAATATTTTGTCTGGATTTTACAACATGATAGAATTCTAACTAATAATAGGTTGCACCAAATGATTTTGATAGACCCATTCTATACTGATTATGAGAAATCCATTGAGATAGTACTACATGTTATGTGGGACTTTGGCATAATGAAATTAGTTTCAATTTCTTTGATGAAGTTGAGTTACTAAGAAACTTTCTTTGCAGCTAATTTATAAAACTTAGTCAATTTGAATATGCAGTACTTGTTGGGGGTACTTGTTGGGAAACGACATGCCACACACTATAG
Source organism: Vicia sativa (assembly GCA_021764765.1). Lineage (NCBI taxonomy): Eukaryota > Viridiplantae > Streptophyta > Magnoliopsida > Fabales > Fabaceae > Vicia > Vicia sativa. The sequence continues at coordinate 141,610,849 of CM038795.1, read as the reverse complement.
TTTTGGAGGAATAAAATAGTTTGTGTTGAATATTTTGTGTTTCCTACCAATTTGAAGGTTGATATTGTTGAAATATTAGGTTAGATTTAATATTTAAATATAACCCAAGTTGTGTATGCCTATACCCAATTAGGGTTGTATATAAATAGTCATAGTGTGTATCCTTATTTTGTACAATACAATTTCAAGTGAATAATAAAACCCTTATTTCCTTATTATTCTCTTTTTCTCTCCTCATTAAAAGTGCATCACGCACTAACAAATTGGTATAAGAGCTTCTGAATCCTCAAAAAGAGGAGGAAACTATCGAAAGAACAAAGAAGATATAAAAGGTGTGCAATGTTATAACTGTGAAAAGGTAGGCCACATAGCCACAAATCGTTGGTACAGGAAAGACAATGGGTCGACAAAAGGCAAGAATGAAAGAGTGAACCTTGCACGCCAAGATCTAGATGATTTTGAAGGTGGTATGGTGGTTATGGCTGCAGTTGCAAATAACCATGTTGAATCCAAGTTCTGGTTCCTCGACCCATGCTGCTTGAATCATATGAATGGTCGAAAGGACTGGTTGGCAGATTACGATAATTTGAATAAGGGTAAGGTAAAACTTGGTGATCATAGTTAGTTGTAAGCAGAAGTTAATGGAAACATAGTCTTTCAAATGCGTAATAGAGGGAAAACTATGATAAAAGATGTGATCTATATACCTGGAATAAAATGGAACCTGCTAAGTGTTGGACAACTGGTCGAAAAGGTTTCTCAATTGTTATGAAAGATGGAGCTTTGAAATTGTTCGACACCAAGAACAATTTGGTCATAAAATCTCTATTGTTGCAAAACAGGACATTTAAGACTATGATCAGTTCGACATAAGTTAAATGTTTGAAAATTATTGTCGACCACAAGGATAATAGGTTATGGCATTTGAGGTTTGGGCATTTGAATTTTCTATTACTAAATCAACTGATTACTCAAGATATAGTTACTGGTATTCCAAGTCTTGATATGTATGACAAACTTTGTGAAGGTTGTTTAGTCGGAAAGCAATCCAAAAATTATTTCGTTTCTACTATGCCAATGAGATCATCATAAATTCTAGAAGTGTTAATTCATATGTATATGGCCCATTCGAAGAACATACCATTGGTGGAAACAAATATTTTGCACAACTGGATGTTCTATGGAAATATGTCCACTTTGTACCTTTTCCTTAACAACTAGGAACTTGATGTCAATATGTTTTGACTTGGTCAAGATCCTATTATTATTGGAATACATGATGATTGATTTATTGTCACAGTATAATTACGTGGCCTTTCATTTCCTTTCATAATTTGTAGCTCAGTGACAAGATTCCTCAGCCAAATCCCCATGGTTGGATGCCTCATAATATGCTATAACCTTTGCTGCCATGGTGGATAAAATCGTAAGAGTTTGCTTGACATTGTGCCATGAAACTGCACCACTAGCTAGCCAACATGTAGATACAGCTTGAAGTGGACCTTTTACTATTTTGGCCTCCAACAAAATATGAGTCAGAGTATCCAGTGATCTCTAACTGGTATGACCTTCTATATGTGAGCATATATTCTTTCGTTCTCTTTAAATAACTCATAAAAATTTTTGGCTACTTTCTAATGATCTATTCCTGGAATGCTCAAATATCTACCTAGCATTCATTGAGGAATGTCGTCTTGATATCCATTTGATGGAGTTTCAAATCATAATGTGCAACAAGAGCCATCATTGTCCTAAAAGAGTCTTTCGATAAAACCGCATAGAAAGTCTCTTTAAAGCCAGACCCTTCCTTTTGGGTATAATCCTTAGCCACAAGACAAGCTTTATACCTCTCCACATTACTATTAGTATCTTGTTTGATCTTAAAAATGAATTTGCAACCAATGGATGTCACACCTTATGGTAATGAGACAAGTTCCTAAACTTTATTGTCTTGCATGGACTTATACTCCTCCTTCATTGCTTCAATCCATTTTCCCGACTTGGAATCTTGCATGGCTTGACGGAAGTTGATTGCATCATCTTCCATCATACCATTATTTTACTCATGTTCTTGGAGAAAGACTATGTAATCATCTAGAATAGAATTTCTCCTTTCTCTAATGGATCTCCGCAAAGGTATTGGTTCTTGTAACACCTGTTCTTGAGGATTTTGATTTTGTTCTTCATGAAATTTCAAATCATCTTGAGTAGGATGAAAATCAACAATGTCTTATGGATGTTCCATACTTGCTTGATCAAAAGAAATTGTATGAATCAGTTCTGGAATTGTTACAAATTCTTCCTTTAAAACAAAGTCTCTAACCTTATTCTTCCTCCCAAACTCAATATCCTCAAAGAATGTGGTTATTCCTATCTCAAAAATTGAATTGAATTTATGATCATAAAATTTTTATCCCCTAGATCTTTCAGAATAACCTATAAAGTAGTTGATCACTGTTTGTGAGTCCAATTTCTTTTCATTTGGCCTATAAGGCCTTGCCGCATTTGGACATCCCCACACATGATTTTTTTTTTAACTTGGATTTCGCCTAGTCCAAAGCTCGTAAGGTGTTTTAGTACTAGCTTTTGTTAGTACTCTATAATATAAGTTGTAGTGTTTAGTGTCTCTCTCCATAGTGACTATAGCAATGTAGAATGACAAATCATACTCCTTACAATATCCTTAAGAGTCTGGTTTCATCTTTCACCAACACCATTCTTGCTAGGCGATTCTGGCATGGTGTACTGTGGGACGATTCCATATTCCTCTAGGTATTTGGCAAAAGGCATGGATGTTGTTCATATGAACCTTCATATATGTCATAATATTCACCACCATTGTCATATTTGACTTTCTTAATTCTGTTGTTGAGTTGATTCTCAACTTCAGCCTTAAATGATTTGAACACATCCAATGATTGGGACTTTTCATGGATGAGAAACATGTATGCATATCTAGAATAATCGTCTATGAATGAAATAAAATATTATTGATCATTCCAAGAAGGTGTAGGAAATGGTTCGCAAATGTCTGTATGTATCATTTCTAAGACATTTGTAGCTCTATGTGCACCATATTTATTTGTTTTGGTATGCTTACCTTTTACGCACGCATTCAACACAAACATCAAAGTTTGTGAAGTCAAAGAAATCCAAAATTCCACCTAACATTAGTCGCTCAACTCTATTTTAGAGATGTGACCTAGGCGTTTGTGTCATAATGCTCCTAAATTGTTATCATATATTTTACGCTTAGTACCACGTGATTCCACATTCAAGGATTCGTCATATGCAGTTAATGGTGTCAAGCAAATATATATCATCATGGCCCATAAGTTAGTCAATTCCAACAATATGTGAATTGAAAGACAACTTGAACATATTGTTTCCAAATGAAGAAGAATAATCTTATTTGACCAAATAAAAAACCAAAATTAAAATATGTCTAAATGACGGAACCACATAAGTTTCTTTCAAATCCAAATTAAATTCAATACACAGTAATAATCTAAAATGCCTTATAGATTCCACCTCCACCGACTTGTCATCTCCCACATGGATGTATCTTTCAACATCATTTGGCTTTCGATAGTTTAGGCAACCCTTTATTGAAACACTAATGTTAGTAGTTGCACCAGAGTCTAACCACCAAGTAATTCCAGGTACTAAAGCTAAATAGACTCCATAATAGACCAAACCATAACTCATGTGATTTGCCCCAGTAAAGACCATAACTGAATTCATATTAGCAGATATTGAAGCAATTGTAGCTGAATAACAAGAACAAAATTAAACACCATTTTAAATATACTCACATAAAAACTGAATTATCAATTTGTTCAAATAATTACATAACTCATCTCAAGATACCTAGTGCACCATCAATATTGAGTCTTTGGACACTAATATTAACTGCTAGTGGTACTCTTGTTGTAACGATCAAACATTGATAATAAAAACATGTCGAATAATAGATCCCTCTTTGGATTGATTTATCATTCACATGTAAGACCTTATAATTATCACATGTTTACCATCACAGACGCATATGAAAATCGGACAACCACTAACTGTCCTTTGGATCAATTGATACTCGCATAGACAAACATACACACAACCAAAAAATTATTTAACATTTTTCATTAACAATTTCTAAAAAAGAGGTCCCTTTGACGACTTTTAATTTTAATTGACTCATTTAAAATGTTAAAGTATTGTATCGAATATAAACCGTAGTCAAAATTTGAACTCAAAGTAAGAATTTTTTACAAACTTTTATTTTATATATAAATTGTGACGTATATATAAATTGCAATATATATATATATATATATATATATATATATATATATATATATATATATATATATATATATATATATATATATATATATATATATATATATATATATATATATAGATTAAATATACAAATTCTCTGTAATATTAGCGAGTTTTATTTTTAGCCATTATAAAAAAAATTAAAAACAAAACTCTCTTATCTTATCTAGATTCTATTACTATGCCCTCCAAATGCCATATATCTTCAAAGGTTTTCTTCAAATACCTGTGGCAGGGTTTAAGGTGATTTTTTAATTTTATTTTATTTATTTAATTAATGACATGAAATTGTTGCTTTAGCTCTAAAATGAAAACAAAGAACCTCAAAACTCAAAACTCTTATATCTAGTTTCTCTTCTCATAAAGAAATTAACTACGGTTTCTACAATTTCTCATATGGCCAAACAAGTGTCTCACAAACATAAATAATTCCCTTGTCTATCACAAAACGGTGCCCAAATCAAAACAAGACAATTGTGTGGGGTGGTGATTTCACTTTGTGGTACTCAAATTATTCAATACTTGGGATAGTAAAAACTTCGCCTACAGTGTATTTGATAACAAAATTTTATAAAATTGCAGACAAATACAACGAAGCACTGAGTAACTTTATGATAAAACTCAAAGACAAAGCTGCATCAGGTGACAGTAAAACAATGCTTCGTTATTCGGCTCAGTTTTTATACATAAAGCAAAGAATTCCCGATTTATAAACCCTAACCTCAAATCCGAGTATGACAATGTTCATGAGTAAATTGAACTTTGATTTCATTGTTATTTGATGTTGAAGTTGTTGATTTCGTATGTTGCAGAAGCTGTTGAAGTTGTTGATTTCGTATGTTGCAGAAGCTGAGGAGAAGTTGTTGCGTTTGCAGGCCGGAGAAGTTATTGTTCTTGAATTTGATTTTGTTGGGAAGATGATAATATGTTTGATTTTGTTTAAGAGATATTTGATTTTGTTAGAGAAATGTTAATAATATTTTGTTGAGCCCATAATTCTTTTATAAATTAGCGGATCAAAGGGATCTTAATTTATAAAAAAAAATTTAATATTAAAAATTCTCAAAGAATTAGATATGAGTATTATTATAGAAATCAAGAACAAAATTCTAATAAAATCTTTAAATTTATATCCGAATATAATTATAAGAATGAAATTGGAAGCGTAACTGAACTTGTCATTGAAAATCATTAAAGTTTGCGAGTATTTGATCTTCTAATTTGTAGAATTTATCATGACTCATTAATTCTCCTCTGATGAAGATGAAGAGAGATTTAAAACTATTTTTTGTGTTATCTACAAATGAGGATCATAACCACTATAAATAATCTTAGGTTATTTCTTTTTTTTCAATATCCTAATTTGATCTCTCATCAAATTGCATATTGATTTATGGTATCTACACAATACTATGATATTTTATGATATTTATGTTTTTAATTACATACTTAAAATTAATTAAACCACTGTAATTTTGACTAATTACATAAAGGTTTTAACCCATATAATATTACATTTGCGACCCAAAAGTTCTAACAGCAGCCTACTTACGAGTACAAATGCAGACTGGTTTTTGTTTTTTTAAAAGGAATTGGTATTTGCAATGTTGACTTAGCGGAGTTCCTGATGGTTTGCATTTGGTTTTTCGTGCGGTTTAAAAAAATTGAACTTTTATTATAAATTCTTGGTTATCCTTTGCAAATTTAGGTACGATTTATCATGTATCAAACAATTATTGTCATATAAAGTAAATTTTTTAAATTACATATCAATCTAAAATTTTAAATAATCAAAATGAAATCAAAAAATAATATATAAATTTTAAAGTAATGTCAAATGTGAGTAATGATTCTCATATGGAAGTAAAAAGAAAATATTAAATTCTTTTTAAATGAGAAAAAACATAGACTCAATATCTTAAAATTTTGAATTAATATAAAATTTAAAAATTAATTTTATGTGATAAAATTTCATTAGCATAGGTCATTAAAGAAAAATTACCCTAATTTTACTAAGATAAACCTCATTGCCTCGCTGTATTTATTCAATTTAAGAGACAAATTTTAAACTATTATAATACTCTAACATCTGGATAAAAAAATCCATATCCCCAACTACTTTAACAAAAACCAAGCCTTTAGCAGCTCCATAAGACCTTCTTGCCATTCAACGAATTTATTATAAACTGGGAGTATAGTTTCCCCTCCTTCCTCTTCTTCCTCTCCCTCTCCCTCTTCCTCTCCCTCTCCCTCTCCCTCTTCCTCTTCCTCTATTCATTATTCCTTGATTCATCTTATATTCGTTATTACCATGTTGATATTCAAGGTTATTAGACCATGACATGTTATTCTCTGTCCTTCTGTTATTTCCTTCCCATGTTCTCCAATTTGTATTCCCACCATTACTTGCTTGATACTTGTCATGCAAGTCACCACCACAATGCTCCTTTGAAATCCACCATTGAGACTCATTTTGTTCCCAAGATTTTGTTTCATTATTTTCATGGTTTCTTGATCTCCATCCTTCAGCAACATAGCTTGGTTCGGGAGGCTTTATTACTTCTTTGTCACCATCCTCCCATCCCGTAGGTCTAAGTCCCCATCCAAGACTGAAAAAAGATTGTTTCAAACGGAGAGAATTGTCAATAATCAAAGCCTCATGGCCCCTTTCTTTCATGCTACGTCTGGCCTCTACTTCTCTATCCAAATCTTGATAGACTTCTGGATCAACACTTGTATCCCAATCTACACCGCCAATGTACATGTTGGGATCCGGCAATGGAATGTTGCAGGGAAAGCCATTGTTCTCAGCCCAAATCTTGAATTTTTCATCGTCAAATGCCTCTTTGATAGCATAGTCTTCCCAGTTCATCACATTGGAATGCAACTCCATATACCTCTTATCTGGGAACCAAAAGAAGTAAATAGAATCAAAAGAAAGAACAAAACTAAACCAAAAGGAAAACAAAAATAAACTTTACCCAAAGGTGGTTTTCCACTGATCCCTTGATTTTTTCTCCGAAGTTCCATATCAACAAGCAGCAGTGAACACGATGAGTTTGACACGAAGAAGTTCTGTGAGATTTCTTGTTGCTTCCACAAGATATATTCTTTGATATGTACTTGGCATGTATTTATAGGGATGTTGTTTTTTTAAAATAATTAGATTTCCTAAAATCAAATCTTAAATTTGTAAACTAATAAATCTATTTTATGAGATTTTAAAAACAAATGTATCTGTATAAATTTTCTTTTATGTTGATTTTATAGGATATCAATCAAATTATGGCATAGCATTTACATATATACTTTTTTTATGAAATTTGGATATTTTAAAGATTTAATGTCTCAGTAATTAATTTACGTGTCATTGCTAATACTAATAAATTTATTTGTAAGACATTCAATGTACTGGCATGCATGCAATGTATATATGTTCGATTAGAACATCAGTCACTCACGGTTAAAATATTGGGTTAATACCTATTTTCACCTCTGACATATGGGGTGTATTTGAAAAACTCCTCTGCCAAAAAAAAAGTTCTAATTGTTACCTTGACAAATTTTAAAAGTTTCATTTTTTACCTTTAGGATGTCACATCACCTAAAAGGCTGATGTGGCTTATGTTTTTGTTACATTTGTAAGTTTTTGTTTTGCCACGTCACACAATTCCAATTAAAATGACCATAATGCCCTTAGCTACATTTTTCTTAAAATCCCAAATTATTTTAATTCCTCATCTTCTTCATCTTCCTCTTCCGCCGCACCCGTAAAAAACGCACCGCTCCGTTCTCAATCACCGACGACAATCCACCGCACCTTCTACTCCTCCTCCGCAACAAACTCCTTCTCGCCCACTCGGCCACGGTGGTTTCGCACCGTCTTCTCCGTACTCTCTCCTCAAAACCGATCGCATTAAGCTCATGGACGTTCATCTCGGCAACGGAGTTTCACGAGCTCTTCTCTTGAAGCTTCGATCATCAGATATCGTTCCTCCGTTGGGTTTTCGTCGACCCAAAACGGTGTCGTTTTCTACTCGTGTATCCTCTTATGCAAAACGGTAATCTTCAAGACGCGCTTTTGAAGCGTAAGTGTTCTGAACTTTTTAATTGGGGTAAAAGGTTTGAGATTATGATGGGTATAGCTAAGGGACTTTGTTATCTCCATTCTTTTGATCCTCCTGTTATACATGGTGATATAAAGCCTAGTAATATTCTTTTAGATTGTGATTTTGCTGCTAAAATTGGAGATTTTGGACTTGCTCGGTTGAAATTGGAGCCGGTTAGGGTTGATGTTGAGCTTTTGGATATTGATAGTGAGGATGAAATGAAGAAAAGGGATGGAGATTTGGAGTGTGGTGGTGTTAGGGTTTTGATTGATAATTGTGGATCTGTGGAAAGTGTTCATACTACTTTTTTTGAAGATGGTACTAATTTGGAGGGTCTGAATTGAAACATAGCCTTTGCAAAATAATTTGGAATTTTAAGAAAAATGTAGCTAAGGGCATTCTGGTCATTTTAATTGGAATTGTGTGACGTGGCATAACAAAAACTTACAAATGTAACAAAAAAAATGTCACATCAGCCTTTTAGGTGATGTGGCATCCTAAAGGTAAAAAATAAAATTTTTAAAATTTGTCAAGGTAACAATTGGAACTTTTTTTTGACAGGAGTTTTTCAAATACATCCCATATGTCAGGGGTGAAAATAGGTATTAACCCTAAAATATTTTACTGATGTAATTGTTGATTTGAATTTAAAAAATGACTATATTTTCATTTCTAAAAAAACATCATAATAAAATATTAGGTAATGTTTTTTTTCTTTCTTTATGTTATTTCTACTTTTTTTTTCTTTATGTTATTTCTTTATTTTCATTTCATTTTTTACTTTATGTTTTTTCTAAAACTATTTTCATTTCTCTCTCTTTCTCTTTCTTATAGTAATTTCTTATGGAAACAAGATCTTCATCATTTATCAAACAGGATTTCAAATATCAATTTATTTTTACATTAATTTTATCTTATTTTAATGTTCATTGAATGGGAGAATTTAAGAATGTTTTTGCAATAACCATGTTTTTAAAAAAATATTTAAATAATCATGTATTGAAGTTAATTATTCAAATAATCATGTTTTAGGTTTAACATACAAGTATGAGTCATCTCAGATGGCTCTTACATTATTTTTTAACAAGTAGGAGCCATTTCAGATGGCGCCTATGTGTTAGCAATTTTCATAAAAGTCATCTCAGATGGCGCCTATCTGTTAATCACAAGGAAAAAGCCATCTGAGATGGCGCCTATGTGTTCATTAAAAAAAATTGATTTAAATTAAAGTACAGGACAATGTTGTGAAATAAAACTTTAAATATAACTTTTCATTACAAACATAACGAATAACAATTACATAGATTTATTCTCGGCGACCCGGGACGTGTAGACGACCACAGGTTCCACGTCTGCGTCCTCTCCTAACTCGTGTGATGCGAGGTTCTTGAGTCGGTTGTTGTTGGGTCGATGGCCCTTGTGGTTGGGTCGATGGACGCTCGTAGTCTATGCAATCAGGATCCATGTATGCCTCAAGATCTGCATTGTTTGTCATACCACTTTCGTATAGACGTGTTCCCATGTTCTCAAAGCTTGACCGTTGTGGTTGGGGTTAGGTTCCATGTGGGCATGATAGCACTCGTCATTTGTATAGGTGGATTATGAATGAGTGGAGTTAAAAAGAAATTGGGCGTTTGGAGATTGGTACCCATATTAATGGTGGGGGGTTAGGTACGGTGATGGTTGGTGGTATATTGGGCTGGTTGGGGAATATTCCTCGGGGAAGCTAGTGTCTGGACTGAGGTGAGATGTTAATGGGCCCATATAAGGGGGTTAGACATATGCTCTTTCTTCAGAGTATTTTATTTGGGTGTTTGGCATATGGGAGTATTGAAATTGTGTGTCGGACATTTGGGTGGGTTAGTAATCAGGTTGAGGTTGGGGTTGGGATTGAGTGTTGGTGATTCTGTATCGTCAGGTTGGTTGGTGGGAGGTTGATGGATGTTGGCATTGTTGTTGGTATTATTGTTGGGCTGGTTGTTGGTGTGGTTGTTGTTGGTAGTGTTGTCACTGTTGTTGTTGGTGGTGTTGTCGCGGTTGTTGTTAGGGTTGTTGTTGTGGAGATGAGGGTTAGCTGTAACACCCTAATATTACCCAAAGTTTAATATGCACAAATCAGAGTAATTTAAAATTTCATAAATTAAATACTGAGGCATCACACCTTCAAAACCAATTCACTTTAAACAGTTTGCTTTAAAGTATAAATCTCAGATACATAGCATCATCGGAAATCATAAATTGATTTATAAAAACCAAAACATCTCTTTAATTAAACTTCTTTAACCATTCATGTTTTCATAAAGTATGATTCTTCATTACAAAAAGAAAACAACAAAAGAACAACAAGAATGACAACATAATGATTCCCCCCGAGTGCTACGTATCAGAGCGACACCGACTCGACTAACAGCAGCTATAAACTCCGTCTTCATAACACGTTACCAATATAAAGGTAACGGAACAAGTAAAGGGTGAGATACTCCAAAACATATAATTAAAGGCATCATAATATATATATATATATATATATATATATATATATATATATATATATATTTGGAATCATAAGGGATATAAGTTAATAAGTGCATTCCAACACGTATCCAAACTTCACTTACTTTGATCGTTATTCTAATGTGTATAATCTACACTATAACCTCATCGGCTTAAATCATTACAACAACACATAAACTTCCATCACCACGAAATCATCACAAGTTATTACCTCACTAATCAACACGGCAATTATAAGCACCAACATCAAACAACAACATTAAACCATATTAATAACTTAATCAACATAAATAATATCATCACCAATTGGCTAAAGCCCATCATCGCTTTTGGCATAAAAGTCCATCGTCACAAACATCATCACATCATATTTGCATTAAGCATTTCATCAAGTTAAATCATCGCAAAACTCATCATTTATATTCATCGTATAGTTATCATGAAATTATCAAATTATATTCATTTCATGTTCATCATCAAGATCATCACCAAACAAAACATCATGTATCATCGCAATTCAATATCATCCATCAATTAACAAAAACTCAACGCCAAACAACTCAAACATAAACATAACCGACTCCATGAGACACGACTATGTTATGCATGTGGTACCCGTCGCTTTGTCCATAATTAGGAACACTTGGCATAAAAGCCTCGTCACTTGGCATAAAAGCTCATCGTCGCTAATGCAATGTATGTGACTCAATAATAAAGACAACACAACATCATCGCTCATCAAAATTGACATAAAGTCCACGTCGCCATATTTATTCACACCAAATAAACATATCATCGCATCATAGTTGCACTATGCAAAACATCGTCAAACAATTCATCATCGTCAAAAGTCATGCATTCGTAATTCGGAAGCATTTATTAACAGCATCAATATAATCATCACATCATGTACAGAGACATATATCATCGCATCGCATATCACAAGTATTCATTAGTAAATACACCATCACAAGCATTATATTTATTCACGCCGCATCATTATCAATTAATTCACCAACTTCCAAAAACGGAAAAATAGTCAAAACATCAATAACCGTCGCAAAAGTCATTCCTAATAACCGGCATTAATCAAAATTATCAACATCGAAATCGGATTGTCCATACGCGCCTTAAATCCACTAAAACGCAATTCGATTCAATTTAACCGTAAATTGGCCTATTTCGGGTCATCTCGCAAAAAATCGTAATTTCTAAAAACTAACCTCACCACTACGTTCTACACGTCAAACTTAGCTAGCACGTCAATTTTCGTTGAATTCGGAGCAACTTGCTCCGTCGTCGAATTTTACCAAAATCGGAAAATCGGAACATAATCGGGTTCTAAATTTACTCGGCTTTCTTATGTCCTAATTATATTTTAGTGATACAAAATATTACTAGGTGGAATTAGCATTATAGAAAGAAACAAAAGCTTTTCCAAAAGAAATTATGCAGAGAAAATATTTGACAGAAAACAGAATTTTTCAATATACAGAAACTGGAAAACAGCAAACCACGAAACTCCCCTAACTCCTTAAGGGACGCACGTCCCCACTATGTATATGAGAAGGAGGCGGGTGCCTCATCATGGGGGGCGGTCGCCCCACACATGGAGGTGGGCGCCTCCCCCCCTTGCACTTAAGCCATTCATTCTCATCCAAATTCCCTGCGTTTTGTTGTTTTACACAATTCATATTTTTCTGATTTCTTGCATTTTGCTGTTATGTTTTCTTTTCCATTTCCATTCCTATTTTCATTATACTACACTACTAATAACAACACCCATAATCTCTACACCAAATTCAACTCTTCCAAACATTTCAACAATCACTCAACAAAACCCTATAAACCAACTATCAATTTTTTCCAAATCCAAACTAAATCCACCAAACCCTAACTATATGAAATGGAAATCAAACCCCTTACCACGGAAGCTTTGATGATCCAAGATGATTCTTCAAGACCCCATCCTCAAGCTTGCTCATGTTCTTCCTCTCCTTCTACTCTTGCTCTTCTCTTCACAAAACCCTTACTTTCTCTCAAGCTCCCAAGTTTCTATTCTTGGCTTTGTTTTTCCAAATGGGAAGAAAATGAGGAAAATGGCTTATATAAGTTATGTTTCTATTAGCTCCCTCTCTTGCTCTTGTTTGGCTTTTTATGTTGAATGGAAGGAAAATAAGGAGAAAGGTTTATAAGGGTATTTTCCTTACTAGCAACAAGGGTGTAAAATCCAATTCTAACAAAATTCTCCCCACACCCCTATCCATTTATATCATTAATTCAAATAATTTCGGGGAATTAAATATCGAATCCGAATAATATTTTACTGGACCGAACGGAACGTCGCCAAATATATTAATGAATATATTGATTAATATAAATATTCTCGTCGCAAAATAAATATCGATTGGTAATTCGAAAATATTAATATAATATAATATTAATTAAAATAGGGCGTTACGTTAGCCCCACTGGGTGCGTGGGTCGACCAAATAGAGGGGGTGAGAGACATGCATTTATGGGTTTGTTACGGATCGGTACCAAGCAATGTATTGACGAGAGTGTTGCATAATTTCGTCATCCTCGTAAACAGGAAATTGTAAGATATGGTCCGCTCGGTTTTTCCACATCCTACAAAACTCCCTGGAAATTTTTTTCCATTTATCATATCCCCATTGGGCATCGACCCTTTTGAGATGCCAAGGATCGAAATATCTCGGATCGCGCGGTATGTCTTGAAACATACCGAACTGCATCTTCACATGGTCGCTGTGGTGCATTTCCACAATGTTAAACCGTATAATAGCAGTTTTCGCAGTCCAAACCTCTGCATCATATTCATTGGGTATATGATCCAAACCTAGGTATAGTCTCCATGTAAACTGTTGATAAAAAATATGCAGATTAATGATATATTTTAAAAATAATTTACGTTAAAATTAGTTAGAGTTAATAGAAATTACGTACATTAGTTGCGCCAATGTGGTATATTAGATTACGATAAAGGACAACATTGTGTCTCGGATTCTTTCCGTAATCCATACCCGTTACACTATACTTAAATGAATGAGCATTTAATATATTAAGATTTTATATATATGAAAGACATAAATATTTTAATAATTAAGCAATGTACTTACTTTGTTGCGTATGGAAAACTGAACGGTAGGTCGTTGATGGGATTAAGTGATTGCATTATCCAACAACCTCATGCTTGAAGCAAGAAAGCGCATCCATTAAAAGTTGACATGTCTTTCTTACAGTTCTTACACAAGGAACTATATAGTTAGGCTAGAACAGCGGAACCCCAACTATATTTTTCTATCTTATCAATGTCCCCAAGCAAACTCAAGTACATAAAATTTATATTATTTCTTGTACTCTCGGGGAATAATAGACTCCCAAATAATAACATAATATAATTTCTTGTCTTTATTATTTTTTCTTCCTTTGTGGAATTTTCGTTCAAACCAAGGGAATCATAATGCACTCTAAGTGTGGATAAAAAAAATACTTTGGCCTCTTGCACTAGGACCTTCCACCATATCTCTATCCAACATCTCCTTTCATAGAACATTGGCTTGTTGGACCGGAACATTAACCGCCTTACCATTAATTGGAAGACCCATCAACATGGAAACGTCCTCAAGTGTGACCGTACATTCCCCTATGGGCAGATGAAAGGTATGTGTCTCGGGTCTCCACCTTTCGCACAATGCAAGAATAAAATTTGAATCTATCGTACAGTTGGAGATTTTAATAACATCCTCAAAACCGGCACATACAAGGTATGAAACAATTAATGGATCGGGAGCAATATAATGATGTGAGCGCCATCTAAATTTTTTGTGTGTCCTAAATATAACGTGAAATTAATTTAATGTATAAGAAAGTGTAAAAAATATTAATAACATAATAAACAATGAATGTAAGAATAAGAACATAAAGGATAAAACTTACATACGTAGCAATGTTTGCCCTTGTTCCTCAGTAAGATTCTCCTAAAGTCAAAAGACTCATGCTTGAATTTTTTTCTGATGAAATAAGAGTTGTATTAGAGGTAGAGGTAGAGTGAAGAGTGATGATGTAAAAAACACATCTGAGGCGCCATATTTATAGGCGATTTAGTCAACAAAGGAATAAATGAGGTGGTTGGGGCCTTGCATGCATGCAGGCCACGTGTCAGAGAAGAGCCAAGTGGGATGGCGCTTTCTCTCTAAAAAGGTACATAGGCGCCATTCAACATGGATTATGGCAGGTGAGAACCAAGTAACATTTTACAAGGTAGCTTTTGAAGACGACGAAGACCTGCACAACATGTTTTGTAATCATGAATATTCTGGGTATGACTCGATTGAGTTGTACGTTGTGTTCCAGGATACAGAGAGGGTTGATCCTATGGAGGAGGAATAAGCTGAGATGGATGTTGTTGACAGAGAGGAGGAAGCTGACGATATGCAGTTCAACAACATGGTAAACGAAGATTCAGAGGCCGATGAAGAATGCCAACTACCTCCACATGAGATCTACACACCACCTTCGTACATGACCACCCTCAATATTGGCACAGATGACCCATCATCTGATATATTCTACAACCCTCATGTGTAGTCAGATGCAAATTTAAAAGTCAAAGACAAATTTCGTTCAAAAGAAGATTGTGTGAGAGCAATAAAAAATTTCCACATGATAAACAACTATGACTTTCATGTGGATCGAACAAATGCAGACAGATACAGAATCATCTGTACCCACCCTGAGTGTAGGTTCAATCTAACTGCATCGTATAAGTTGAGAAGTAATTCTTGGGTGATAGGTTCTATGACGGAACACACTTGTATTAATTCCACACAATCACATGATCACCGCAAGTTGAGTTATGATCTCACTTGTTAAGAAATCTTACCTCTTGTCAGTTGTGATCCGTCATTGAACGTGAAAACAATAATCTCGCACATCACTACAACATACAACTATACCCCCTTCGTATAGAAAGGCCTGGTTAGCAAAAAACAAGGTTATTGAAGAAATCTACGGTAACTGGGATGGTTCATACAAAGAGTTACCTCGCTACATGAATGCACTGCAAACGTATGCTCCTGGAAAATTTTATGTTATGGAAATGATGCCGGCATTTTCCCAGACGGTACCTGTGTCAGCGGGCATGGAATATTCAGTGAACGTTTCTGGGCTTTTGACCTTGCATCGTTGGGTTCGCACACTGCAAACCTATTATACAGATAGACGGAACATGGTTGTATGGGAAATACAAGGGCACCCTACTGATGGTCGTCGCACAGGATGGCAACAATAACATATTCCCAATCGCCTATGCTCTTGTCGAGGCAGAAATTGGAGCAGCTTAGAGTTTCTTCCTAAAGAATCTTCAAACACACGTAGCTCCACAATGTGATCTTTGTCTGATTTATGACAGACATGCCTCAATTGATAGTGCGTACAACAATCCCGTTAACGGTTGGCACGACCCACCGTCTACACATGTTTATTGCGCAAGACATGTCATTCAAAATTTCATGTGCGAGATCAAAGATAAGAGTCTTCGGAAAACAGTTATGAACGTAGTGTACGCACTAACACAACTACGTTTTAAATATTATCGCATCCAGATCAGAATGGCAAATCCAGATGTAGGTGCGTGGGTTGATAATCGGTAAGTGGAAAAATGGACACAGTCATACGATAATGGAGTGCATTGGGGCCACATGGAAAAAAATCTAGTCGAATCAATGAACGGCATCTTCAAAGGCATAAGATCACTCCCAATAACTGCTTTGGTGACTACAACATATTTTAGGATGGCCTCGTTGTTTGCAAGAGAGGTGAAAAATGGAACGCAATGATACAATCGGGAAAACTGTGGAGTGAAAGCTGCATGAAATTTATTAAGGCCAAAAGTGCCAAAGATAGCACTCATCTTGTTACAAGATTCGACCGACATAACCATAACTTCATTGTCAAAGATACAATCGACCACAACGAGGGTTTGGCTAGACAAGAGTACAGGGCTAAACTACCATCTCGTTAGTGCGACTGTGGAAAGTTCCAGGCCTTTCGAATTCCCTTCTCTCATGTCATTGCAGCATGTGCACATGTTCATCAAGATGCACTACTACTTATTTCTCCCATTTACAAGTCTGAGACCTTGCTCAACGTATACAATAATGCCTTTGAACCGGTAGCAAAACCATATTATTGGCATGCGTACGAAGGGGGAGTAGTTTGGCATAACAGTCAAATGCAGAGAAATAAAAGGGTCGTCCCAAAAGCAAACGTATAACAACTGAAATGGACAACCTTGACAAACTAGAAAGAAAGTGTGGTCTATGTTGTCAAGTCAGACACAATCGAAAAAATTGTCCCCAACGGGCTACAAGCTCGACATCCTGAAATTTGTATGGAATTTATCTGCACTTTTTAATATTATAACAAAACTTCTTCTTTTCATTAATAGCATTTCTTACAAACATCAATACGCATACAACAAAATAAAATACTACACGATTAAAACAACAACAAAAACAACATGAAACATTAAAACAACAACTAAAACAACATGAAAATGTAGCATCAACAACACAAAAAATTATTTAAGAAACTACAACCGTCAAAACAATTTCATCGGAACTATACATCATCGCAATAACGTTGACGCCTGTTTTGACTTCCTCCAACCAAATTCGAGGTTGTCCAGTTGTGAAGTTCATGGTTGTTCTCTTCCTATGGATCCTTCCAATTTCTTCACCAACTTATATTTCTCCCTCTAACCATCGCATCAACTCTTTCTTCAGTTTGGCCAAGGTAAATATGGGCCAAAATTTCATTTTCATCGGAGGTTTGGAGACCGAGAAAACAACGTATTCATCTCTCGTACGGATGTATGGTGATGTCATGACAGAAAAATAAGAGAGAATATGAGATGAGAAGTTGGAAAAAAATGTGAAGAATGAAGGAGACATGGGTGTTGTATTTATAAAAAAAACACAAATGAAGGAGATCTATATCTGTGTGATTGTGAAACTTCATGGTGTTCCATCTAGCATTGTGTTTGATAGAGATCCAAGGTTCACTTCTGGATTTTGGGAGAGTTTACAAAATGTGTTGGGTTCTAAGTTGATATTGATTTGGTGTACCACCCACAGACAGATGGACAGACAGAGAGGACTATTCACTCGTTGGAAGATTTGTTGTGGGCTTGTGTTCTTGAACAAGGAGGTATGTGGGATAGCTATCTTCCATTGATAGAGTTTACTTATAGCAATAGTTATCATTCTAGCATTTTAATGGCGATGTTTGAGTAATTGTATGGTCGGAGGTGTAGGACTCTATTGTGTTGGTATGAATCTGGTGAAAGTGTAGTGCTTGGGGCAGAAATTGTCCATCTGACTACAGAAAAAGTGAAGCTAATTCGGGAAAAGATGAAAACTTTCCAAAGTAGACAAAAGATTTACCATGACAAGCGAAGGAATGACCTTGAGTTTCAAGAGGGAGATCATGTATTTTTGAGAGTCACGTCAGTGACCGGTGTTGGGCGAGTATTGAAATTGAAGAAACTTACTCCTCGATTTATTGGTTCGTATTAGATCTTAGACAAAGTGGGAATTATTGCTTATAGGGTGGCCTTACCACCTAACCTTTCGAATTTGCATGATGTGTTTCATGTGTCGCAACTTCGAAAGTATATTTCGGATCCATCTCATGTAATCATGATGGATGACGTGCAAGTGAGGGATAACCTTATGGTAGAGACCTTTCCGGTGAGGATCGAAGACCATGACATGAGGAAGTTGATGGGCAAGGAAATTCCTTTTGTAAAAGTAGTTTGGGGAGGAGCAGTCGGGGAAAGTATGAAATGGGAATTAGAAATCAAGATGCATGAGTCTTATCCGGAATTATTCGCATAAGGTAATTTTTTAGGACGGGAATATTCTAAGTGGGGAGGTTTAAAATGCCCTATTTAAATATTTAGTCAATATTTGTTTGTTTTTGAATTATTTTGGCATAACTAAGGGTATGCAGACATGGCTACGGGCATAAGAGAACTTAGTTTTAGTTGAATAATTAGAATTTAACTTAGCTTATGTTATAATAATAATAATAATAATAATAATAATAATAATAATAATAATATTGGTGAATAATGAGATATGCTATTATTATTGATAAAAATATTATTAGATATATGATAAAGTTACCACTAATAATAATATTATTATTAATATTTCAGTTATTATTATTATACCATTATTATTATTATTATTTATTAAGAATAAAACCAGAATTCGGAGAGTGGTAGAATATTTGAGGAGAAAACTATTGTCACGTAGAAACAGAGAAGAGAATGAATAACTAGGGCAAGAGAATTCCACCATTGTTAGAGGAATCAAAATCTCCAAACTAAGGTAAGGGGGAGAATGGGTTCTCTAAAGGGTGATTATAACATGAGAGAGTAGTGAGGGTTCCTTTCCCTTTTTAGGTTTTGTGTATAATTGATGTATGTTCTTATTTTGTTTGATTGATTTTGTCTCTATGTGATTCTATGTGGAATCGTGAATCCAATGATGTCAATGATGTGATTACTACTGATAATTGTTGTTGTTTTGGTGTTGTTCCATGAAAACCCCAATCAGGATATTATAGGTTTAGAAAGATAATGAAAAGTGGGGATGTTGATGTAGGAATTATTGTAGAATGATATATTAACGAAATTAGATTGATACTATAAGTTATTATGTGTAAAAACATTGTTTTGGGTCCAAATTAGGAGGTTGAAAGTGCTCAAAAAGAGTAGAATTCGTACTGGTGCGAAAATAGGATTTTTGTGTTGTGGAAGGGCCATACGCGAATGAGGGAGGTCATACGTGTATGGGGTTGCTCCCAGGGGCATTACACGTATAGTACGCGCCCTGTCCCCATTCCAGCACAGCCATCTATCGGAATGCATATGGTACGTATATGAGAGGAAGGCCATGTGTGTATGGACTAGCCAGTACGCGTATGGGGTTTCTGTAGGGGTTTTGGAGGAAATTTCCCTCTGGTGGTACGCATATGAGATGAGTGGGAAATGAGTCATACGCGTACGGGGAAAGGCCATACGCGTAAGGGAAGGCTGGACTGCAAAAACCTCTATTTTCGCGATTACTTTCCAATTTTCGTGTGCAATGTAGTTTCTTTTGGCCCGTAATGACTAGTATGACTTAGGCAAGCGTAGGATAGCTAGTAATAAAAGAATTTGGGTTAGAACATGGAACCTTGTGTGAATTTCTTGATTATGTCGCACAATGATAATGATGTTGGTGGCCTTATTGGCGAATGTTGTGGGCTTATGCCCTGTGGTTGTTTGATCATGTTATGCATGTTAGTGTTGCATAAAAGTATTGGTGAGAGCTTATGCTTTGTTGTTGACCTATAATGGCAATATGTTGAGGGCTTATGCCATGTTGCTGCCTTATTCGGGATAATGATGAGGGCTTATGCCCTGTTGGTACCACATGCATTGATTTTAGTGTTAGTCTCATTGAGTTGATGTTGTGTGTGTGAATGATGAATTGTGTTGCAAAGTATTGTGTGAAATGTGAAATGTGTGAATTAATACTCCTTAGCATGTGATAAATTGTTGTATATTTATTGAATGTATTTCTCACCCTTTTCTGTTGTTGTGTTTGTGCTCCTCGGGGAGTACAGATGATCAAGTGTCCGAGTAGTGCTTGGTGTGAGTGTTACCTGATCGAGTCTTAAAAGTCACTTTGATACTTAACACGAGATTTGGAAACTTGGTATGTTTTTGCAATTGTTTTCTTCGTTACGTATCTTACCTTTAAACTTACGTAGAACCACGTTTTGTGGAGTCTTGATTGTTGTTGATGGCTTAATGCCATGAAAGATAATCAATTTAGTTATTTTGTTGATTTAATGAAATAATAAAGTGACTTGAAACTTTATGAGTTTTTGAAAGATGTGACATCCTATTGGTATTCTCTGAATTATATTCTATAAAATTATATTATAATTTTGTATGAGAAAATGGGGTGTTACAATGAACGATTACTTGTTATTCTATGTTATTAGAGATTTTTATGATATCTCTTCGTCGCAATTTTTTTGTAATCATGTTATAACATGGGTTGTGTTGGATAACATATTTATGTTGAATAAATATTTTGTTGATGTTTTTCAATTACAATAAAATGAATAAATTTTAAATATGCTTATTCTTAAAAATTTATCGTAGGTCAGACTTAAATTCTGACCTGATCTATTCGAATGGTCCACGTTTAACTACAACAAAAATAAAGAAGGTCGAGAATTGATGCTCTAATATAACTCAGAGTCACTCATGCAACAACTTTTCAGACTCTAAGATGACGTTTTGTACTCTAAGACAGAATCTACGTACCATCCATTCAAGAACTACTGCAAACAGTTCTTCCAGAATATCGTTCAACGCCTAATAATGCCACCCAAGACTTCAACCAACACTAGCTCGCATTATGCTTTTTTTTTCAGTTGAACTGGCATGTACATAGACGTTAAAACTTTCATTTAATGTTGCACATTCTGCAAACAAAACAAATATTTGCCAACAGAGAAACAAGGGTTACTACAACTATTAAAATCCCAGCACAAGTGTGTCAAGAGTTTTCAATGAATTTTATAACTCGCTTACCTTCGTCATTTGACACACCATGATTTGGGCTATATTTATGACCAATTGACAGTTTTTTTTATACCATTGGCTTTTATAATAGAGTTTTATTCCAATCGGTAAAAACTTTATATAAATAGCTTAGACAGAAAATTCACATTCATTACAAATTAATCACAATAAACAAAAACATTCCATCCATGCAACACTTGAGAAATTCAACAAGTATGATCTATTTTGCATTAATATTTGATTTTTACTGATAAATACATACTTTGTCGCTTGAAAAGAGTTCACAAGCACAGTAACCAGAAAGAAAAAAAAAGGATACACAGATTCATCCAATGGGTTCAGAAAAGCAAAATTTAAGGCAGTTCATCATTTACATTGCAGTCCCGTAATTGTAACATTCCTCTGACAAATGAAATCAATAAATATTTCGTAATAAATAAAAATATTTCAAATAGTTTACAAAGATTAATCAAATTTAACTTCTTGTAGTGTGACTTTGCAGTACTACACACTGTAGCAGTTGACGATTCCTGTAACTTAAAAGCAGTTTACTCGTCATCGGTGTCATTGATGCCTATTGAAGATAATAATGATTTATGCCTGGAGAATATAGTGTCTGCAGTTTGGCTTAGAACAACCATGGAAGATTCGGAGGTTTAACAGGTTTTTAAAGATAAAGTCTTTTCATGTCCATAACTAACTTGTCATAAATCTTCTTATTGTTAACCAAATATACTTCAGCAGCTTCTCTATTACTAAGAGCCTCCCCTTCAATGTAATAGTTTCCCTCGTCTTTCATAATGAGTCCGTGTTCACAAGCCAAATCAAAGACCTCTGATTCTTCGCAAAAGCCTCTTCCAAATTTGATACCTAGTTCGGCTTTTTTCATTGCTGCGGGTGCTAGTTTATTTTTTACTACTTGGCAACATACCGTAATACCCTCAACCTGAAGTGCGAGATGTCAAGAGAGACGAAAAGAATCAAAACAAGATAGGTGTTTGGGAAAGAAGAGATCATTTGGGTAACTTTCTAGTTTCTACATGTTGCTAAGAAGCAATAATATGCAAAGAACTAACCTTATCTTCCGTTTTGATCAATCCCATTCTTGAAAGTCGCAAACGAACAGCTGCATAGAATCTCAAAGCGTTTCCACCACAGGTGACCTCTTCCATAGGTCCACGTCCCCCGAATAATCTTGGACTAAATCTAACCTGCATACGAGAGACAGTATTGAATGATAAATCTAATGGTTAGTTGGTATATAGTACAAATTGACATTCAAATGATAAAATGCACAATTTAAAGTAATGTGACTTTGACCTGATTAACAAAAACTAAAAGAGTTTGGGAGCGGGATAATGAATAATTAATTTTCCGTAATGCTTGAGTCATCATTCGTGAATGTAAATCATGACTCATCGCAACTCCCAATTGATCAAGTTCGCATTTGGGGACAAGAGCAGCCACCTGAAATGATAAAATCATCTTATATTCATGTGAGAGCAAAACGAAAGATGAACTGTATTAACAGTTAAACTAAAGATGAAATGTTGGATCTCATGACAATGCAGAGAAATTTGAAAAAAAAATGGTGACTTTGCTAAACTAGCGAGAACGTAAACGAGTAGGCACGATAACTTACACTATCAACCACAATCACGTCTACTGCTCCACTTTTTGTTAATGTATCAACCATGCTCAACAAATTTTCAGCACAATCTGGATTTGAGATGAGAAGGTTTTTGGTATTTACACCCATTGACTCTACAAGTGAAAGGTCTAATGCACTTTCTACATCAAGATATGCACAATATCCTGCCAACAAAATGAACAGAATTTATTAAGTTGACAAGAGACAATGCACAGAACAGCGCATTCTCCACAGGATTGGGCCAAAGGTTAAGAGTAGTGAGTATAGTGTGTGTGTGTGTGTGTGTGTGTGTGTGTGTGTGTGTGTGTGTGTGTGTGATTTTCATTAGTATGTTTTAATAAATAATACAAGCTGAGATCAATTTCACGAACTAATCTACTTGTAAATGATAAGATGCTAACAACTGCATCCGTTCCATTGAAGTTCAAACAAGTTCCTAAACCTCTTATCACCTAGCTCTTTCTCTAAGTTTCAATTTTCTTGGCTAAGAACTGTTCCTTAACTTAGATCAATTACCAGACTTCAGAAATCCCATTAATAAGTGATAGTTATTTTTATATTATTGAAGTACAAATTGAGAAATTCTAATATATATTCCGTGAGTTTTAAATACTAAAACATCAATAGTCTGAAAAGTACCTCCAAGCTTTTGAGCTTCTTTAATAATTTGAAGGGCTAGTGTTGTCTTACCAGCTGCTTCTCGTCCATAAATTTCAACAATCCTACCCTAAAACATTCAAATGTGATGCATAACAAGGAAATTCGTGGATATGTATAACTCTTGTATTATTTGTGTCACCTTTGGTAATCCTCCAACTCCAAGAGCCAAGTCAAGCTTCAACGAGCCAGTAGACACCACATTGGCGTAGCGTACACCAAAAAACTTCCGCAAAGATAACATTGACTCCTTGCTAAACTCGCTAGCAAGCTGCGAGACAGCCAAGCAAAGTGCATTATTTTTCTCTGCTGCTTTCACATCATCATAGATCTCATCACATTCTAAATCTGAAGCTTCAGCTGAAACTAGAAAAATGTTTCTAACATTATTAGCATATCATTAATCACAACATAAAGAAAGACATACACATGAAGAGATAGTGAGAAAAAAAAACAGAGAATGGCGCCTACAGAAGAAAGTCAATAAGAGTTAGTGCCAAAGTAGACACACACGGGTACATTAGAAGACATGGGAACTAATACCTGTAGAAGAAAACGAGCAGGTCATCATTCCAATCCCCGTCAATGTTTTTCTAATTCCATTCTGTGCAACATAGGGAAATATAAGAACAAAGGGTGCAGAAGTTAAATAAATAAAAAATTAACTACTGGCAAATGATTATTCTGGAACAGCGACCAAATGCATGTATCCACCTCAAACTGCAAAACTTATGTGCCAGCAGTTCCACAAATCTGTGTTACAGATGGTGCTTGTCACAAATTAATTCCTCACACGCTGTTAGAATGTCTGACACTATCTCTTTCTAGAATACAGTTCAGCTCTTTAGTTCTCTAGGTGTGCCCAAAACCAAAACCCAAAACCAATACTCACATCCAGGGCCACCTTTAAAGGTGTACAATGCAGACTACCGCGCAGGGCTTGACACGGCTAAACCGTGTCTAAAATCAGATTAATAAGCATCTAATAGCATATGGAAGAACCCGGAAAGCAGTAAAAATGAATAAATAACGAAAGTGAAAGGTATAGGGAAGAGAGAGGGACCTGGCGCGAAGGGTAAAGGAGAGAGGAAGAGAGTAAAGGCCTTGCGAAGCGATGGAGGCGAGTTGAAAATGGCATTTTGAGAAAAGGGAAAGAGATACGAATACCCTTGTGCTTTACTGTTGTTACTCAGTCACCGATTTGGCTTCATGCTCGTTTTTCTGAGAGGCTTCAAAGGTGGAGAAGGAAAAAGAAAGAAACATGGAGAAATCAAAGCAAAGCAGGGAAGAAGGGTTTTTGGCTTTGGTCTCAGACAGACAAAACTCGAGTGGACTGCTGGAGGGAAATGTAGCTGACAAATTTTATTTTTGTTTAATTTTGGGACCTCCTTCGAATAATAATGAGATATCTAGGAGACATTTTAAATGTTTTTTCTTCCTTAAAATGTGACATAAAAAAATTGTTAGACTATTTTTTTCTTCTTTCATTTTAATAACTCTTTATTGCTATATTTTCTGAATTATACTCATTTTTAAAAATGATAAACTAGTTAGATACATATGTTATCACATGGATTCCGTTAAATTCATATTATACTTCATGATATCTTATTTGTCAGATCTGAAATTTGTTTTGCCGTCCATAAATATTCACATAATTTCAAATATAAATTAATAATATACACAAACTTTAAGCATTATCCAAATAGTATTTTCAAAAATAATGAAAATATAGCTCAAAATTATGAAAACATACTTATCATAAATGTGAAAACTTGAAAAATAATATATCAAAGAAATATATTAGAGAAATTACATTGATTGATATTTAAAAAAAATGGTTGAAATGGATAAATCGTACTGCCGATGAAGAGATTTAGTGAACATGTCTGCACCTTGATTTTTCGAGTTAATGGGCATGAGGTGGATGGCTTTGTTATGGATTTTGTTGTGGACAAGGTGACAATCCATTTCAATATGCTTCATTCTTTCATGAAAACTGGGGGTTGGAGGCAGTGTGGATAGCGTTTTTGTTGTCACAGAAAAGAGTCATGGGTGAAGGGTGAGGATTTCTGAAACTGTTGAGTAAGTACAACAGTCATTGCGCTTCACAGGATGTGTTGGCTAGAGTTTTGTACTCTACTTCAGAGGAGGAGCGGGACACAACCAATTGCTTTTTAGTTTTCTAGCTGATAAGATTTTCTCCAAGGAAGAAACAAAATTCGGTTGTTGATTTGCGTGTTGCTGAAAAAGTATCCCAGTCTGAATCAGTAAAACTAATCAACTGGAAGTTTGAGTTGCGCTTGAAGAAAAGACCAAGAGCAGAAGCGTTTTGAGGTATCGAATGATCCTGTAAGCTGCAGCTAGATGAGTCTATGTCGGCTGGTTCAGATATTGACTTAACCTGCAAATAGAAAAGGAAAATTCAACATTCATGTTAGAACAATTTGACATGCTAACAAACCTATCAAATATTGACTAATGCATGTTAGAAGAACTTCGACTACACCATGCACTATTTTGACAGCAGCATACGAATAAGCTTCGACTTCATGCTTATTCTTGTTGGACCACAAGTTATCATTGTTGCCACTATCCCTGTTGACACTAGAGTCCGGTCCAATTACCACAAATGTCCATTTTGGAACAAACTCTATAACATCATATGAAAAAATTAGCTTTCTTCATGCAACTTTATCAACTGTATATAGTGAAAAAACTTGCAACTTGGCAAAGTCTTGGTGATCATATCAACATCATTGTAATTTGTCAAAACCTTCAGCACTTAGACTTATCCACACTCGATTACCCCTCTGACAAAATGCAACCTCACATCGTTGTGCTTGGTTTTCTCATGATAGGCTGAATTCTTCGACATGTGTATTGCACTTTGACTATCACATTTAATAGTGATAACTCAACCTTGAAGTTTCAGCTCGTTAGCAAAACCTTCAAGCCATAATGCTTTTTTCACAGCTTCATTGAGGGCAATATATTCTACTTCAGTGGTGGATAAGGAAACAACCTCCTGAAGTGTCACTTTCGAACTGATTGATGTGCCAAACATAGTGAACACATATCCAAAATAAATTTTCTGGAATCCAAACAACCTGCTTAATCAGAGTCGACATATCCTTCAATTAATGCTTTACTACTTTCACCTCATGCTCCACCATAAATTAGGACTTTGTTTAGAGACCCATTTATGTGTCTTAGAATTCACTTCAATGCTTTCCAGTAATACTTTCCAGGATTCACCATGTACCATCTTACAAGACTTATTGCATGTGATATGTTAGATCTAGTACAAACAATAACGTACATCAAAGAACCTACTATGTTAGCATATGAGATTTTATTCCTATAAGTTCTTTCGACCTCGGTACTAGGACACTAATTTATACTCATCTTGAATGAATGGTTTTTCGGAATCACAATGGGATTTGAATTCAACATACCAAATTGTCGATAATTTTTTGTAGGTATGCCTCTTGATATAAGCATTATTTCGACCGATTTCTATCTCTTCAAACGTCAATCCCAAGAATCTTGGATGCAGCTATGAGATTATTCATGTTGAACTCCTTATTGAGTTCAACATTCACCTTTATTACATCCTCGACACTATTGTTTTCCATGAGAATATTATCCACACAAAGCAACAAAATAACAAATAAATTTCCAGGTCAAAATCTAAAGTAAACACAATGGTTAAACTTACTTCTAATGAAACCTATGTGTGCTATGAACTTGTTGAATCTCTTATTTCATCGTCGTTTGTTTCAATTCATATAAAGATTTATTCATCTTGCACAAATAATCTTCATTTCCCTTTTTGTGTACCCTTCAGGTTGCTTCATCGGGATTGTTTCATCTAGATCTCCATACAAGAAAGTAGTCTTCACATCCATTTGTTTCATTTCTAGGTTAAAGTGTGCCACCAAATCAAGTAACATTTGAATGGACATGTGCTTCACCAAGAGAAATTAAGCTTCTCTTCAAATCAGGTACATACCTGACTTCAGTAAGCAACCATTTTGAGTTATCATGGAGCTTGAACCTCACAGATCCAACACCTACAATCTTGCAAGCTTTGTTGTTTCCTAATAATACATATATATATCTTGATCACATATTTTGTCGAACAAGTTTTTGTTCAGAGTCATATGCTAAGTGCAACCTAAATCCATAATCCACTCTTTGCTTAAGTTATCGGTTGAAACCATAAGAACATCAGATGAGTCAAAATCATCTTGGATAATGGTTGCGTTTCCATTATCCTTACCTTCATGATATTTCAGACGTTTAGGACACACTTTTCTTGTATGACCCTCATTTTTTCAATGATAACATTGAATTTCAGATGCATCACCACTATATGACTTCTTCTGACTTTTACCCTTTTTATTGTCAAACATGCCATCTCTCTTTGTGAATTTTGCCTTAATCGATAGACCTTCACTAGTCGAAGATGGCTTTTGCTCATTTATTTCATTCAAATCCTTAGATTACAAGGTTAATTGAACTTCTTCAAAGTTCAGCTACTCTCTTCCATACAAGAGAGTTTCTTTGAAGTGGGCATGTGTTATATGCAAAGCATACAATAGTAACAGCGTTTGATCTTCATCCTCAATTTTGACATTGATATTTTTAAGATCAAGAATAAGCTTATTGAACATATCCAACTTCTCAAACATGACATGGCCTTCACTCATCTTAAATGAATACATAACTTGCTTCAGGTAAAGGCGATTGACAAACGATTTGGTCATATATAAACTTTTAAGTTTCTCCCATAGACCCGACGTCGTTGTCTCCTTCAAAAACTGTTGAAGAACCTTATCACCAAGGCTCAATAAAATGGCGATGTGGGTTTTCTCTACCATAGATGTTTTTCTTTATCCATTAACGCAACGTCCATGGTTGTGGCTCCCTTCTATGCTTCTAAACAAACATGTTGAACCAATAGGGATTTCATTTTCAAGCGCCACAGAACAAAATCATTCACTCTGGTGAAGCTTTCAATCTCATACTTTGCTGAAGACATCTTCTTCACGCTCACCGCACCAATTTGTTGTGAAAAATGATGCTAGTAACAAAGTATAATAGATTTCTTTATAGGCAAGAAACTCACAAGGGTAAGGAAAAACGAGAAGAAAAAAGAACACAAATAATTGGTTATAAATGTTTAATATTTACTTTCTCTTTGAAACAAGATTACAGGTGTTACAAAATAACAAATAACTTTTATCACCCTAATTAGGATTTGCATTATGCAATAATGAGAGACTAGTATGTGATTTATAAGAAAACTAACACACTAAACTAATAGGCTTTTACACACAAACCCATTATAAGCTAACTTAGGGAACAAACTAACTTAAACAATTGGGCATAACAACTAGGCCTAATTCAACATGCTAACAAACTAGAAAATATCGACTAATGCATCTTAGAATAACTTTGACTATAATATACACTATTTTTACAGCAACATGCAAATAAGCTTCAACCATATGCTTAATTCATGTCAGACCAGAAGCTATCATTGTTGCCACTATTTCTGTCGACACTAGAGTTCGACCCAATTACCACATAAATGTTGTTTAATTTGTCTTTTAAAGTATGATAATGATTAAATTAATGTTAAATGATATTATAAATCTCATTATGTTGAGTTATATCATTTAATTATTATGTTGAGTTATAATGAAATCGTTGAGTTATGCTGAGATATTTCGGTGAAGTGGAACCATTGATGTGTCCTTGTATTGGTGATAATTTATGCTAAGATTTAGGTTCATAGAGGAACCAATGACATGATCTTATACTGAATATAATTATTGGATGATGATGTGTTTAGCTTCGAAACAACTAGTGACGTGTAGGACTTATGTCTAGTGACGAGTATTTGAGTTGGAGGTTGAGATAAGTATTTCATTTGTTTGCCACATTCATGCATCATATATACCAAAGATATGTAGGACTTTGGTTCATTGATGAGTAGGACTTCGGGTCCAGTGACGAGTGGATTAATAAGTAGAAGAACCTATGATATCCAAAACTTTGGTACACATGTATTAAAGTAGAGGAGATGCATGCATTACATGCATAATTGCATTTGTGAATGATTATTGTTGTGGATTAATTGTGTGATTGATTACCTATGCTAATTATACTATCCTTATTGTTTTATACACCGTTAACATATGTGAATGTATTCTCACCTCTTTCTTGTTCTTTGAGTTGTCTTTACGCGTATGGTGTAGATACTCAAGTATAGGAGTTTTAGTTGTTGTTTGTGTTAGAAGATGACATATTTGACCTTCTTCGCTGTTTATCATTTTTGAGTTGTTTATATTTTGAGTTGACATATGATTTGAGAAAGATATTATGTTGAAAAAATGTGACGTCCTTTTGAGTAAATTATTTCGCATATTTTTATAAATTAAGTGTTTGGGATTATGGTGTTACATTAGAAACATATATAGGGATAATCATGAACTAGAATACAATAATACCACTAAATTATACCACGAGGGGTTTCGCCTCCACTCCTCAGTCATCCCTAACAAACATCTGAGTCAAACGCAAGGGCAAGGGTCGTAGTCACTTAGCCATGCCCCTTGCCCACTTGACATTACCTTTGAGGAAAACTCAATAGAAGTTAGCATATGCAGTCAATATAGTGTGTCAGTTTATGACAAACTGTGTCATTGTAAAGTTTTGAAGTGGGTGCTAAGGTATTTGAATGATTCACTAAAGGTGGTTTAAAGTACACAATGTCAACTTAAGAGGAATATGCTTTGGAGAGTTTTGTGGATCCAGGCTATACATGCACCATTGACACTAGAAAATCCCTATTAAGTTTTGTGTACACGTTGTTTGGGATAGCTATAAGTTGGAAGGCAAACCAACAATCTGTGGTTTATTATCTACTACTCAAGCATAATATATTGTCTTTGTTGAAAGGGTCAAGAAAGTCATATAACTGAAAGACATGTTTAGAGAGTTAGGGGTTACTAAAAAATGTATGGAGATAAATTATGACAATTAAAATGTCATTCACCAGGCCAATCATTGATCGCAAATATATGCTAAAACTAAATATATACAATTATTCATTGAATTATTGATGTTTCAAGGTGTTGAATATCTAAAGTTTGTTAATGAGACAGACACGTAACAAAGATATACTCAAACTAAAGATATGCAATTATTCATTGAATGATTGATATTTCAAGGTGTTAAATATCTAAAGTTTGTTGATGAAATAGACACGTAACAAAGATATGCTCAAAATGTGTGATTAGATTTTTTGTTACTAGAAGTAGATTTGATCATGGATCACACGCTTTTATAAGAGAAACAACAAGATCAATGAACATACGCTTCTATTAGGGCTAAATAATTGGTCGGTCAATATCAGGCCCAAAACATAAATCTGACGTAAATCACAATTTTATTTTAAAGACCTAATTTCGACTGATAAAATTTTGATTTTTGACAAATTTTTAATCGACTTGGTGGATAAATTAAGTGAATTTTATTGGTTTAATATTTGTTAGACTAAACCATATAAATGACATATTTTTTTATAAAATTCACACACCCACTTTCTATTTTAAAATAACAAACTTTTAGCATAGTTTAAAGAGAAATTATTTTTATATTATTAAAAAATTATTATTATGTGATAACATTCTTAATATCATTTGATAGTTGTTCAATTATTATCATTTCTTTAAAACACAAATAAATTTACATTCAAAATTTTATAGTGTATGTTATTGTATTTTGGTGAGGGTATAATGCTATATAAAAATAACAATAAACTTAAAATATTATGAATTACAATTTTTATAATAGATCTATTTTATAGTAATAAAAATAAATAATATAAATATTGGTCGGAATTTTCACGAATTCAAAATATTCATTCAATCCCAACCAAATCAACCCTCCAGCTATCTAAATTAAATAATTAGATCAATTTGACATTACCTCGATTCAATTCATTTACACAAAATAAATAATAAATCAGTTGATTTTAATCGTATGATTCAAATTCGTCCACCTCTAATTTTTATCCCTTATCATTAATTAGTCACAAATTTAATGGAGGCGGGAAGGAGCCAAGACACCCCTCAATTTATGTGGTTGAGTGGTAAAATCATTTTATTTTGACATAAGATCATGAGTTCAACTCTTGAATACACTAATTTTGTATTTATTTTAAAAAATAGTCACTAACCACCACATCATCTAACAATACATGTTAATTTTTTTAAACAATTGTACCTCTCAAAAATTTTCTCAAGATCCGCCACAATCCTTAATGTTTGATTCACTTTGTTGGAACTGTCTTATGAGAAAAGCTGGTATGGTCTTGAAGGATCATGTTGTCATAAAATGTTATGATTAGGGGTGGCAAAATGGGCGCCACCCTGCCCCATACCATCTTAAATCCGTTAAAAAAAGTGGGACAGACAAACCTGCCAAATAAAAATGGACATAAAAATTTAACTCATCCCATCAAGATAGTGGGTTGACGGGCAATAGACTTGTCCACTTACTTTTTTTCTCTTTCTTTTTTAGTATATTAAAAGACTTCTTTTTTACATTTAAATTAGATTTTTTATTTATTTTTTAAAACACTTTTTTATAAAGCATCTTTTAAATAAAATTTACTCAAAAGATATTGTATATATTCAAATAAATATATAAAATAAAATCATTAAGAATTTGGCCTCTAGATTTAACTAAAAAATGGCAGATTTAAGATGAGTCAAGCTGAACAATAAACGCGATTAATTTTGCAGACGACAAATTTTAGTGGAGCGAGCATTGACGGTAAGTGATCTTTAGTGGGATGGGCTTTGAGGGACAACAGATCTAAAGTTTTAATCCAACCTACCATTTTTTAACATTGTACGGTTCGACCTGCAGAGTCACGACCCATTTTTTCACCCCTCATTATGACTCGTTCATGTGTATCTTACCATGATTCATATTTTGAGATTGTTTTGTTACATTTTAAAAAATAAAAATTAAATTCTTATAACCTTATCAAAATTCATCTAGACAATGATATCTAGAAAAGGGTGCATAGTAAAAGAAGTGTTGAAGGCAGGGGCGGATTCAGAGGGGTATTGGATATTCTCTGGAATACCCTAAATGTATAGAAATTTGGCCAAATGGTAAAAGCTTTAGTCTTTTATATAAGAGGAAAAAATTTGTATGTATCAATCATATAATTAATATTTATTTTTAAGCAGCACAAATAAAAACACACATTTAGAATTAACTTTTTTTCTAACACTTTTACCTTTTTTACTTAAAATTTATTTTTGTAATAAAACTTAATTTGTATGTACCAATCATATAATTAATATTTATAATATTGTCAATGAATCATGATATCTAAATCATTGTTAATCATTTGACTTTAATTATAATCATTCACATTTATCAAATTAGTTTTGTCTTTACCGGTGGTCACCGGAAGTGTTGAGCAGTATTCTCGGGGATAAAATATATTAAGAATGAGTTGAGAAGTAGAATGGCTAATCCATGGCTAAATGATTGTTTAGTGACATTTGTACAGAAAAAGATATTTAATATCATCAATGATATGGATATCATCAAGCGTTTCAAAGAAAGAGCGAGAGAAGAATGCATTTACGATTAGACTAGAATGTTTTCTATTTTTGACTAGTAATTAAAATACTAATACATTTTTAATTAAGTAACATTATCATATTTTTTGTTATTAATTTTTTCGCACATTTTTTTTTGTATATTTTACTTTCGTTATAGGAATACCCTAAATTTTTATCCTGGCTCCGCCCCTGATTGAAGGAAGATAAGTTAAGTATTTTTCGATTTAACCAAATGCGTGAATTTGAATTCATTTAAAATAATAATTAATTATATATTTTTATTTAACAAATCATTAGATTTTGTTTCTTTTAAACGAGAATTTTCTTATTTAAGATAAAATATTTAACTAAAAAAATTAACATACAGGAAGTTAATTATCCTATATTGATTTAATAAACAAGATTCAATGGTGGTGAAAAGTAGGCATGAGAACAAAATCTATACCCGGAGATATTCATCTGAATCCATTCTGAAATTAACGGAGAAAATTTGTTTTGATTGAGTTTGAGTTTGAATTTTTCTCGATTATAAAATATAGAGATGAGTCGGATAATAAAGACACTAGTACCCACCTCAAATTCGAACCCGCTCTATTTATTTAATTATGTACACTATTATTTATTTTTGATAATTTAAAATATTTAATATATGACTAATATTTTAACAATTTAATTTATATTTATTATCAATGTAATAAAAATCAGACCAGACCGACCAGTTAAACAGGTTGAACCGGGACGAACCACAGTCCGGTCTATAGTTATAATAGTGTTTCCATTTGTTATAGATATAGTTACATTTGTTGTGAATATGGCACTTGAAGCAGGATTATATATAGGTAGAGATGTTAAATTTGGAAGATTATATATAGGTAGAGATGTTAAATTTGGAAGATTATATATATTTACGTCTGTTTCTTTGATCTAACATGAGAAGAAAATGATGAAGAAGAGGGTAGATATGAAAACTGAAAGATGAGGTGCGGCTGTTGTGTTCTTTTTCTACTCTATTATACTTTTATAGGTGGTATATATAGGGTTTAATGATGGATTGAGCTTATAAATCAAGCCCAGGGTATAAACAAAAATGCTTTAAATAAAAAACATTAAACATGAAATTATTTAAATTTACATTTACTTGCTTTTTAAATTATAATAAAATATATTTTAAACTAAAATATCATAGTAAGATAATATGAAAGTATTATTTAATTAAATTCGGTTGAACCTCGGTCGAACCACGGTTGAACCATAAAACTTTAAACTCTTATTTATATCGGTTTATTGATCGGTCCAATTTTAATTATCTTATTTATTATTTAAAATATTTGAAATGTATATATGAAATTTTTAAAATTATTTTATGTTATTATATATGACTCAATTTAATTTTTTTGAAAAAATAGTATTAAAAATTTAATTTTATTAACTAGATGGTGGCACCAAATTCATTTGAGATAGATTTAGGTTTTAATTCGCTATCTCAATTTAGATTTGAGGCACAATATGGAATGATTTGGGAATTCGGGGGGTTGAATTTGGAGAGTTAAAAATCATGCCTAGTGAAAAGGTTTCTTAGATACATAAAATGTTTGGTATTTTTATTTTATGTTAAATAAGTTTTTGATCTCTTTAAATATTATAGTTTAAATTTTAATCCCTCTTAAATTTTAACAACGATTTTAGTTGAATATAACAATAATTTTTCTATAAAAACTGTTGTCTAAAAATAGAGAGGGATTAAAAATGAAATATGCAATGTAAAAATTTATTTGACCCTTTTATTTTTAAAAATCAAATAAAAAGGTAACTTCTAGTATTCATATAAAGAAAACAAATCCGAAGCCGCTGTTTTTCTTAATTATTCGTGAACCGTCGGCGTTGACGATTCTACACCTGCAACGTTTTCCTCATTCCCATTTCATTCTCCCCAAAACGAAAAAATTCAAACCTGTGTTACTAAGCGAAATTAAGCATTATTCTCCTCCGAGTTCAACCATGGCGGCGACATCTCAGGCTCAATTATTCTGCTTCCCCGCCGTTCATCGCAGCCTACACATCCAGCAACGCCATTCGCTTCCATGCCTGTCCTTTCGCACCTCCAAGGTCCTCATTTCACTCTTCGCTTCTCAAATTTCTTATTAAATTAAACGAATTCGTATTAGTTTTTACATTTTCTCTGTTTTTTTGTTGTATGCAATTCTCTTTGATCACGGTTGAGTTCACTTGGGACTTACTAGGGTTTTAGTTTATTCAATTATGTTCATCAACTACATGAATGCCTTCAAATATCATAGATCTAGGTTAAAGAAACTTCGAAATTGAAAATCTGAAAAATTATTTTCTCTTAGTAAGAATATTGTTGAATTTGTGGTTTTGTTAGCTACTGTGTTGAAGATCATGGCTTTCTTTTGTGCATCTAGTTTTCTAAATTTGTTGTTTTTAGCTCTGAATCACGGACACCTCTAGACGTGTCAGAAAAGTCATACAGGTGTCCTCAAATAAATAATTTATTTTCTTTGCTTCGACTCTTTTTAAATCGGTGTCCGACATCCGTTCGACACTCATACAACACGTGTCGGACAATTTAGACAAGTGTTTAAAAAAGAATTTGTTTTTTTCTCTTGGCTTCAACACACCTTATACATTTTTTAGACAAATATCACACACATTTAAAAGGGTTAAATATGTATTGAAGCAATGTTATCAATGAAAATTAAAGATAATAATTTTGATTAGGATATTTTTAACTCATGGATAAATGAAGTTCAAATACTATCATATATGTAGCGGTGTCCGTATCCTATGTTTTTGACATTATTGATGTTAGAGTGCCCTTGTCGTGTTGTATCGTGATGTCCGTGTCAGAGTCTATGCTTCATAGCTTGTACCTCATTGTATGTAATTCTAGTTAGAACTGTGAACTTAGAGCTGGAACTGTTGATGATCAATCAAGTTGGCATTAACGATATAATTAAAGTGGAAGGCACAACTAGTTTATTTTAGCTTCCTGCCATGTTTATATGCAGTTAGTGGAAATCATGTAAAATCTTTATTTTTGCATACGCCACTCTAAGATTAAATGGCGTAGTGCTAAATGTTATAAATAGGGTTAAAGAACAGTGTGTATTATATATTCTTTTAAATGAAAGATCGCTATTGCAATTATTTTGATCTTGATACTAAACAAGAAACATATCTCGTATCGTATAGTTATCAGTTGCTATGAGTCTGGAGAGGCATGAAGCACAGACGGCTGATACTGAAACAAAAAATACACTAAGTTATGCTGCTGATGAACCAAAATTGAATGTCGAAGAAAAGCAGGAGTCGTATTCAAAAATAGAAGAAAGTGGCTCAGAAAAATTAGGGTTAGGAGAGACAACGCATGAAGGTGTTGTTGATCAGCAGAAAAAGACCGCAATAATTCATGATTTTTGTTTAGGAATTCCATTTGGTAAGTGTTCCCAGTTACATAACTTGTATCTTAGACGACTCAACTGTTTCGTCAGAATATATTTCACTCTGGTGTTGGTGGATACAAGTTTGACTTAATTGCATTCTTAGTCTCTCTCTATTTGCGAACAATAATAACCAAAGGGTTTCCGAGTGGGTTGGGTTAGTTACATGTATCTTTGTCTTTTGTTGTAGGTGGATTTGTTTTAACCGGAGGCATTATTGGATTCCTTTTTTCACGGAGTCCTGCAACACTGGCCAGTGGTGTGCTCGTTGGTGGTGCTTTACTATTCCTCAGCACCCTTAGCTTGAAGGTCTGGAGGCAAGGAAAATCGAGTTTACCATTTATTCTAGGACAAGCAGGTATAAGATCTCATCAGTGTTAAAACACCATTTTGTCTTGGAGTTAAAAACAAAGAGACATAAAAGGCTGCAGGATGGTTTATTTTATTCGGACAATTGTTTTTTAATGTCTGTTTCTTTGTTCTGCAGCATTATCAGGGATCCTTATATGGAAGAACTTTCAGAGCTACTCATTGGTAATATATCTCTTTGAAAAAAGACAAATTTTACCATATTTCACTGTTATACTCATTTTCTTTTCTGCATGCAGGCAAAGAAAATATTTCCAACCGGCATCAGTGCTATTATAAGGTATCTCAGTCTGTTAAACTATTTGTGTTTGAAATTCGTAATTGTTCTTTAATTCAGCCTGTTGGCTTCAAGATGGTTCTGACTCCTTATATATGCCTGGAATTTTTTCTCTACAGTTCTGCAATGCTCTGCTTTTATCTATATGTGCTTGTCTCTGGAGGAAACCCCCCACCTAAGAAATTGAAGCCATCTGCCAGTGTAGCCTGAGGAGATAATCAATAAGTTATGTTACATAGAAAGTGAGAGGTATAGTTTCATATTTTTCTGTGAATTGAAATAAGGTTGTAAGCTAGTAATTTAGCCAAGTCACTTTTGGAGGTGGTCAGCGGAGAGCTGCTGATGTGATTATGGCATTAGATTTCTAAGCATATAGTGGGATTATATACTCTGAAATTCGTTGCAAAAACTTATTTGCTTGTTACAACTGCATACATAGTTTCGATAATGACATCTACACAGAACATGAATTTTGGTTCCTTAAAAACATCCATATATTTTACTTTGAAATGTCTATTTTTTAGTTCTGTCAAGGGGATGTTTTTGATTGTTCATATCATCCTAGGTATAAGGTTAGTTTTTATTTTTATTTTTCATGATTCATTCAACGGGGAAAAAAATAAGATTCAGTCTTTTGCTTAGAGGATATATATTTTAGTGAATTCAAATACTGAAAAAAAGAAGCAGTCAAGAGTGCCAAAGACATTTCCACACACCTCATGTAAGAGGTTAGATTACAGATAGGATTATGTAGTTTCTGATAACAGATAGAAAAATCGGCTGGTCAAATGCATTTCTTTTCTCAGACAAAACAATGCTGTTTTGATAATTTTTAAAAAAAATATAATTAAATTTTATTCAAAACTTTTTTGAAATATTTTTTTGTTTGCAATTAGATCTTGTTCAATATTTATTTTAAATTTGTACTTTTGTATTATTTTGTTGTGAATGATGATTATATTTAAAATTTGAATTTAAAGAATATACCTGTAAAATTATGACATTTGGAAAATTTGAAATTTTATATAGTGATTTTTTTAAACATCAAATCATTCGGTTTGATCGATTTAATAAATAAATTTTTTAGAGACCGATTTATTTAAACAAATTATTCTATTTAGTTCTGTTTAATCACGCGGTTTGATTAACAACCAGTGAATTTATATTCTCACTGATTCAGGTGTTAGGTCTGATTTTTGACAATGCATTTCAGATTGCTTCTTCTTATCTAAAGACGAAATGCATGCGCGAGAAATACTGTATTTTGCTAGGCACACGAGAGAAGAAATGCACTATAGCAATTATTTAATTTCTTTTATATTCCTTTATGTTACTAGAAAAAGATGATCCAGTAAAATAGTTTTTCACTGTCAACTATGTAGTTAATCACATTACATTTTTATTTTACATTATCAAAGTATATCGATTAAAACCTTATTTTATTGTGTATGAGTGCATTAATATAGACAGTTAATTCTAATTTAATGTTCATTTATAATGATCTTTAGTTCTTTCGACATATATTAATTATCAATGATAAAAATTACTACATTCATTTCTAAATATAAGACTAGTAAATTGTGGGAATTAAGAAAATTTATTAAATTAATAAATTTATTGATTATTTTATATAATTTTACAAATTGAAATAATTAATGTGTATGTAATTGCAATTATTATAGATTGCAGAAAAATACCTAATTATATTAGGGATATATTTGAAAAAAGATCTTTAAAAAAATTTAAAAAGTTCTTATAATTAGGAAGTAAGTTAGTAAATTATAAAGTTAAATTTATTTATAAAATAAATTTGATATAGTGTATTAATAATTTACATATATTTTAAAATGTTTAATTAAAATTTAATAATAGTAAATTTACAAATAAACATAATTTAATTAAAATTAATTTTGCTTTTTTAAAAGAATAACACACTCTTTCCTTAGTATTTCTCCTCTTTTTCTCGTATACTCCACGATACAACACATTTATTCTAATTTTCATAATTTCCTCTATTTCAAAGCTTTCTTTTTATAATCCAAACATATCTTTAATATGATTGAGTTTTTAGCGAAATTGTACTTTTACAATTTAATTTGGATGTTAAAAAAAATATCAAATGTAATTTTTAAATATAATAGTATATTGTGTTAATACCATTTTATTCTCTTGTTATATAGGCGATTTTCAATTTTACTTCTTATAATTTTTTTTTTGAAAAATGCCCTTAGCATTTCAAAATACTAATAATTTAGTCCTTAAAGTCGAAATTTGTAGATAAATATGTAGATTTCATGTGATTTTTTTTTCCAGATTTACCTGCAGATTTTGATTATAGGACGAAATTGTTAGTATTTTGAAATGACAAAGATATTTTTTTAAAATAAAAAATTTACAGGGATAGAACCAAAAATCGCCTATATGATAGGAGATAAAATAATAATAACTCTAGTATATTATTAGAATTTATGTAAGTGTATGAAATAAAAATAAATATATGAAAAAAAAATAAGACAGAGAACTACGATATTAGATACGATGTCAAATATTAGATGTTCAAATAATATTATCCGAATTTTTATCGGAGGGTTTGGATCTAGGCAAAATAATGATGATACAGTGTTTTATTTATTTACTAAATTTAAAAAGTGTTTTATTGCTTTAACGAAGAGTGTCCATGTTTATATATTATCAAAATTAGAGATACATCAATGTTGATGATGTTGCAATTCTTGCTGTGGAAAAACAAAAAAGTCCAAACCAACTTTAAGGTTATAAGATTAAATTTGTTTGTCGTTCTCTTAAATATTTTAATATTTTATTTTTAGTCTTTTAATTTATTTTATTTTTTAAAATGATTTTCTAGTAAATTTTACATCTTAACGAATATAAATTTGGCGACAATTTACTATTTAAAAAAGGGAAAAGCTAACATGTGCTCCGATGACACATGTTAATAAATTATGTTAACATGTGCCATAAGGACACATGTTAGCATAACCCTTAAGAGAATATATACGATTTTCGTATAAGGGATCAAAAAGATAAAAATATTTAGAAAGAAAATTTAGTGAGGTGATTTACTATTGAAGATTTTTTAAGAGATTAAAAATAAAATATGAAATATTTAGGAGAATCGTAAACATATTTAAGAGAACCATAAAGATGGTAAAGTGGTACATATCAAAATTAGAGACACATCAATGTGAGTGTTTTGATGGATGTTGCAATTATGACTCTGGATGAATAAAAAAAAAAGCCAAGACAACTTAAAAAAATGCACTATTCTATTCATAGTCATGCTTGTTGAGAATCAAGTGTGTGGAAGTCTCACATTGATTAGAAAAAGAAATATGTGTTAGAAAACAAAAGATTGAACATTATATAAGTGACAGAACTCATACACCTATCACCTTAAGTTTTTAGGTGGATATGTGGTATGCCTCTCACAAAGGTGTTACCTAAGTAAATGCTCCCTCCTCGAAATTGCCTATAACAATGGTATCATGAGTCTTTGGATTCGAGATAGGGACCGTCTAACTTGTATTACTCATCGAAGAATGTCAATGGTGATACAAGTGTATGTGAAAGAGAAAGCTTTTACATGAAGGGGAGCATTGTGACTCACACTTAAGGAGGAGTGTTGAGAATCAAGTGTGAGGAAGTCCCACATTAGTTAGAAAAAGGAAAGATTGGTTAGAAAAGGGAAGATTGAACACTATATAAGTGAGAGAGCCCACACACCTATTATCTTAAGATTTTAGGTGGATATGTGGTGTACCTCTCACAAAGGTGTTACCCAAGTAAATGCTCCCTCCTCGAAGTTGAGACATCCCAAATAATTCAATTATTAAATAATTAGAATTTTAATTATTAATTTAATTAGAAGTTTAATTATTAGTATTTTGGATTATTGGATTTAATTAATTAATTAAATGAAGGAAGTGTTGGGGGTGTGAGGTTGAATTGGAGGGTGTGTAGAGTAAAACACTCTAATTACTCTAATTATTTTATTTTATTATTTGGAATAATAAAAGGAATAAATAAAGGAAAAGAGGAAGAGTGAGAAGAATTAGAGTTTTCATCATACGTACATTGGAGAAGAGAAGAGAAAGAGGAGAAAAAGCCAAATCGTCAGAATTCGACGAATCATCGCAAGGTAAGGGGTGATTTTGTCTGGTTAATATGCCTTATAGGTTTTGATGATCAATAGGATGGTTTGATACGTTAGGAATCTCGAATTAGAATTTTCTAGGTTATGCCCTAATGATATAATCCGATGTAAAAATCCCAATTGGAATTCATAGGAATGGTTATTATGTGTAGGTTGTTGTGGATTAATTAGGGAGTGTAATTCTGTTGTTGATTTGATGTGAAAATACATAAGTTCTGCTATTTCTGTTGTACTATGGTTGTTGGTGATGAATGATATCAATGGGGATTGCATAAC
The DNA here is from genome assembly GCA_021764765.1 of Vicia sativa. Classification (NCBI taxonomy): domain Eukaryota; kingdom Viridiplantae; phylum Streptophyta; class Magnoliopsida; order Fabales; family Fabaceae; genus Vicia; species Vicia sativa. Next base: position 141,568,683 of record CM038795.1, on the reverse strand, counting down.
AGTGGGAAAAACAGGTTTTTGGTGAAAAATACGCAGCATGAGTCGACACATAGGGCTATGCATCGACACAAGATGCGTTGGTTTAAGAAAACAGAAGCAGGAAAACTGCTTGTGTCAACACATACAACCATGCATCGACTCATGTGGCATTTTTGGAAGCTTTGTATCGACACAAGAGCAGCATGGATCGACACATACTGAAGAAAAACAGAAAAATGAATTTTTGCAGAACGTATGTATCGACACATACGAAGCTTGTGTCGACACAAGCTGGTTTCGTATTGACACAAAGGCTTTTGTATCGATCCAAGCTGGCAGGAATTGGACAGATACTTTCTGAAAACTGTTTTGCTCATATCTTTGCGACCGTAACTCCAATTTAGTCGTAGTTGGTACCGTTGGAAAGCTGGAAGCACGTACTATCTATTAAAAACACTTTTAAAACCTAGTAACTGAATCTTGATGGATTGATATGGCTTTCCGTAGGAAGAATTCATCGTAATTCGTGATTGTTCGTCGTTGACGTTGTATATACTTGATAGATGTTAATTCCATGTGTTGTGATTAACGTTGTATATTCATGATTATGTTGTTATCATGTGCTGCTTAATGGTGTTGACTATGTATGGAATTATATTGTGATCATATTCCGTTAATTGAATGTGGCATGCTTTTGACGTGCATGCATATACATTCTGGTGGAGTTAATTCCCATTGTGTGGAATTTGGCTCGTATTGCCAATAGCTGTTCCCGAGTGATTATGGGTGGTGAGGCTGGATTCATGTCCGGGTGATTATGGACGAATCGATGTTGGTGACTTAGTTCACGTTTTGGTACCACATGCATTGAGTCTGCATTTGCATTTTGTGTGAAATTATAACATGTTAGGATGGTTTCTGGTGTTATAATTTCATTATTGTTGTTATTGTGCATATTGATCGGTGTGAATTGCAATCTTGTACTGTAATCTGATTATGCTAATGAATGTGAAATAATGTATTGCACTGTTTTATTGCTTTAAAGAAACGTATAATGCATTTTAATTGTTGATGAAATCTCACCCTTACTTTGATGATTTCAGATTAAAGTTAGCAGCTCAGGAATTGGTGAGGATGACTTATAGAGCTGTGCTAGTTAGTTACTGTGTGTCAGTGTCATGCTCTGATAGTTGTAACACTGGGGAACGTTTGGTTGAGAATTTTGTTTTGTACTCATTGTTCTTTGATTATTTTTGGGAATACTTATGAATTGGAGTTTATTCCTCTTTGGTTACTATTTTCCGCTGTGTAGAACATAATTATTGATTTTGAATTATTTAATAAAGTTCTTCAGTAAAAGCATGACATGTTGATGAGATTTTCTGATTTTCTATTTAATAAATTGTAATGCCCTTTAATTTATGTTAACTCTGATTTATTATTAAATTCGCGGGGTATTTTAGAAGGGGTGTTACAGAAATTGCCCTAGCAATGTCTGGATGAATTAAAAAACTACTTAAAAAATACCACAATTAAATCATGAATAATTTAAGAATAATTCAATTAACATCACATCTCAAATGTGTGATCGCGACTTTATCGTCTTATAGAATCTAGACTGCAAGTATACAGCCCTATCGCTTGTAGTTTTAAAGATTATCGAATCCACATGGACTAAATGTTAACCTACCGCTATCTTAGGCTACTACGTAAATCTAAGGCTAGTAATTAAATGATGTTTGGTTTAGGGAACCTAACTAATTTAGATCTAGTTTAGATTCAGAATAGGGGTATCGGTATGTAATGGTCGGGCTTATTAATGTCCAGTTAAAGTCTCAAACTCTCGCTTTATTGATCCTAACTTCTAATCTGTGTTTTACTCTCGTAACAAAACAGTTGCATTAATTACTAATAATTGGAATCGAAAAATCGATCTTTTAAAAACAGAATAAGTCGAGTGAAGTTGCTAAACCCCGTTGGCTAAGTGATCCTACATACCGATAACTAGATTTACCCTAGCATGGTTAATGATTCAAATATAGCGCAACAGTAAAAAAAACATACAATTCAGATAAAATATGCATTTCAAATAAATCGGGCATAAAGTAAATAAATAAATAAAATAAATAAACCTGAAAAGTAAAAGATTGAATATTTGGCAGGTTCCAGGTGTCTCCCACAGGTCGGTGAGATCGCCTTTAATTGCTCAAAAATCCAAGTGCGATGAAAAAAAGGGTAAAAAGGCGCAATCCTAACATAAGGTTAGAATTGACAAAAGTTCACAGCAATCTCCTATGTGAAGATTACTACGAGAAAAGAAACTGAATATAGAAAATAAAACTGAAATTAAATGCGGAATAGGAATTAAAATTGGCAGAGTAACGGTACTGGAATGAGGAAAAAATGTGCGTTGAGAGTGAACTGAAGCAACATATATATAGGCGTGTGAGAGCTAGGGTTCCGAAGCTGCTTGAGAAAATCTCGCCTCCTAAATCTCCTCCGTAGCGGTCGCTACGGAGCCAGCTCCAACTTATAACGGTCGCCACAACTCTTGCGTGAGGAGAAAGATTCGCCCCAGCCTTGTAACGGTTACCACAACCTTTAGGGCTTGCGTGTAATGATCGTTACACCTTGTAACGTGCTGGGCTTTGTTTGCTTGAAGTGGGCTAGGCCTTGTTCGTTTGAATCTCTTTTTTTATTTTTGCTTACTTCACACCCCCATTTCATGCTATACATACACACTTCAATAAATACTCTCTTTTTGTGGATTTTGAGTGTGATGTATTCGACTTTTCTCGACTTTCTTCGCACATGCCTAATAATCGGTAAAAACCTGAAAACATAGAAAATATTGGCATAATACAAATAAAGAATAATTTATTTAATTAAAATGCGGATAAAAAGCATATAAATTGACTTAAATAATCGATACATTTTCGTGTTATCAATGTGTCACATTTTATAGAAAATATCATATTACAATCTTGCTCCATAATAGGAGGGTTTACATAAAAATTAAATTAAAGTTTTTAATTATCTAGGATATTACACGACATCCAAAACACATCTGATAAACAACACAACATAATACAATTAGAACATCTAATCAAACACATCATTGATCTTATAAAACCTTTCTCAACTTCAATCAACATAAATAAGAGAGTCATAATGTCTTAGTCTCAACAACATAACATATAAGTTCAACAAACAATCATCAATTATAATTAACATAAAAATGGTTCTCATCCCAATGTTACATATCATAACAAAACACCTCTAAATAACGGAAAACTAATAAATACTCCAAAAAGTTATCTTCAATACTTCAACAAGCTATTCCCGAGTATCTGCGCGTTACCCAATGAGAGACAACATTCAAACAGAAATGATGAGTAATCATAATTTATTATTAAAGCTATAAGGAAAGAATAGTAAGTACAATTAACATTATCATTTTAATTATAAAAAGTGAAAAAGAATGGTGTTGAATCCACGAACCATTGTACATAGTCTAACCACACAAAAATAATTTAATAAAAATAATCTTTATTCTGATTATTAAATAATTTCAATCAACTCCAACCAAACACAACTTATTCTATGCACCTCTATCTATAGGACATACACCCCCTACCCTCTTATTTATCTAATTATTCACATACAATAATTAAATAAAATACATATAAATCACAAAAACTTCACAAATAACTCAATTAAAATAATTTATTAAAAATTGAGGTGTTACAACTCTCCCCCACTTAAAGAATTTTCACCCTTGAAAATTATCGTAAGTAACTAGAGTTGGAGAAGCAGAAGCTTATTCCCCACTTGTTTCAATCCCACTCCTGCAAGCGGTTAAAAAACAACGAGTACTGACATTGTTTCACACACATGTCATATACAAAGAAATTAACAACATTACATAAACATGGTCGGATGGACTGACCTGCTCTGATACCACTAATGTAACACCCTTTTAAAATTCTATGAAATTAATGATTAATTTAATCATATAAACAGAACCACAAGGGTGTCATATAAATACTAATTAGGCTAACAAATCCTAATTAGGGCTGAGCTTGAATAACACAACTTGGATTATATCTAGTATTATATATAATATTTCCACATACCCCACATAATCTAAGTTGTCGAACCTACGTTAGTCATATTCAATCTGAACTATTCGTAATTTATTTCACAAATTTTGGAATTTGTTGATCTTCAATCCTTTGGTGAAAATATCGGCCAATTGTGCTTCACTTGAGCAATGCCTAACTTCAAGTTCACCTCGATTTACCTTTTTCCTCAAGAAGTGAAATTTAGCTTCGATATGCTTACTTCTTCCTTGCAGAACTGAATTCTTCGCTAGATTTATAGCTGAATTGTTGTCGATTTGCAACACAAGAGGTTTATTCACTTCAACCTCCACTTCTTCAAGTACTGATCTGATCCAAATTTATTGACATGCAACATATCCCCTGCTATATATCCATCTTCAAATGATGATAATGCCACTACACGTTGATTTTTTCGAGCACCATGAGATTGAGGCACCAAATACTTGAAATAAATATCCAATTGTGCTTCTTCGATCCTCCTTATCTTCACAACAATCAACATCTAAAAAATAATTAAGTGTAGTTTCTTTGCTTTCAGAGTCTTGTCGAAATAATATTCCATAGTTTATTGATCCTTTTAAGTATCTCAGGATTCTTCTTGCAACCTTCATGTGTGACACCCTTGGTTTACTCATGTATCTATTCACTAATCCGACCGTGAAACCTATATCAAAGACCCCACAATTTTCTTGAACAAAGTTACATCAACTTTGTCTTCCTCTCCATTCTTCTCCAACTTCACATTTGGTTCGATAAGCGAGGATGAAATATTCGAATCATCACATTCTGAATCTCTTGAGTATTTCTTTAACATACTTCCTTTGATGTAGCAATATACCTTGCTTTGAACTTCGACCAAGTTCTCCAAGCTATTTTCTATTACAAGTAATTCATCGACATATAAAAAGATGATTGTTATATCTTGTGCTACAACTTGAACATAGACACCATACTCTGATTTGTATTTGACAAATCTCAATTAGACTAAGTATGAGTCGATCATCTTGTTTCATGCCTGTTGTAGGAATAGTCCGTAAACAAGTATTCTTAATTATCGTATCCATAGGGATTGGTGTATACTGTAGTCTTTCAATAGTAAAGCGTATTTTAAGATTAAGTAACCAAAGGGTTTGTTTTCTAATCTACTATTATCATGAGTTTCAAGCAAACAACTTTAAAATCCTTTTCAAAGAGAATGATGTTTGGATTCAAGAGAGTTGAAGTTTGATTTTTAAATGATGGAAGCATGTCAAGATTAGTTTCATTAACCTAATTTCATATGTATTCTATTAACAAAGTGATGAACTAGTTGATGATTTCTATAAATACGTATCCTCTCAATCTTGTTGATTTATCACCAAGATTGTGAGTGTTATTATGTTAATCCTTGAATGATTTCTCACCACAACTATTAACATGATAACTATGAAGCTCAATACTTGTAAACACTAACTAACAAATCTATTCATAGCATTTGTTCATTAGTGGATGAATATCCTAGGTCTACTTTGAAGCATCCTTTTTCAAACAAGATTCAAAGCATAAAAAGATAGAAGACAAAGATATTCAACATATATTAATCATCAACCATGTTCATACACAAATGGATTAAAATAAATACATACTAGTTAGATCAAAAACCTCTAATCTTGACACAAAAAAAGCTTAGCTACTCATTTTCATGGTTGCTTTGCTCACAAGATTGTTGGAGAAGATGATGAATATGGAAGAAATCAAGAAGAACTATGTTTTTCTTTTCTAATTCTATGCCCTAACAATTACAACAACTATGAATAATGATGAAGAAGTGATGTTCACTTTTCTAACTCAGCCCAAAGCCAGCTGGAAAACAAGGAGTAGGTGGCTAAAAAGGTGAAAGCATGGGTCTGTCCTTTTTCTGATTTTCGCAGATCGCGCTAAGCCCGGTTACCCGCGTTAAGCGCACTCATGCTGAAACCGCGTTGAGCGCGCCCTGAAGCATGCTTCTTCATCCAAAAATTCGTTCAAAAAGAATCATCCCAAGAGCTGTTCAAGTGTCCTTGAATCCAAGCTTGAGGGAATCAATATTAAAAACCTACAATTAAAATGTAAACTAAGTTAAATAATATATTATAAACAAAAACTAAATAGAAACATTTAGTAAGCCAAAATACTATACTAAATACTATTAATTAATTAAAAGGGATTGTTAAGGACCACAAAATCATGTACAAAATATCTACAATTTGGTCCTTAACAACTCTCCCCAACTTACTTCTTTGTTTGTCCTCAAACAAAAGTAAAAAATGACAAGATAAGGGTTAGGGTTAGGTGTAAGGATGAATGTGAATGGGAAGGTTATTGGGCTAAGTTGGATGTTGAGGATACTTGGCAACTAAGAAAGGTGGTAGACACCCATAGTTGCAGTAGAGAATATAATGTGAAGTTGTTGAAGACTAAATGGCTTAGCAAGAGGTTGCAGAATGCACTTAAAACCAACCCTAGAATGAAGGTTAAGGACATTAAGGAAAAGGTGCAGAAGAAGTGGAATGTGGGGGTCAACAAAACCAAGGCTATAAGGGCTAGGTTTGCAGCAAGAGACATGGTTGATGGGTCATTCTTAGGGGATTATGCAAGGATTTATGACTATGCACATGAGTTGTTAAGATCTAACCTGTGGTCAATGTGAAAGTACATGTCCAACCATTTCAAGAAAGTAGTGGTGTTCGAAATTACACTTCAAAAGGATTTACATATGCTTGGCACTTGTAAGGAAAGCTTGAGTTAAGTAGACATTTCATAGGGCTTGATGGTTGTTTTTGAAAGGGCTCGTGGAGGTCAAATCCATCGACCATAGGCGAGATCCCAATGATCAAATGCTACCAATAGCATATGCAGAGGGAGTGAAAACAAGGAAAGTTGGACATGGTTCTTGGAGCTGCTTATTGGTGATCTAGGTGGAAGAGAAGAGTGTCTCACTTACACTTTTATTTCTGATCAACAAAAGGTATGACTCTACTAGTCAGACAACTACTACACAAGTACCACAGGCAGCTCAACCATCTGTACCACAGGCACCATCTGTACCACAAGTACCACCAGTGGCTTCTCAACCTTCTCAATCATCTCAAGCATCTGTATCTCAAGCATCTGTACCAGTGGCATCTGTACCAGTGGCATCTGTACCAATGGCATCTCAAGCAGTGACATCTGTACCAGTGGCATCTCAAGCAGTGGCATCTCAATCATCTAAGTCAGTTCCTGGTCAAGCTTCTCAGCCATCTCAATCTAAATCATCCAAAAAGTTGTCAGTTAGAAGGCCAAATGCACCATTTGTCCCACCAGGTCCAACAACGAGGTTAAAGGCATCAAGAAGTGTTGTAGGTCCAACAACAAGAAAGACAACACCAACTAAAAGAGCAGCACCACAGTGGAAACTTTAGTTTGCTTTTATGTCTATTTTGGATTAGGATTGGACCTATAGTTATGTCTGTTTTGGCTTTTATGTTGTTTTGTTAGAATTGGTTATGTTAAGTTGTTTTGATCATGTAATATCAAGCTGTTTTATTCTTTTTTTGGACCTGTAATATCAGGCTGTTTACAACTGGAAATGTTTTATCAGGTTGTTTTGTATGCAACTTAGTGGTATCCACCACCTTATAATTATATGTTGTTACCTATCCTCAATTGCTACAGTTGGTTACATTGATCAAAATGCTACTAATATCTTACAGTATGTTTTACATTGATGAGAAGTTTCATCAAGTTGAACTTTTCATTTAAATTACATTTTCAACTAAGTGAAAAACTGTTTTAAAACTATGTAAAAATCAAACCATTTATGTTTTGAACTATGTAAAATTTCCATTTATGTTGCAAAACTATTTATGTTGCAAAACCATTTATGTTGCAAAACTGTTTTGAACTATGTAAAATTTCCATTTATGTTGTTACCTATCTTCAATTTATACAGTATGTTACATTGATCAAAATACTACTAGTTACAATATGTTTTACATTGATCAAAATGCTACTAGTTCAAAAATTCAAATTCATAATGATACTCTCTTCATCATTCAACAGTCTACACCTTAAACATGCTACTCTCTTCAAATTCATAATGATCAAAATGCTACTAGTTACAGTATGTCTTACACCTTAAACATACAATCTCAATTCAACAGTCTATTACAACATCATCCAAATTACAACAACTAACATAATAAAGAAGAATCTTTTCCATTTTTTCTGAGAATTCATCATCTTCTTCATTTCAATTTGTAACTCCATTATCTTATGTTTCACCCATCCTTCCTTTCCTTTAGATGATGTATCTCCATCTTTGCTCCATCAAGCTCATTTTGCAGCTTCTCAACCTATTATTCATTTCTTTATAAACTGATCCTTCTCATCCACCACATCATCAAAGAACCATTGAAAGTATCCACACCCAGATCCAGATGAACCCTGTAATGGTGACATCCAGATTCATCTCAGCTATCAGAACAAGAATATATGAAAACCCATTTTAATTTCATGCTTACCTTGTAATGACAACAACCCCAGAATTGCTTCCCAAAGTTTGTGACAGTCGTAGCCCTTCGAAGAACCGCAGATTCTCCACAACCACATATAGGTCTCCATCGCAACTTTCCATCTAAGCTTCCATCTCTATTGCAATCGTACGAAGACCGGATCTCTGATCATGCTTCCTTCATCATATGGAGGGAATTTCAAATTCAAAATGAGAAAATTGATGTGCAATGTGTGAACCCTAGAATTTGAGGATTTCTGGAAGCAGCTTGAAGATGGTGTACATAACATTCCATGTCACCTGCCACGCATGCAAACCAAACGCCCGTTTGTGCCTTTTGGACGGAAAGGACTCCTATGGCACTTTTGAAAGAACTATAGGACCAGTTTGGCACTTTTTTTAGATAAAGGACCAAAATGGACCTTGGGGTAAACTTAAAGGACCAAAAAGGGTATTTTGCCAAGAATCAAAATGTAAGCATGTAACTCACACAAGAAGGATGGTTCAAACTCAACATACCCGGCATAGATACACATTAATCGCTTCTTTGAAACACAACATGGATATGAATTAAGTTCTAAACACAATATATCAACACATGTAGACAAAAATAAAAGACATGTTCACACTTGAATCACCTAAAGATTTCTTCAATATTCATGAAGAACAAAATGCAATATTTACAAAGGACTAAACACTCTCACTAATAGCCATGCACATCCAGAATAATTCATGCACTTATCAAAACAAGTTAAATGAACAAAATGGAAACAAAGATCACTAAGGACTTTCAAGGGTTGTAACTTGGCTTGGGTTAAAAATAAGGGATATTTAAGTACAAAGCCATTGAAACAAATTTGGGCAAAGATGATGAAGAGCATTTCATAAGATCATTCCCACTTCTCTTATTAATCACAACCACTTTTCTAATTCTCACACAATGATCCTTCTTTTTCTTTTCTTTTTCATATACATATTATTTTTTTCTCTTTTTGTATTTTTCTTTTCTCTATATTTTTTTTTCTTTTGGATCACTGTGTCATCAATTCAAGATTCTTTTTGATCAACCTCCCCAACTTGAATTCATCAATCCTTTTTATTTAAGAACATGCTCTTCGAAGAGTTAATCAACAAAAGGGTTGGTAGTCACAAACAAGAAAAATTTATAGAATAAATCATCATTGAATTTTCATAGATTATCAACAACTATTAAGTGGCCTACTTAAAAATTAGTTGATTTGATAGATTCATTCCACAAATACAAGTTTTAAGCTCAAAAGGGTTCACAAAGATTCACTCACTCACGGTTAGTTGAGGCCCTTTTGAAATTGATGGTTTTTCTCATAATGCACAAAAATTGCCTTGATCCTCTCTAAGTTTCCACAATGTCACAAACAAATCAAGATTAAACATGAATCACACGAGTTAACATAACTATTATACACTCAATATTTGGTATAAGGTGGAAAGCTTCTCACCTTTGTGGCTTAAGTCCTAATGATTCAAATGTGAACACAAATTTTTTTTATGTACATGCCAAGATATTTTGCATAAAGCACAAATTTCATAGACATGTTAATATTCTACAAAACGATTAAAAATGTACCTTATTTGTGGATCGAGTTGAGAATTATATCATCACCATCACTTTTGGTGAAACACACTTACTTGCTTTTGAGTACCGTTGAAAAATCGGGACAAACAAAAAGAAGTATAATTTAAAATTAAATAACTGTTCATAGTGATTTCTGGTGAAACAACCGCTAGTCCTCCAAACTATCAAATAAGCGTTGTGATTGTTATTCAATTCCTTTGGTAACTTGCAGGATCGACTAGATTGGTCCTATGGGGTATTGGTCGTTTGTGTAAACTTAAAATAAGGATTCATGTTCAAGACTTGTTTTTGAATGTTTTATATATATGTTCAAGTGTGTTTCGATTATGATGTTCAAGGACTTAATAACATAATCAAGTAAAGTAGTATAAAACTAATTTGAACAAGTAAAAGCATAAAGATTTCGAATTGCAGAAAATGTATAAATGCAGGAATGCTTAAATGACTTTTAAATGTAAAAGACTTTCAAAGTAGAAGCATGAAGTGTAAAAGACATGAATGTAAAGTCAAGTATGTAAAAGCTTTCTGGAAAATAAGAGCGTTAATGTAACAGTTTCAGAAAAGTAAAGGATTTCGAAATGGAAGAAAAGCGTTTAAATGCAAGGAAAGTTAAATGACTTTGAATGTAAAGAATTTAAAAGACATTGATGCAAGATAAATATAAACTGGAAAAATAAAGATGCAATATTGAATAATAAAAATCTTGGTGCAATCATACGTACATCATTCGAGCATTAGTTTCCCTAGCCATGTGGTATTTTGAATGTTACTGAATTTTAGTACAATAGATATGACACACGAAATCCTAACACTAAGACTCCTATTTATACTACTTCGACCATAACGGTCTGACTTATGAGATCTTGCCACGTTTCAGACATGCAGAACACTATGCTTCTCTAGCTTCCACGTCCTCAAACCGTTTCCAGCGCGCATATTCGAACTTTCATTTATCCCGCTCACGTTTGAATTTCAAATATCTGAACTGTCTTTCGTTTCGAACTCGCTTCTTAAACACCATGCTACTACCACTTCGAAGCTCCTTTTATATATATCATCATAATTGCTATTCGAAGCTCCAAGTTTCAGTATGTCCATTCGAAGAGCCAATTCTTTCATTCTGAATCATGACATTCCCTTTGTTCCAACGAATACTGATATTGTTTCGTTTCGAGCTTAATGATTCCTATTCGAATCATAGATATCAAAATCTTCAGCCAACAATAACCTATAATCTTAAAATAAAATAAAGCAAAATAAATCAAAAGGACACCCTAAAATGGTGTTTCAAACTGAAAATAGTACTTAGGCTCCATGCCTACAAAATGCAAAATTTGGAATTACAAGCACATCCTAAAAAAGGATGGCAACCAACAAAATTCATTAAGACTAAAAGAAACTAAAACCAAAAACAAAAGCTAAAAACTAAAAAGTACTAAAAATAAAAACAAAGACAATAAAAGAAAATCAGTCCGAAGCCTCCAAAATGGAATCTCCCGGAGTCTCCGAACTAGAATCACCATCTCCATCATCATCACTCTCCTCATCCTCATCACCATCTGCATCAGCTACCTCCTCCTCTGCATTTGGCCCGACCCCGGGCCAACTGGCATAATCTCTCAAATGCTGGCTCGTACAAGTGAAATGATCCACTCCCGGCTCTCTAATTTGCAACGCCAGTTGCTCCATACTCTCGTGCATGAACATAAATGCTCGCTGATGAGCAAAATGCATCTACGGGTTCCATTCTTCACCTGGACTGACTTGAGGAAGTGCAGCAGCTACAGGAACAGCCCGGGCCACAGGGTTATTATCAGAGGCCCTACAATAGCGGTCACAGTAACCATCATCAATAACCCCATCTACCGTGAGGTGCCCCACAGTAGGAAAAACTACCCTGGCCCTCTTCAGAAGTCCCATGATCAAACCAGGATATGTAAGGGCACATTTTATACGCCCCCTAGAGGTATAACTTAATGTAACCCTCTTCAACTCATTAGCAATTAACCGGCCGAAGTCTATTTGTGCTTGATCAAGCATGAAAGCAATGAGGCCAGCGGTTTCCATGGGGATTGAGGAGGTGTGGCTTCACGGTCTCAAGTTGTACAACGCCACACACATCAGAACACGGGCACTTGTTTTGAGGCTGGACCGATTAAATTTCAAAGGTTGGCTAGCCCGGTTAAGCTCATAGGAGTGCCTGGATAAACAAAGCTTTCTCCTCAACATATCGTGATCCCAATTACCACGAGCCAGGTGCTTATGGTAAACATCCAAATCATCTGCTGGGGCTGTCCAATTTATGCCCAGGTAACTGTTGATTGCGGAGCGAGAGAAAGACACCGCCTTTCCTCGCACCAAAGAGGTGAACTGAAAATCGCTCCCCTCTAGGAATAGCATTAGCATAGAACTCTCTGCCCAACTCAACATTAACTTTGGTTTGGGGCTTACACAGAACGCCCAAACCATAAATATCCAATATAGCGTCTGGGCCATGGTAGTGCCTACGCTCACTTAGGCAGATAATTCGCTCGGACCAAATGTTACGTTCCTCGAGCTCTTTGTACCGTGCCTCTTGAGCAGGCCCCAAAAACCTTGTGCCGTCAAAAGAACTAGATCGTGAGGACCCAACTCCAGTGGACGAAACTCTTTGACGCTTAGGAGCCATCTGAAAGCAACACAAAAATCAACAAAAAGTGACACCGAGATGCCCGTTAGAATTAATTCATGCAACAGCAGGGGAAATCAACCAACCAAAGCATCAAGATTCAACAGAAACTGCAAAACACAGCTGAAATTTTTTTCAGGATGTTGCAGACCGCGCTAAGCGTGCTCTGCGATTTCCAGAAATTTTTTTCTGCAAAAACAAGAAATTACCCAGGAAATCTATACCTATTAGGGGCGAAATTCCTAGCCTAAACAATATGTACAATCAAAACATCCTAATTCTAAAAGAAAAACCCTAAATTTCAAAACCTAGGTTTCTAAATGCTAACATGCAAAGGGGAAAAAGGCGAAATTAAAGAGGGAAACACAAGAGAAACATACCTTGATGCTTAGTTAGTTGATTGACACAAGAAATTTGCAAGAAAATTGTTGATTTTGGTTGGAGGAAATTTGGATTTTCTTAGAGATGAAAAAGTGAAAGTGATGATGGTGAAAAGTGAAAGTGAAAACCCTAATCTATGTAAAAACAAACCAGGCCAACAAGTTGGGCCTGGGCAAACCGGATTTTAATTTATTTTTTTTTACACAGAGACCTCGCTAAGCGTGCCCCCTACCGCGCTAAGCGCGAAACATTCTGTCTGATGGGCCAAAATGCGCGCTAAGTGCGCTCTGACCGGTCTGCAGAATTCAGAAAAATTATGAAAAACAACAAATTAACTTAAGCAACAAAGCACAATAACTGCAACATAAATACTTACAATGTTGGGGTGCCTCCCAACAAGCACTTTGTTTAACGTCGGTAGAGCTCGACGGTCCAGGATGATCAATGATCATCAAAGTAAGATGCGAAAATGTCGCGGCTCACCTCTCCGCCAACATACCTTTTCAAATGCTGTCCATTCACGGTCCATTCACTCTTTCCCTCGGGATCTTGCAAAACAACTGCGCCATAGTCTTTTACGTCCTTGATTACAAAAGGACCGGACCACTTCGTATTAAGTTTTCTCGGAAAAAGTCTCATCCGAGAATTAAACAAAAGGACGCTTTGGCCCGGTTGAAATTCTTTATGCTTGATCTTTTTGTCATGAAAAACTTTCACTTTTGCCTTGTATTTTCGATTGGAATGGTACGCTCCATCTCGCATTTCATCCAACTTCACGAGTTGTTCTTTCCTTTTGTCACCCGCCAAAGAAGGATCAAAATTCAAGAATCGGAGAGCCCATAAAGCTTTGTGTTCCATTTCAACTGGAAGGTGACAAGTCTTTCCATATACAACCTGAAAGGGGGTTAGTCCAATAGGAGCTTTATAGGCGGTTCGATACGCCCATAAAGCTTCATCAAGTTTTTGTGACCAATCCTTCCTTGAACTTGAGACAATTTTTTCAAGAATTTTTTTAATTTCTCTATTCGATACCTCGGCCTGACCGTTTGCTTGTGATGGTAGGGAGTTTTCACCTTATGCCTCACCCCATATTGTTTCAAAATTTTCTCTAATAGGGTATTGCAAAAGTGAGAACCCCCATCACTTATCAACACCCGAGGCACACCAAACCGTGAAAATATGTTTTTCTTCAAAACATTTATAACGGTTTTAGCATCGGCCTTCGGTGAAACAATGGCCTCCACCCACTTAGACACATAATCAACGGCCACAAGAATGTATTCGTTAAAAAACGATGACGGAAATGGACCAACAAAATCAATTCCCCAACAATCAAACACCTCAACTTCCAACATATTATTCAAAGGCATCTCATCCCTCTTGCCTATTCCGCCACTTCTTTGGCATTTATCATAACTCTTAGCATGTGCATAAGCATCTTTAAATAACGAAGGCCAATAAAATTCCGATTGAAGGACTTTGGTGGCCGTTCGCAATCCATTGTAATGTCCCCCACAAGGGGAATTGTGACAATGCCAAAGAATGTCTTTCGCTTCCTCACTAGACACACATCTCCTTAACAACCCATCACTACTCAACCTACAGAGATAAGGTTCATCCCAAACATAGTACTTGGCATCAGCCAAGAATTTTCTCTTTTCATTCCACGTGAGATCCTCCGGCATTAATCCCGCGGCTTTGTAATTGGCCATATCGGCAAACCACGACCGCTCTTGGATTGCATACAAATTTTCATCTGGGAATTCCTCCCTAACCTCCTTCTCTTTGTCAGTAATTTCCACGTTGACCAAAAGAGATAAATGATCCGCCACCAAATTTTCCGACCCTTTTTTATCACGGACCTCCAAATCAAATTCTTGTAACAAAAGAATCCATCGGATCAATCGTTGTTTGGAGTCTGGTTTGGTGAGCAAATATTTAATCGCGGAATGGTCCGTGAAAACCACCACTTTTGAACCAATAAGATAAGGACAAATTTTTTCCAATGCATACACTATTGCAAGCAACTCTTTTTCGGTTGTTGCGTAGTTAATTTGAGCATCGTTCAAAACTTTGCTCGCATAATGAATAGCATGGAAAATTTTGTTCTTTCTTTGGCCAAGCACGGCTCCCACCGCATAATCACTCGCATCACACATCAATTCAAAATCAAGTTTCCAATTTGGTGCGGTGATTATGGGTGCATTGATCAAATTTTCTTTTAATTTTTCAAAAGCCATTAAACAATCTCTATTAAAAATGAAGGACTTATCTTTGTTTAGCAAGTTGCTCAAGGGCTTTGCTATCTTTGAAAAGTCTTTGATGAACTCCGGTAGAAACCCGCATGGCCTAGAAAGCTCCGAATGCCTTTAACATTGGTTGGTGGGGGAAGCGTCTCGATCACATCGATCTTTGCTTTATCGACCTCGATCCCTCTTAAAGATATTTTGTGCCCAAGAACAATGCCCTCGGTCACCATGAAATTGCATTTCTCCCAATTCAAAACCAAATTCGTATCAACACACCTCTTCAAGACGGTGTTCAAATTTTCTAAGCACAAATCAAATGATGCTCCGAAAACGGAGAAATCATCCATGAAAACTTCAATCGTCTTCTCAATCAAATAGGAAAAAATGGCTTGCATGCATCTTTCAAATATTGTCGGCGCATTACATAAGCCAAAAGGCATACGTCTATACGCGAATATTCCAAAAGGACATGTGAAAGCCGTCTTCTCATGATCTTCCGGATTCACCGAGATTTGATTGTACCCCGGGTAACCATCCAAGAAACAATAATATTATTGACCCGCGAGTCTTTCCAACATTTGATCCATGAACGGAAGAGGAAAGTGATCCTTTCTAGTGGCTTTGTTAAGCCTTCGATAGTCAATGCACATTCTCCATCCCGTTACTTTTCTTGTCAGCACTAATTCATCTTTATCATTCAAAACAACCGTCAACCCTCCTTTTTTGGAACCACATGCACCGGGATCACCTAAGTACTATCCGAGATCGGATAAATCATCCCCGCTTCTAACACCTTCACCACTTCTTTTTGAACTACTTCCTTCATCACTGGATTCAAACGCCTCTGAGGTTGGGCTACCGGCTTGAACTCTTCCTCCATCATGATGTTATGCATAAAATAAGCTGGGCTTATGCCTTTCAAATCGGCTAAAACCCAACCAATTGCATTTTTGTTAGACTTCAAAACGTGAATTAAGCTTCCCTCCTCCTTCTTCGATAATGTGTTACTAATGATTACTGGTTTCTTACCTCCCTTCTCAAGAAACACATACTTCAAGTGAGATGGTAGTGCTTTCAACTCAATTTTTGGCTCTTCGTCTTTGGGATCATTCTTCAAAATTTCCACTTCCTCCTCCCATGGGTGCATTTCTTTAGAAATCTCTATCCCTTCTAAACACTCCTCAAGCTCCCGCCTATCATCATCATCAAGCTCATTAACTTCTTCGATTGATTCCTCGATAGCCTCTATTTTGAAACAATCTTTCTTATCAATTGGATGCTTCACTGCTTTAAAAAGATTGAAACAAATTTCTCCATCTTGAACCCGCACCTTCATCAACCCATCATCAATGTCAATCATCATTCTAGCCGTCTTCATGAATGAGCGGCCTAGAATTAGAGGTGGATCCAAGTCTTCCTCCATCTCTATCACGAGAAAGTCAACCGGGAAAAAGAATTTATCTACTTTGACCAACAAGTCTAAAGCTACACCATGTGGGCGAGTAATAGACTTGTCAGCCAATTGCAACGTCATTTTTGTAGACTTTAATTCGATATCCCCCATCCTCTTTACAATGGATAATGGAATCAAGTTGATGCTAGATCCCAAGTCAATCAATCCTTTGCCGACATAGACATCTCCAATGGTAACGGGCAAGGTTACACGCCCCGAATCACTCTTTTTTTTGGGAATAGTGCGTTGAATTATCGCACTACAACTTGCATCAACCATTATAGTCTCTTGATCCGTGTATCGCTTCCTTTTTCTCAATATGTCCTTCATGAATTTGGCATATTTTGGCATTTGCTCTAATGCCTCGGTGAATGGGATATTAATTTGCAATTGCTTAAAAGTATCCATAAATCGAGCATAGTGCTTAGCATCATCCTTTTTAGATGGAAGATGAGGATAAGGTAAGTTTCTTAATGGTAGAGTGACTTCCTTCCCCTTTCCCTTTCTCAATTTCTTCTTCTTTGCCTCCACTTTTTCCTTTTCAACTTCATCATTATCAACATTTTCATTCTCGACTACAACATCATTTTCAACTAAAACATCCTCCACAACAACATTCTCATCATCTTTTTCAACTACAACCTCATTTCCTTTTTCAACTACAACCTCCTCCACAACTGCTTCTTCATCCTTCTCCACTTGTTTTTTTCTCTTTACTTCTTTCTTTTTCTCCTCAACGACTATACCACTCCTAGTTGTAATAGCTTTACAATGCTCCTTCGGATTTGCTTGAATAGTTGGAGAAAATGAGGTCGAAGCACTTTGATCGGAAATTTGCTTCGCTAATTGCCCCATTTGAGTTTCTAAATTCTTGATCGATGCCTCCGTGCTCTTTTGGTTTGCCATAGAAGCTTGCATGAATTGAGCTAGTGTATCTTGAATGTTTGAAGTTCTAGCTTGATTTTGAGGTTGGTTTTGAGGTTGAGCTTGATTTTGATTTTGACTTTCGTACGGATTTTGTCTAGCTTGATTGTTGTTGTCTTGTCTCCATCCACCTTGATAACCTTGATTACCTCTTTGTTGGTAACCTTGGCCTTGATTTTGGTAAGGAGGTCTTTGTTGGTATCCTTGCCCTTGGTTGACCATATAATTTGCTTCTTCATTTTCCGGAGGACAAAATTCGGTCTTGTGATCACCTTTGCATAATTCACAACAAGCAACTTGTTGCGTTTTCTTGATAGATAATCCTTGCATCTCCATGATTTGTTGAGGAAGCTTTGCCATTTGCTTTGTCAATTCTTCAACTTGCTTTGCAAACCATTTGTTTTGCGCTACAATTGCTTCATGACTAGAACCAATTTTAAGAGCTCCCGTCTTCATTTGCGCATTACCTTGATCATTTTGAACTTGGTGGTCATTTCTTCCCATCTTCTTAATGATTTGAGTTGCTTCATAAGGTGTCTTTGCCATTAAAGAACCTCCCGCCGTAGCATCCAACAACAATTTATGTTGAGGTTGGAGACCATTTCGGAAAATGTGGATTTGAGTGATTTCATCAAAACTATGGCTAGGACATTTTCTAAGAATTGACTTATATCTCTCCCAAGCCCTATTCAAAGGCTCATTAACTCCTTGAGAAAACACCGAAATTGCAGTTTTTGCCTCCATGAATCTTGATTGAGGAAAAAATCTTTCAAGGAATTTCTCCTCCAATGCATTCCAATTTGTCATAGTGTCTTGCGGTTGGTCTAGATACCAATCCTTTGCTTTCCCCACTAAAGAATGAGGGAAAAGCCTTTGAACGTATTGCTCCTCCGGAGCTCCAGCTGCACCCCCAATTTCATAGAACTTAGTGAGGTGGGTGTATGGATCTTCATGGTCATGACCATGAAAAAGACTTGCATAAAGAAGTTGGAGCAAGCCCGTCTTCATCTCCGTGAACCTCGCGTTGGCTTGGCGAGCAAATTGAGCGTTGTGACGAGGGCTATTTACACAAGGCCCCCTCGGTGGTGGTGGTGGTGGTTGATCCGCCATAATGACTTCTCCTAACACGGGTGGTGTAGAAGAAGTAGATGATTCTCCTCTTTCTTGTCTTTGCCTAGCTAGTCTTTTCCTCCATTTAGAACTGTTATTAAGTCTTCTTGCCGTCCTTTCAATTTCTGGATCGAAAAGGAGTTGATCGATCGGAACACTTCCTCGCATAAACTATAACCTGAAACATTCTAGCCACACAAAAGAAACAAAGAGAGATTAGTAGAAAAATGTCTTAAAACACACAACTATTGCGATACTTGCAATATCAAGCGCCAATCCCCGGCAACGACGCCATTTTTGTTGTAGGAATAGTCCGTAAACAAGTATTTTTAATTATCGTATCCACAGGGATTGGTGTATATTGTAGTCTTTCAATAGTAAAGCGTATTTTAAGATTAAGTAACCAAAGGGTTTGTTTTATAAGCTACTATTCTCATGAGTTTCAAGCTGTCATACCCCAAAATTTGCCCTCCTATTCCTCAAGACATTTCACATATCCATACTCAAGGATTCCTCAAGGGTTGATCAGACAAACCCTCTCCTAGACAATCAACCCAAACTAGGGTTTGGCTATCCTCAGATCCAGATGGATTTCCAACATCTCCAATGGCCATCATGCCTCCTCATATGCTTCAAAGAATCTCCATGAAAATTTTCAAGCCTTACAAGTCAAGATTCCTCAGACAATTGCTCAGATGGTTGAAAATCAGTTGTATTGGACAAAAAGTCAACTATGGTCAACATACAGTCAAACTTCATGATTTTTGGTCAACATCCTCATTTTGAAGTAACATTCATCATTTGATCAAGGGTTGATCATGATTCATCAAGGAAACTCAAGATTTGATCAGAAGTCAAACTTTCTAAATTAGGGTTTTCTAGAGAAAAGTCAACTGAACTTTGAGTGAGCATAACTTTCTCATACTTTATCAGAAATTTTTCCACCACCTCTCATTTTGAAGATAATTCAATTCTCTACAACTTCATGTCTCACAAGCATGGTCAAAAAATGCTTCATTTTGAAGATATGGATCAAAGAGGTTGGTTAGAGAACATCTAGAGCTTTCTAAAAAGTCCAAGAACACCCAAAAATGTTAAAAATTAAGCAAGATACACCTTGTACAAGTTGGGCATTTTTGAAGAATTGCACAAAGAGAAATACTTGTCAAAATCCAAAATTTTGCAAATGGGCCTAACTTTTCTTGGTTCAAACTTATTCCTAAGTTAATTTGGAACCTCCAAGTCCAATGCCACGAATTTTATCTTTATTTTTCTATTTAATTTGGATTTTAATCATTTAAAAACAAATTAAATTAAAAAAAAGGTAGAAAATCAAAATTAAATGCAAATTGGATTTTTCTCTCATCCTTGAGGTCCAAGCAACTCATAAAAGCTGGCAATTTCGAAATTGACTTTGATTTGGCAAGAAATTGATGAAAATTGGATCAAAAAGGAAAGATTTGGTTTCATACAAAATCAAATATTTTTACACTGATTGATTCATTATTTGCTCTTGATTTCTGACCTAAATCCATCTATTATAAATACACAATGCCTACACATGAAAAAAGAACAGAAAAATTGCCTTAAAGAACCCTAACCTAAGTAAAAAAACCGTGTTCTTCAAGGTACTTGCAGCCCTAGTTCCAGTAGGTTTCAGTCGATTTTGAGCATTCCATTACATTCCTTGGAGTCTTTAGAATTGATCCAGACCTTTACAAGTTACAAAACCATCCAGAATTGAGCAATCCCGATTTCGGTTTGTTCTTCTATTTCCAAAATTGATTTTCAATTCTCATGCATATTTAACGTGTTTTGTTGTTTGTTTTGTGTTTAGTTCGAAGTTTGGAAACTTTCTGCATAGCTTGATTGTATTTTAGTGGCCTGAATCGAAATCCACCATGGCTAGGGTTTTCTGTATCGATTTAGGGCTTCCCTAAATAGGTAAAATTGGACCGAACCAAGGTTACCAGGATGATCAGTGGACAAAAACGAATTGAACCATGGCTTCACAATGCATTTATATTACTTGTATGTGATTTTTGAATTTTGCAGGGGCTATAGCGTCGAACGAAGCCGACGCTAAGTGTTTGAAAATTCAAACGAAGAAGATGAAGTTCTTCGCGCGGTTTTCTGATTCCCAGGAAGCG
Organism: Vicia sativa; assembly: GCA_021764765.1. Classification (NCBI taxonomy): domain Eukaryota; kingdom Viridiplantae; phylum Streptophyta; class Magnoliopsida; order Fabales; family Fabaceae; genus Vicia; species Vicia sativa. Next base: position 141,547,517 of record CM038795.1, on the reverse strand, counting down.
AATTCGTTTAAAACGTTTTTGTTTCATTGTTATGACACCAAATGCAGTTTGGTCCAGTTGTGAAGGTAGCGCGTGTTTTCCCAATGGGCATGGGTTCGAGTCCTGGCAAGACCATATATTTTTATCACTTACAAAAGCTAACTTCTTTTTCTATTTTCTTATTTTTTTTCTAATATTTTCATGCTATTTAATTAATCTTTAAATAATTTTATCATGCATTTAAAAATCACAAAAAATATTTTCTTTTTGCATTATTATCAGAAAAATGTTTATTTAATTTTTAACATTAAAATTAATATTTTTGCATGCATATTTTATTTAATTGTTAATTAATCATTAATTAGACTTTTAATTGCTTTTAATTATCAAAAACGATCCAGAAAATTACCAAAAAAAAAATTATCTTATCATCTTATTGTCATTACTAATCAAAAATCTTTTTCCTCATTCAAAAATTATGTTTTTACTAACATTTTTCCTCTTATGCAATTTTCTCGTATTTTCCGATTATGTATCTGCTTACAGGTTGTAACGTTTCAGACGATTTTTCTTGCTTTTCTTTTCAATATTATGTAACTGCCTATGGGATGTAATAGTTTAATTAGGACTTTTATTTTCCGCACTCCTATTATGTAACTTCCCCAAAGCCATGTAATAGCGTAGGACTTTATCTTTCCGCACTTTACCTTTCCGCAATTTATTTTCCGCACCCTATAAACTGCTAGTAATTAGGCGTGTATGGCAAGATAAAATTGGACATAGATCACTCATAATTTCAAGATAACAAATATCTGAATTTGACACACTCTTTTCACACATGCACCCCTTAGGGTAATTCTCTCTCGTTGCCTTTACGAATACAAATGGTCAAGTCCCTCGAACGTAGAGGTATCCTAGCACTGTTGCCTACGAAATATATCATCATAGTCCCTTCGATACAAAGATCATAGACCCACGATGTCGCCTACGAAAACATGACCTCATCCCTCGATTGTTGCCTACGAAAAGTGATGATCGTCCCTTCGAATGTGCTAGGATACTCCTACAAGTTGCTTTCTATGACCATCCGATGTCCCTTCGAATGTCCCGCTTACATCCAACGAATGGGGTTACCTACCAACTAATGGTATGGATAGCGCTATTCTAAAGGAACGTAAAACAACACGAAAACGACCATTCTGAGTAGGTAATAAGACATTTAGTTGCTTGCTCTATCAAAATACTTTTCACACCACACACTTTTGTCAAAGTTCAAACTCTTTTCAAAATGAAACATTTCCGAACACTTTGTATACATTCCTACATGAATCATTACAAAGTCAAAGCGAAATGCCTTTTTCAAAACATTTTTATCAAACACACAGAAAGCAATTTTAAAGTGATCTAAGAGCAACTAAGAGCCCCGTAGATAACTACGGATGAAAAGGGGTGCTAATACCTTCCCTTTTCATAACCTTCTCCCTTACTCAGAATCTAACGAAGGTCTTTTCCTGTTCTTTTCACCTTCCCTTAATTGGATAAAAGAAAAGTCGGTGGCGACTCTTGCTATCCGCAACATTTGTGATATAAAAATCTCAAAGTCAGTTCACCGTATTACACAAGCAAACAACTTTAAAATCCTTTTCAAAGAGAATGATGTTTGGATTCAAGAGAGTTGAAGTTTGATTTTTAAATGATGGAAGCATGTCAAGATTAGTTTCATTAACCTAATTTCATATGTATTCTATTAACAAAGTGATGAACTAGTTGATGATTTCTATAAATACGTATCCTCTCAATCTTGTTGATTTATCACCAAGATTGTGAGTGTTATTATGTTAATCCTTGAATGATTTCTCACCACAACTATTAACATGATAACTATGAAGCTCAATACTTGTAAACACTAACTAACAAATCTATTCATAGCATTTGTTCATTAGTGGATGAATATCCTAGGTCTACTTTGAAGCATCCTTTTTCAAACAAGATTCAAAGCATAAAAAGATAGAAGACAAAGATATTCAACATATATTAATCATCAACCATGTTCATACACAAATGGATTAAAATAAATACATACTAGTTAGATCAAAAACCTCTAATCTTGACACAAAAAAAGCTTAGCTACTCATTTTCATGGTTGCTTTGCTCACAAGATTGTTGGAGAAGATGATGAATATGGAAGAAATCAAGAAGAACTATGTTTTTCTTTTCTAATTCTATGCCCTAACAATTACAACAACTATGAATAATGATGAAGAAGTGATGTTCACTTTTCTAACTCAGCCCAAAGCCAGCTGGAAAACAAGGAGTAGGTGGCTAAAAAGGTGAAAGCATGGGTCTGTCCTTTTTCTGATTTTCGCAGATCGCGCTAAGCCCGGTTACCCGCGTTAAGCGCACTCATGCTGAAACCGCGTTGAGCGCGCCCTGAAGCATGCTTCTTCATCCAAAAATTCGTTCAAAAAGAATCATCCCAAGAGCTGTTCAAGTGTCCTTGAATCCAAGCTTGAGGGAATCAATATTAAAAACCTACAATTAAAATGTAAACTAAGTTAAATAATATATTATAAACAAAAACTAAATAGAAACATTTAGTAAGCCAAAATACTATACTAAATACTATTAATTAATTAAAAGGGATTGTTAAGGACCACAAAATCATGTACAAAATATCTACAATTTGGTCCTTAACAATGCCTTAGCTGTATGCTTGAGGCCATAGAGCGCTTTGTGCAACTTATATATTTTACTTGCTTCCTTCTGAATCACAAACTTTTGATGCTGTGTGACATAGAACTATTCATCTAAAGACCATTTAGAAATAAAGACTTCACATCTAACTGAAATGTTGACCAACCTTGATTGCATGCCAATGCTACCACTCGTCGAACAAGCTTCAATATTTATATTGGAGAAAATACTATATAGTAGTTGAGTCCTGATCGTTGAAGAAAACCTCAAGCTACTAATATCACTCTATGTCTTTCTATCGACCCATTTGCACCGTGTTTCAACTTGAACAACTACTTTACTTCAATAGCTTTTGTTTGTTCTGGCAATTCGACTAACTCCCACGTGTTGTTTCTTTCGATTGCTTGTAACTTTCCGACCATAGATAACTTCCATTGTTGAATCTTTAAAGCTTTGTTATAGTTGATTGGTTCAACACCTGCAAGTAAAAAAAAACTAATTCTCCTTCTGGTGTTTACTTCATCATCACCAGTTACTTCATAATCCTAAACTCTTACTGGAAGAAATCTAGTTCTTTGAGGTATTTGGCTTATGCCAGCCACACTCTCTTCGACTCGACATTGTCTGGAATGTTAGTAATTGCTTCAATTAAAATATTTGCAATTTCTTCGACTTTGACTTCATCAATTTCTTCGACTTTGACTTCATCAATTTCTTCATTGAATTTATAACTCATCAATGGCTTATTAATTGCATCACTGGAATTCCAATCCCATGCATAATTTTCATCAATCACAATATCTCGACTTAGCACAATCTTCTCATTGATTGGATTGAATAACCTGTATGCATCAATTTTATGACATCCTACCAGAATCATAGGTCCACTCTTGTAGTCAAGCTTCCTTCTTCTCGCATCAGGAACATGCTTGTAACACATAGAGCCAAACACCTCTAGATGACTCATTGATGATTGTTTTCCACTCCACACTTCTCCAGGAACCTTGTTCTTTAATATCTTGTTAGATCACCTGTTCAGGATATAAACTACAGCGGAAAAACATCTCCCTATAAGGATTTCGGCAAATTCTTCTACTTCAACATGTATCTCACCATATCCAATATGGTTTTATTCCTCTTTCTGCAATTCCATTATATTGAGGTGTATAAGGAGCAGTTAACTCGTGAGTGACACCATATTCTGCATTGAATATCCAAATATCTTGGATGTGTATTCCCCACTTCCATCTTTTCATAGAACTTTGATCTTCTTCTCACTCTGGTTTTCGAAAAGTATCTTGAATCTCTTGAAGATTTTAAATAATTCATCTTTTCTCTTGATTACATAGATCCACATCTTTCTACTAAACTCATCTACAAGTGAAACAAAATACCCGTTTCCACCATTTTTTTTGCTTCAAACGGACCACATACATATAAATGTACCATTTCGAGTGTGCAGAATGATCTATTGGCATAGTCAAAACAAAAGAATTTATGGATTTCTTTTCGAATGAACAACCTTCACAAATTTTATCAGGCATCTCAAGAATTGGAATACCAGTAACCATATCTTGAGTAATTAGTTGATTGAGTGCTAGAAAGTTCAAATGTCCAAACCTCGAATGCCACTACCAACTGTCCTTGTGGTCGACAATAATTTTTAGACATTGTACTTCAGTCAAACTGATCACAGTCTTAAATGTCATGTTCTTCGACATAGGAGATTTCAATACCAAATTGTTCTGGATGTCAAACAATTTTAAAGCTCTATCTTTAATGACAAATGAGAAACCTTTTTCGACCAGCTGTCCAACACTTAACATGTTGCACTTCATTCCAGATACATAGAGCACATATTTGATCATAGCTTTCCCTCCATTACTCATTTGAAAGACTATGTTGTCAATACCTTCTGCTTGCAAAGAACTATTATCAGCAATTTTTACCTTGCTATTGCTCGACTCGTCGAAATCTGCCAACCACACCTTTTGACCATTCATGTAATTCGAGCAGCCTGGGTAAAGGAACCAAATCTTAGATTCGACACAGTTATCTGCGATTGCAGCCATAACCACAATACCACTTTCAGAGTCATCTGAATCTTGGTGTGCAAGGTTTGCTCCTTTGTCCTTGCTTATCGATCCCTTGTCTTTACTGTACCAATAATTCTTGGCGAAGTGACCCCACTTTTCACACTTATAACATTGCACGCCTTTTTATCTTATTTTTCCTTTTGATAGTTTCCTTATCCTCTTTTCGAGGATTCATAAGTCCTATCATCGACCTTATTCTTTTGGAGATTCAACCCATACTTCTTGCCTTGAGTCTTTTGAACTTACCTTTGAATTTATTGAAACTATCATTCTTTTTCCATGACTGAACTTGCATAGCTTGTATCGAGTCTTGAAATTCTTTCCTTTCGACAATCTTAATATCACGCATTTCCAACGAACCAACCAAATCTTTCAGTTTTAGGGTTTCAAGTTGATTGGATTCTTGAATAGCTACGATAACGTGATCAAAGTGAGAGGTCAACGTACACATTACCTTCTCAACTATCATCTTATCAATTAGGGCTTCACCACAACCCTTCATGAGATGGATGCGTTTATGAACCTTCGACACATATTCTGCAACGTTTTCGTCTTCTCCCATTGAAAATAATTCATATTGTTGATGCAAAGTTTGCAACTGGACAACCTTGACTTTCTCACCTCCTTCATGTTACTTGACAAGAATATCCCATGCCTCCTTCTCCGATTCAGCATGAGATATCCCGTCGAAGGTCGCCACATCAACTGTCGCCTGAATGCAATATAGAGCCTTGCAATCCTTCTTATTGGCTTCGTCGAGGGTAGTTTTATGTGCGTCGTTTGCATCTGTAGCCAGCATAGAAATGCCATTGGTAACCACTTCTAGGGTTTCATGAAAGCCAAACAAAGATCGCATTTATTTTCTCCATCGAATCCAATTCATGTCGTCAAGAATTGGAAGACGATTCAGAATGTTGTTGTTACCATTCATCTTCGCAGCGATTACTAGTGAACAACTCACATCACAAACCCAAAAATACGACCTCTAACATATGATTATTGAAAAAACGATCAAGAATCTAACTAGAGCTCTAGATCCATTTGTTGAAAGGCGTTACCGGGAGCATTGGTACAAAATTGAGGACAAGACACCTTTGTGAAAGACACACCACTTGTTCACCTAAAACCTTAAAGAGATAGGTGAGTGGGTTCTCCCACTTATATATGTTCAAGTCTTTACACTTTTATTCAATATGGAACTATTTCCCCACTTACTTACACTTGCATTATTATTCTAACAATGCTAACAAGTAATCTAGAGATACATCATCTGTTAGTTCACTATCTGATTGTGGTGCAAGTATGAAATTTGATTGCTAAGTGGTTCGACCTTAAGGAGTTAGATGATGCAAATTCAATCCAGTCTTGTTTGCAGCAGGTCAAACTGTGGTTGACGGGTTCTATTAGCATGAAGTTTAATCGTGTATCATAGATTGCAGTTTGTTGATCCATGTGGCTGATTAGGAATGAAATTGTCTTCAATGGCTAGCTATCATTACTAAAAAAATAATTACGGAGGATAAAAATCTGTCACAAAAGTATAAAAAATCCCCCACAAACAGTTTTAGTAACGAAATTTATGACATACTAAAATTCGTAGCCAATTTCGATGTCGCAAATTTTTTTTGAGGGAATATGTATTCCGTCACAATTTGTGACATAATAAAACCGTCGCAAATTAAATATCCGTCACTAAAATTTAACCAAAACTTTAAATAATTCCCTCACTGATTAGTTAAAGATTTTAATTTCCCTCACTAATTAATGACATTTTTAGTTTCCCTCACTAATTCATGATATTTTTAAGTTCCCTCAATAATAAATAATATATTTAATTTCTCAAATTAATTTAATACATATTTCAAAATCCTTATATTTATGTTAAAGATGCATTCATTACCCAAAACAAGAATAAAAATCAAAATAACATTTAATATGAATTGAATCTATATAATAAATATCATGGTAACATTTAATATGAAATAATATGAATTGAATCTATATAATAAATATCAGAGGAATCCATGATTACAATATAAAGAAACACTCACTAATATTGTTTTCCAAAAAATTCACTAATATTAACTTCCTCTATGTTTACAATCAAAAGCTCATAAAAAACACAATAAAGATAAACCATAGAGAAAAACTCCATATATGATAATAGTTGATTCCAATAAAAATAAATTATAGAGAAAAACTCCATATATGATAATAGTTTTTATTTTTGACAAATAGTGTTCCTAAGTTAAAATTAGAAAAGGGGTAAGAAATGATAGAAAATTAATTTGTGATTGAGAGGGAGATGTGAAAGGAAAAACAGAAATGATAGGAAAATGTTGGAGGGAAATTAATTTGAGATTGAGAGGGAGGTGCGAGAGGGAAACCATAAGTGATAGGAAAATATTGGAGGGAAATTGAAATTTTAAGTTAATTATTTTTATTTTTATTTTTATTGAATTTTATCAAAATTTGTTAACATTATTTATATAAATAATAATTTATTTATTTATATTTTAAAAACTAATACGTTTATGAAAAAAATTGTGACAAAACTATTAGAAAAAAATATTTGTTTTACAAATTTCTCAATAAAATTTTAGTTATATCAAATTTGTGATGAAAATATTTAAAAATAATAAATTTTATATTAAAATTTCAATCTAACTTTACACATAAAATTTTGTGAGGGAATTTGTGAGAAATTTTGTGTGACGGAATAGTTTCGTCATAAATTTCATCACCAATGTTTGCCATTTTAAATTTATAATGTATATGATATTCTATCACTAAATCCCTCACAATTAGTGAGGGCTTTGTATTCCTCACTAATTTCCTTCTCTCATTTGCTTTTTTTTGGGTAGTGTATGGAATGTTGAGGAAATCGTTTAGTCAAATCTTTGTCTTGGGATTGAATGGCTCTTACTATCGAAAGGGAAGATTAGCTTAGAGTGGGATGTTTAAATTTCTAATCCTTTGTTTTATATTTCTTAGCCTATTTTTTTGGTAGTTATGCCTTAGTATTCTTGTGACTTTTGTTCTTTGTGTTTAACAACACCCTTTGTACTTTTATTTAATCCTTTTGCTTATAAAAAATATAGCAAAAACTATTTTTAAAACACAAGCTTCCATATCATGCCCCAAAACATACCATTGTTATTTAAATCTTTCAAAGATCACCCTTATTTAAATCCACTTTATCAAATCACACGGTTTATTGTAGTGAATTTTTAAATTTTAAAGATCAATATAATTTTATTAGAATATTTTATTTTAAATAGACAAATAGAAATATGTGTGAAGAAAAGACACATAAATTTTTAACTGATCTAAAAAAAAAAAAGAACGATTCTTAAATTAAGGAGAAATGTTATTTATACACTTAAATTTTACACTTATATTTACACTAAATATTATTTATCGTATTTATATAGTGAATAATATTTTTTAAATAAAATAATATATTTATGAACAGTAAATATTATTATAATAATATATTTTTTTAAAATAAAGTATTTTATTTTTTATTTTTTAGTAATAAAATAAAATTGATTAATGAAATCTAAAATAATAGTTAATAAAATAATGAAATTTGTTAATACACATCAAAATATTAAAAATAATTTTAAGTAATAAAATAAAGTTAGTTAATAAAATTTAAAATATTAGTTAATGAAGTTATGAAATTGATTACCTAAATATTAAAGATAATTTTTAGTTATAAAAGAAATTTGATTAATGAAATATAGAATATCAGTTATAAAATTGGTTAATAAACGCTTAGATTTTAAAATTAATAGTATTAAAATAAAATTGTCTAATAAAATAGAAAATATTGGTTAATAACGTTATGAAATTGATTAATGATATAATTTTATATCGATACCTCTTAATTTAAATAAATAAAAAATTAAAAAATTAAATTAAAAAATATTATTATAATAATATTTTATTATTCATAAATATATTATTTTATTTAAAAAATATTATTTATTGTATTAATACAGTGAATAATATTTAATATAAATATTGATAAATAATATTTAATATAAATATAAATATTGTGAATAATCAATTAACATAAAATAGTCAATTAAGTGCATCCAGGGTGGCACTACATTGCTTTGTGATGCAACAATTTGTTATCTGAATCTACAATACTGACAATAGAAAAACATAAATATACTAAAAGTAATTTTGATTCTTTTAACAATAACTGTTTGTTTGTTAATATATTAATTTTAATTTTAATAAAAATTGTGTTAATTATTTTAATAATTTAAAACTATTATATTTAAATTCAATAATTTAATTTATAAACTATGTTCATTTAATAGAATTTAATTTTATAAACTATGACCATTTAAAATTATTAAATTTTAATTATTTATATATTTATTTTATATTAATATTACTTTAAATAGTTTAAATCAAATTTTAATATAAATAAAATATTAGTATATGTGATAAAATTGTAGGACTTGATATAAATTTTTTTAAATTATACTATTAAAATGAAAATTGAATAAATTATTTCAAGATGGTGGTTTAATGAGTCTCATGAAAAATTCAATAACATAATTATCAGTTGTGTCTTATATCTGCAGAGCCACTCGTATCAAAAAATATTATTGTTTAAATATAATTACAATATTTTTAATATATCACCATTGCTTTCTACAGCAACGTGACTTTAGTAGATTTTAGTGAAGTTTTTCTATTATAGTGATTTGGAGTATATTATAAGATTAATGAGACTTTTTTAAAATTTTTTTAAATAAATAGTATAGATATTTGAAAATTGTAATATAATGGTTTAAATAATAAAATAAATAAATAAAATAATATAATATATTAAGTGGACCCCATTTAGCCATCCCTTCTAACTTTCTATCCACTCATTTTTCCTAGAAACAAACAATGAATTAGATGCTCTAAATTCTTGGAGTAAACTAAAAGGATGATTGTAAATTGTAATGGTTATGCATGCGCTGAGATGACACAACTAAAAAATACGGATATATCATATATCAGTTATGTTTGAATAATATGTTTGAATAATATGTGTTACCTATGTGGCTAAAGTATGCCTATAACTCATCTTCAATTGGAAATGGAGAAAGTTGATGATAGGGATTCCATAATAAGCGTGAACTCTCTTCCTCAAACAGTGAATATGTTTTTTTCTTTCAAATGATGACCACACCTACTTACTTAGGTTTTACTTATTTTTAATTGTCTTTTACCGACCTTTTATTTTTATTTATTTCTCATAAAAAAATAAAACATATTTTTTCCGTCTTACAACTAGTGATTCAGCCTACTATTTTATATATAACTAGAAAAGTATAAAAAAAATAAAAAATTGAATAATATTTTTATTATAATATTTTTAATATATATTAAAAATAATAAAAGATTAATTAATTAAAAAATATAATTAAAAAATATATTAAAAATTAAAATAAAATTTTCATTTTAAAACACTATTTTAATTTAAATGAGTTATTCGTTATGATGAGATGTTAAAAAGTATTGAAAAAGAATTGAGAGAATATATAGGTTTTGAATGATGAACAAGTAGTTCATGTGTCTAGTCTCAAGACAATGTCAATTTTCTTGGTCTTGTCATCTTTTTATGTTTCTGTTACTAGGATTTTTATATAATGATATTTTGTGTATCTGTTCCATTGTTGAATTTGATATAAAGATTGTGATAGGGTTTTTGAGGTAGGGGTTCTTGTTTTCTTGACATAAACTTTAAACGGTCTTTTCATGCACGACACTGCTTACCCGGTTTTTCTTAACTCGTTAAAGATGGTGTCTATAGGGAATGAATTCCATAAATGGAGAAACTTATTTAGAGAAAGTGATCTATTGACTAATCTACTATATCTTCAAATAGACCTAATTATGCCTAGTGTGAGTTTGTGTAAAAAAAAGCTTGGTCTGAAAAGAAAATAATTATAAACCGGTATAGTATAATATTTACAAAATTCATCTAGGGACTGTTTGGGATTACTTAATTTTGAGTGTGTGGATTAGAATGGAGGTTGCTGTAGAAATGATACATTCGAAAATAAATTATGAATTATTTTGTATGATGAACAAATAATTAATGTAGAAAAGAATAAACAACATGAAAAATAATAAGATTTATAACGGTTATTCTTTACTTTCTCTTAAAATTAGGGCCGATCCAACACATATTGAGGTCTAAGGCAAAATATAAAAAAATTATTTATTATTTATAATCAATTATATCTAATAATTTGTTTTTAATTAATAATAAAATCATTTCATTTAATTACTTTTTGTAATATTGTTGATGTTAAAAATAAAATTTTATGAATTTTAGTTTTAAAAAAAACTCTTCCTTGGAAAACATTGCATTTATAAAAATTAATAACATTATTGTATAAATTATTCTATAAGTAATGTATAAATTTAGAAAACTTTTTATTTACAAACAAAACATTTATTCTTGCTGCATTACTTTTGAAATTTAATTCTTCTTCTTAAGAATGAATAAATAATAGAATTTTTTTTAACAAAATGAAGGGAAAACACAGTTACATTAAAATCACTACTAGTGGAATAAGAAAAGTAACGTTATTATGATTAAATTAATGCTATTTTACTGAAAAGGATGGAAAACTACTAATGGGATTCAATGATATTTTATAGGAAAGGAACAAAGTATAATTTGAATAGTTAAGCTAAGCATTTATGATACAATCAGAATAATTGGTAGCAAAATGCGAGGCACTAGGCAACTGTCTAACTTGCTTGTACCTTAGGTCGGGGCTGTTTAAATCAAGATTACAAATATATAAAAATAACAAATATTTCTCACCTTAAATTAGGATTCACGGTATGCAATAATGAAAGATTAATATATTATTTATAATAAATCTAATATATTAAATTAATAAAGTTTTTCACAAATACCAAGCTAATTTAGAGTACAAATTAACTTAAACATTTTAACATAACAAACAGGTTCAATTCGACATGCTAACAACCCTAGCATCTTTCAACATCTACACATTAGAACACATTTCGACTACAGCATGTAAGTCTTCGACAACATATGAGCAATCTTCGACGGTATGCTAAACTTCTATCGAACTGTCGAAACCAAGAAGCTACCTTTGTCCTAATAGAATTCAACCCAATATATCTCAAATCTCCACCCTGGAACAAACTCTATTACATCAAGGACCAAACTAGCTTTCTTCATGCAGCTTTATCAACTGCATACAATGGAAAAAATTACAAGTTAAAAATGTTTTGGTGATCATATCAGCAACATTGTGACCTGTTGAAACCTTCAGCACTTGGACTTCCCCATGCTCGATTATCCCTCTGAAGCAATGCAACCTCACATCGATGTGTTTGGTTCGCTCATGATAAGATGAATTCTTCGACAAGTGTATTGCACTTTGACTATCACATTTAACAGTGATAACTTGCCCTCGAACTTTTAGCTCCTTAGCAAAACCTTCAAGTCATAACACTTCTTTCACAACCTTTAAAATGACAAGAAAATAAAAAGCTCAAGTGAGCAAAGGAAAAATGGCATAGAAAATAAATGTTCAAGTGAGCAAAGAAAAAATGACATGAAATGTAAATGCTAAAAAATAAAGTGCATAAAAGTAAATGCGGAAAATAAACAGCGTAAATAAAAGCAATTGAAACTTCTAAAGAATATCATCGAATTGTTAATTGTTAGTTGTCAGCAAGGTGACCATCTTGAAACTTGCGCATGAAGACTTGCAAGAAGCTTGATACAATCAACGCGACCACACGACAAGTTTCAATTGCTTTTTATCAAGTATATCACCGGTTTTAGAATTATCACATCACTTGATCAAAAATGATTGAGAATTTCAAATGGACAAGGTTAGTGGAAACTTGCCAGAAGCTTGATTAGAAATCAACGCGACCACACGACAAACGCCACAGTTGTTGAACCAAGATCAAAACTCAAGTCATCTTTTGGGGCTTACGTTAGAACGTCAAAGTTCATGCCACCAATTGATCACTTTCTCCGAGTCAGGACAAAAGAAAAAAAAAAGAAGGAGAAGAAGAAATGATTTTCAATTTTATTTTGCATCAATTGAATTTATTTTGGCCTTACTTCGTCAAAATCAATCAAATTTCTTGGTGGATTTGGTCAAGAGACCTATCAACACCCAAATCTCATTGATGTTGAGGAAATTTGTGACTCTAAAATAAATTCAAAAGTCAGCAAAATAAAATGAAAACAAAAATCCAAAAAAGGATTAAAAGTGATTTTGAAATTAGGTTATTTAATTGCACTTTATTGACGAAATACATAAATAGTATTTTTTCATGAAAATAAAATTCCAAGAAAATTACCCAAAGTCAAACAGAGGTCAACAAGTGTTGACAAATTTTTAAGAATTTTTTAAAGTCAGAAAATACTTTTAGAAAATAAAATAAAAGGTGAAATAAACCAAAAATGGAAAAAATAGTAAAATCAAAAATACAAATAAAATGAGGCACCAATATTTGTCAAATGACTATTAGATCCTTCCATAATTTTTCCAGAGTTTTAAAATGTCAAAAAGTATTTTAAAACAATTAAAAACATCAAATAAAAGAGAAAATCATAAAAAAACATCAAATCTGAAAATAAAACTGTGAAAAAATAAAATTCAGAAAGATAATATTTCAAAATATTTTTGTGAATTTTTTTATAATTTTTGAGTCAAAAAAGAATTTTATATGATTTTTTGAAGTTTAAAACATTTAAAATATAAAACCAGAAAATAAAAGCCAAAAAATGTGGATCATCTGATCATAGTCAAAACACGTTAGTAATCACATCCAATGGACATGGCATGCTCTGCTTGATATGGACCTCCTGGTTTTCACACTAGATTACAAATTTAAAAAATAAAACAAGAAATAATGTCACGCGTTGGATCGATGTTGACTAATAAAAGTAATCAAATCCAAGAGCTCCTATAACGCGCACACGGTGAAGCAAACACACCGGATTGAATTCAAAAAAAATTACATGTCAAGCCCTCATTGGTTGAAGACAGATACGTAGGTCGTCTTCAACCTCCAGCCTTCATCCATACTCGTTTCTTAAACTGTAAAATTAGGCTACATGTGTGGTATTCTTGGATTCGTCTCTTCAAGACGATCTCAACCACATGCTTGCAAAATATTTGTTTAAACTGAGTGAAGAGAAATTTAGAAAAAAACAGATAATAGCGAATAGAATTTTGATGAAATTCTCAGTCAATACTTGATGAAAATGCAAATGGTGAAGATCACAAGGATTAGGGAGATGAGGAGAGTGCAATGATGCTTTAATTTACGTGGTTTGATGGAGATACCTACCTGAACGAAGTTCACTTTCAGAGCTCTAAAACTGGACTTGGATAACACGATTTAGGAAGCTTCAAGGCACGATTCTTGCTCTATTAGCTTCAGTGAGGTTCAAGGAAGAAGAATGAGTGGTTAATTTCAAACTGGAATGGCTTTTGTAAGTATCAGATGCGCCTAAGAGGGGGGGGTGAATTAGGTGTTTAAAAATTTATCGGTTTTTTATGAATACTTGAAACAATATATTTTTTTTGGTTTGGTGAATGGAAATATGTGAGGATTCTTTCTTTTCTGGTTAAGGTATTTATGAAAGCGGTAAATGCTGAAAAGTAAAGAACACAAGGATATATCCTGGTTCCCCTTACAGATCGAGAGTACTCCAGTCCCCTTACAACATGCAAGAGATTTCACTATAGTTAGAATTATTATACAGCCTATTTACACCAATTGTGAAGTCTACTATCTAACCTATAGGGAGACCAAAGGTTCTTAAAACCTTTAAGGTCTAACAACACTATGTGCAAGAAGAACAATCCTCTTCAATGCACAACTTACTTCCAACAATCCTGGACAGCAAGAAAACAATAAGTATGTTTGAATTTATACAAGAGATTTTGAAGTTTGTAATACACTATATCAATCTTGGATTGATCTTCTTCTTCAAGTAAAACAATTCTCAATAAAGGATGCAAGTGTTCACAATGATAATATGAAACTTAGAATATTTTTTCAATGAAAAATATGTATGGAAAGTTTCACAAAAATATTTGATGTAGAACACTTGAGAGTATTTGAAAGTTTGAGAGTTTTTGAATGTAGAAAATGTTAATTGAAGAAGGTGAATTAATTCTGAAAATTTCCAGTATTTATATGTTGTAAAACACCTTTACAAAAGTGTATAATCATATGAAAAGTTGCCATGATTCCATGTAAAGGTTCCATAAAAAATCTGCCCAAAAAGTAAATGTATTTTTCACCGTTCGGGAAACCGGTTCCCACAGGAGAACCGGTTCTGCTGAACCAACGTTCAAAAATTTGAATTTTACGGGGAACGGTTCCCACTGGAGAACCCGGTTCCCATACAAAATCCGGGGCTTTTTTTCCAGAATTGGGTAAGGGTTCCATATGGAGGAACCGGTTTCAATGCATTTTTCTCAAAATTTGTTTTTCAAAAGTGTTCTAACTTAATTTGATATGTAAAATATTTTTTAGCATTTTTATGGATGCATGGATTATTTTGTGAACACTTGTATGCATATAGTGAGATTGAATGCATAACCTTTGACATTTTGCTTTTGATTCTTCAAGACTTGATTATGATAATTTGAGCCATTTCTTTTTGCCATCAAAGTCTTCATTGTTTATTATCTTCATCAAAACACTAGGAGGCAAGCTTGATATAGCATCTTGACTTCACATTCTCCCCCTTTTTGATGATGACAACCTTTTGATTGAAAATAAAAATCATTTTGTTTTGCTTTTTTTTGAAGTTATAGAGACTCCCCCTAAATCAAAGCTCCCCCTTGATTTATGAATTGGAGACCACTTGAAAAATTGAAAGTGTATGTTTGCTACAAATTGTTGTTAGAGAAACACATGTATACACATATTACACATATATATCTTCTCCCCCTTTGTCATTAGCAAAAAGGAATGGGGAAAAGAATAAAAGTTTGAAATGTAAAGGAGTGATATGTAAGTTAATAGATAAAAAGAACACACAATTAACACATCAACTTAACATAGGTTATGATGTCATGACAAATTTTTTAACAATTATAACAACTAAACATAACAAACATAAGTGAAACATTGTCTAAAAAAAAGGAAATAAACATCTAAAGAAAAATAAGACATAAAAAAAAATTATTCATCCATATCTTCATTCTCATTTTCCTCTTGATCATCTCCATCACCAACTTCATCATCATCTTCCTCATCATTGGCCATGGTTTGGTTTCTTTGAGCTTTTATAAGTTCTCGCATTTGGCGTCGAAGGAGTGCATGCTCAAACTGGTTTTCTCTATGGTTATTGGCAATGGTGGTTTCTATGGAACACATTTTGTTGAACAAAAGTTCCAACGTATAGCCACCTTCGGGAACCGGAGGAGGAGCATTGACTGCAAGATCTTCTTTATAATGAAATCTACCTTCGAGGTCCATGACAATACCAGTATTCTTCAGGGCATTCTTAACATTTATTTCAGAGTCTTTCTCGGTCATCTCTATTTTTGGTTCTCTCTACAAAGAAACAAATCAATGATTCTTGATATTGGTCTAGCATATGGTAGACCACCATTTAATTGAACAAGGTGATTCATATGATGCAACATAGTGAGGGTCCAATTTATCGGAATCCCTTGGTTCAAAGCATAGAGTACTTGAAGCTCAGATTCATTTATACGGGAATGGTTGGAATTCTTAGGAAGCAAAACATAAGCGATAATATAATGGAGCATCCTATCACTAACCGATAAGTTTGATCCAAACATGTGAAGTTTGTTTTGTTGCCAAATACTAGCCCGTCGAGATTCTCGACAAAAGTTCAAAAAGACTTCAATCTTATTATAAGATTCTCATTCATCTGGTATAGAGCCTGGAACCAGAACCAAACCTTCATATGGAACCCTTAAACTTTTTCCAAAAGACTCAATATCCATGCAAATTTCTTTGTTTAAAACAGAGGAGGTCAACACAAATTCATCATTCTCATTAGTAACTAAGGACATGTTTTGGTAGAATTCCTTAACCAAATCAGGATAAATGTAACCATGCTCACTCACAAACAAATCCAACTTAGCTGCAGTAATTCTAGCGAAAATAGAAGCTATGAACAGGAAAAGCAGAAATGTTACCATACTTTGCCGGTAATAAAGCTCTATTCCAAATGTTGAAAGTGAGTCTCCTACTCTTGAGTGTAGGACGATTTGCTTCATTTGGGTCAACACTGGATTCACCAACCTTTTGTTTGCCCTTAGTCCCCCTTGTTGCTCTTGAAGCCATGGATGAATATGAAGCTTTTGTGAGATTTAGGGTTTGAAAGAGGATTTTCGGATTTGGGGTTAGAGAGGAAATTTATGATGAGATATGGAATAAGGAAGGTTGATATGGAGTTATGAGGTAGTGGGTGTTGATGGAGGAAATAGTGGGGTTTTGATGGAGGAGAGAGTGAAGGTTGAGGAAGATGTTGGAGTGAAGAGGGAAGAGTGAAGAGTGAAGAGTGAATGACTTATTTTAAGAATAACTTATCAACACACAATATATGTTATAAAATAAAAAGAACAAGAAAAATTTATAAAGGAAAAACGTGTAAAAATGGCCCTGTACGCAGCGGTAATCGGTTCCCAGCTGGGGGTAACCGGTTACCAGTTTTAAAAAATGCGTTCTGGAACGGAAAAACAACGTCGAAACCGGTTCCTCCATATGGGAAACCGGGTTCCCCTGAAAGAAAACTGAAAGTTCTTTTATTTTTGCAAAAATTTTACATTAACATTTAAGTGCATGTGGGGGGTTTAAGTATATTAAACTTGAAACACACATATTTATGCACATGAAACACATATAAGAAGGAGTAGAAGAAGAAGAGATGCATTTGATAAAAAAAAATTAAAAGTAATAACATGTGCACCTTAATTGAAGTTGAATATTTCATGTATCACTTTCATCCAAAATTCCGAGTTCTCTTCGAATCTTATAAAATGGTTCACGAGCAAGCGGCTTCGTAAAGATATCTGCGAGTTGATTATGAGTATCCACAAAAGTGACTTCGACATCTCCTTGAAGTACATGATCACGGAGAAAATGATGCCGAATGTCGATGTGTTTGGTTCTTGAATGCATGACCGGATTTTTTGTAATGTTGATTGCACTTGTGTTGTCGCATCGAAGAGGAATGCATCCGAGATCAAGTCTGTAGTCACAAAGTTGTTGCTTAAGCCAAAAAATTTATGCACAACAACTACCTGCTGTTATGTACTCCGCTTCGGCCGTGCTAAGAGCAACACATGCTTGCTTTTTACAAGCCCATGAAACTAATGCATTTCCAAGAATGTGACAAGTACCACTTGTGCTTTTTCTATCAGTTTTACAACCTGCATAATCCGCGTCAGAATAACAAATTAAATTGCAAATACTACCTTTTGGATGCCATAAGCCGACATTGGTTGTTCCTTTGAGATACTTCATAATTCGCTTGACCGCCATTAGATGAGATTCTTTTGGGTTTGCTTGAAAGCGAGCACAAAGACAAACACTAAACATTATGTCAGGACGGCTGGCCGTCAAATATAATAAAGAACCAATCATAACTCGATACTTTGTGATATCAATTGGAATACCAGATTCATCTTGATCAACATATGTACCGGAGCCCATTGGAGTATTCATCGCTTTGCAATTATCCATATAAAATCTTTTCAACAACTCTTTGCAATACTTGGATTGGTTGATGAAGATTCCATCTTTTAGTTGCTTAATTTGAAGTCCAAGAAAGTAATTCATCTTACCCATCATGGACATCTCGAATTCTCCTTGCATCATCAATGAAAATTCTTCACACATTTCTTTGTTAGTCGATCCAAAAATGATATCATCAACATAGACTTGAACCAATAAAGTGTTACTTTTGATTTTCTTAATGAATAAAGTTTAAGCAACCTTACCCTTTTCAAAATCTTTTTCACACAAAAAATTGCTAAGTCTATCATACCATGCTCTTGGTGCTTGCTTTAAGCCATAAAGAGCCTTTCTCAACTTAAAGACATGTGAAGGATTTTTGAAGTCTTCAAATCCCGAGGGTTGTTTGACATAGACTTCTTCATTGATGTAGCCATTTAAGAATGCGCTTTTGACATCCATTTGATAAAGCTGAAAATTTAATGAACAAGCATAAGCAAGTAAAAGACGAATAGCTTCTAACCTTGCAACCGGAGCAAATGTTTCTTCAAAGTCGATTCCTTCTTCTTGATTGTAACCTTGAGCCACCAACGTTGCTTTGTTTCGAACAATTATACCATTCTCATCAAGTTTGTTTTTAAACACCCATCGGGTACCTATGATGTGTTTATCACTTGGCCTAGGAACAAGTTCCCAAACTTGATTTCTCTCGAATTGATTTAATTCTTCTTGCATTGAAATTATCCATTGATCGTCTCCTAAGGCTTCCTCAACTTTGGAGGGTTCAATTTGAGAAACAAAAGCCATGTTTAAGCAAGCATCTTTGAGATTTATCTAGTTGTAACTCCATGACTAATATCACCAATGATTTTGTCAATAGGATGGTCTCTATGAGTTCTCCATTCTTTGGTTAGATCATTGATGTTTGAAACTTGTTGTGGTACTCCTTGTTGATGTTCCGGTTGATTCACATTTTGATCATTTGAAATTTCTTCCGAGGGTAAATCTATAATATCATCATTATCACACACAACTATTTCCTCCTTAGAGGTGTTAGTTTCATCAAAAGAGACATGCATAGATTCTTCAATAGTTAAAGTTCTTTTATTATAAATTCTATATGCTTTACTAGAAAGTGAATAACCAAGAAATATACCTTCGTCAGATTTCTCGTCAAACTTACCGAGATTGTCTTTGTCATTGTTGAGGACAAAGCATTTGCATCCAAAGATGTGAAAGTGAGCAATGTTTGGATTTCTTCCTTTGAAGAGTTCATATGGAGTCTTTTTCAAGATAGGTCTAATGATAACTCGATTTCCAACATAACATGCCGTACTAACCGCATCCGCCCAAAAATACTTTGGAAGATTTGCATCACTAAGCATCGTTCTTGCAAGTTCCACTAGAAACCTATTCTTTCTTTCAACTACTCCATTTTGTTGTGGAGTTCTTGGTGCTGAAAAATTATGAGAGATACCATGTTCTTCACAAAATTCTTCAAATGATGCATTTTGGAATTCTCCACCATGGTCACTTCTTATGGATACAATCTTTAGTGATTTTTCATTTTGAATTTGCTTGGCATACTTCTTAAAGGCTTTGAAAGCATCACTTTTCTGCACAAGAAACAAAGTCCAAGAATATCTAGAAAAATCATCAACAATAACTAAAGCGTATACATTACCTCCGAAGCTTCTTGTTCTTGATGGACCAAATAAATCAATGTGCAACAATTGCAGTGGCCTTGTAGTGGACACCACATCCTTAGATTTGAAAGATGATTTTGTTTGTTTTCCCTTTTGACAAGCATCACATAATTTATCTTTGACAAACTTTATCTTTGGTAAGCCAACAACAAGATCATGTTTGGTTAATTTATTTAAGTGCTCCATATGAATATGGGCTGCCCTTTTATGCCATAACCATGATTCATTATTGTTTACCATGAGACATTTTACTTTCAAAGATAAATCGTCTAAGGAAATCATAAAAATATTATTAATTCTTTTACCTTTGAGTTTTACCTCATTGGTGACTTCATCAATAATCAAACATTCATCTTTTGTAAATTTGATCTTGAAGCCTTTGTCACAAAGTTGGCTAATGCTAAGAAGATTGTGCTTTAGTCCTTCAACATAAAGAACATCTTCAATGGATGTGAAAGGTGGTGCACCAACTTTGCCTTTGCCAAGAATTCTCCCTTTGTTGTTATCTCCATAAGTGACATAACCCTTGGCCTTTAAGTCTAGATTTGAAAAATGGTTTATGTCACCCGTCATATGCTTTGAACAACCACTATCAAGATACCATAAATTTGAAGTGGTTTTCAAGCACACCTACAAAACAAATTAAGTTTTGTTAGGTACCCAAATTGCTTTGGGTCCTTCATAATTAGTACCTTTCTTTATCCACACATAATGCCCACTTGGAACACTAAAGTTTCTTATATAGCAAGCATTAGGTGTGTGGCCTTTAATACCTCAATAGAAACAAGTAGGTTCAAAATTACTTATATATCTAGGAGGATAAGATTTATTTTTAACAACTCTTTTCTTTTTAGGATAATGATGAACTACTTTAGGCTTATTCACTTTCTCTTGGATTGGTTGGTTATTACCCTTAACAAAGATAGTTTTGTTGGGACTTGGTTGAGAAAATTTTGAAAAACCAAGTCCACTTTTATCTTTAGGATATCTTTGAGTGCTAAGAACATTTTCCAATCCAACTTGTCCTTTTTCATACCTTTCTAGGACTCTTTTTAATTGAACAATTTGGAAAGAAAGTGATTCACAATTATTGCATACAAAATTCTATTTTTGATCACTAATCATCTTTTCTTTTTCATCTTTATGTTCTTTTTCAATAGTTTTAACCTTTTCTTCTAAAGATGAAATTATTTTCTTTTGAGATGAAATAGTTCTATATAGAATTTTGCATTCATTTAATAGTTCATCTATAGCACCTTGTGCACCATTATCATAAAGAGAGTTATCATAACTAACCTCGCCTTCTACATCATCGGAATGGTGTGAAGCCACTCAATGCTAGATTTGCACTTTCGTCACTATCCGAATCGGATGAAGAACTTATCTCATTATCTTCCCATGCAACATAAGCCCTTTTGTTTTTGAACTCCTTGTTGCCTTTGAATCCATTTTTCTTGGAGAGTTTTGGACAATCCGGCGTTATGTGACCTTGCTTTACACATTCATAACATGTGACATCTTGTGTTGATGTGGAGGCTTCTTTATCTTTATGCTTATAAAATTTCTTTCTTTTTACAAGAAGCAAGAAGTTTTCATCTTCCTCCGATGCATCTTTATCTTGACTTTCTTTTGAATCAACTTTCAAAGCAATGCCTTTGGATTTCTTCTCGTGATTCTTATGTTTTTCAAGCCTTCTAAGTTCCGTTTCATATTCTTGAAGCTTTCCGAATAATGTTGCGGAAGTCATAGTTGCTAGGCTTTTTTTTTCCGGATATTACCGTCACTTTTGGTTGCCATTCCCTAGTTAAAGACCTAAGCACTTTAAGATTTAATTCATCGTTAGTTAAAGTCTTACCAAGTTCCTTCAAGTGATTTGTCAAGTGAACGAATCTCTTTTGCAAGTCAAGGATGGATTCTCCGGGCAGCATTCAGAATAATTCATATTCTTGACTCAAGGTGTTCAATCTAGATCTTTTGACTTCGGCGGTTCCTTCATGAGTTTCTACAAGAGTGTCCCAAATTTCCTTTTCCGTTGTACATGCGGATACTCGAAAGAATTCATCCATACTAAGAGCACTTTGGAGAATATTGATTGCCTTTTTGTCAAAGAGAACTTTTTTCTTGTCATCTTCATCCCATGATGCTTTACGTTTTGATGATCCAACACTACAACACAAACCGGAGCAAATGGACCATTCTCAACAGCATCCCATATTTCTTCTCCTTGCGCTTCAAGATGAGCCTTCATGCGAATTTTCCAAAAGTCAAAGTATTCACCACAAAATAATGGAGGCTTGTTGTTACTACCACCATCTTTGAAAACCGGATTTTGATTTGCGGAAGCCATTCTGAATCTTTAGGAACAAGTTACTTATAACTTGCTTTGATGCCAATTGTAAGTATCAGATGCGCCTAAGAGGGGGGGGGGGTGAATTAGGTGTTTAAAAATTTATCGGTTTTTTATGAATACTTGAAACAATATATTTTTTTGGTTTGGTGAATGGAAGTATGTAAGGATTCTTTCTTTTCTGGTTAAGGTATTTATAAAAGCGGTAAATGCTGAAAAGTAAAAAACACAAGGATATATCCTGGTTCCCCTCACAGATCGAGAGTACTCCAGTCCCCTTACAACATGCAAGAGATTTCACTATAGTTAGAATTATTGTACATCCTATTCACACCAATTGTGAAGCCTACTATCTAACCTATAGGGAGACCAAAGGTTCTTAAAACCTTTAAGGTCTAACAACACTATGTGCAAGAAGAACAATCCTCTTCAATGCACAACTTACTTCCAACAATCCTGGACAGCAAGAAAACAATAAGTATGTTTGAATTTATACAAGAGATTTTGAAGTTTGTAATACACTATATCAATCTTGGATTGATCTTCTTCTTCAAGTAAAACAATTCTCAATAAAGGATGCAAGTGTTCACAATGATAATATGAAACTTAGAATTAATTTTTCAATGAAAAATATGTATGGAAAGTTTCACAAAAATATTTGATGTAGAACACTTGAGAGTATTTGAAAATTTGAGAGTTTTTGAATGTAGAAAATATTAATTGAAGAAGGTGAATTAATTCTGAAAATTTATAGTATTTATATATATATATATATATATATATATATATATATTGTAAAACACCTTTACAAAAGTGTATAATCATATGAAAAGTTGCCATGATTCCATGTAAAGGTTCCATAAAAAATCTGCCCAAAAAGTAAATGTATTTTTCACACTGGTTCAGGGGAAACCGGTTCCCACCTGGGAGAACCCGGTTCCTGCTGAACCAACGGTCAAAAAAATTTGAATTTTACACAGGGGAACCGGTTCCCAGCTGGGAGAACCCGGGTTCCCATACAAAAATCTAGGGGCTGTTTTTTCAGGAATTGGGTAACCGGGTTCCCATATGGAGGAACCGGTTCCCAGTGCATTTTTTCTCAAAATTTGTTTTTCAAAAGTGTTCTAACTTAATTTGATATGTAAAATATTTTTTAGCATTTTTATGGATGCATGGATTATTTTGTGAACACTTGTATGCATATAGTGAGATTGAATGCATAACCTTTAACATTTTGCTTTTGATTCTTCAAGACTTGATTATGATAATTTGAGCCATTTCTTTTTGCCATCAAAGTCTTCATTGTTTATTGTCTTCATCAAAACACTAGGAGGCAAGCTTGATATAGCATCTTGACTTCACATTCTCCCCCTTTTTAATGATGAAGACAACCTTTTGATTGAAAATAAGAATTATTTTGTTTTCTCCAACAATTGAAGCTTTTTTTTTGAAGTTATAGAGACTCCCCCTAAATCAAAGCTCCCCCTTGATTTATGAATTGGAGACCACTTGAAAAATTGAAAGTGTATGTTTGCTACAAATTGTTGTTAGAGAAACACATGTATACACATATTACACATATATATCTTCTCCTCCTTTGTCATTAGCAAAAAGGAACGGGGAAAAGAATAAAAGTTTGAAATGTAAAGGAGTGATATGTAAGTTAGTAGATAAAAAGAACATACAATTAACACATTAACTTAACATAGGTTATAATGTCATGACAAAAATTATAACAATTATAACAACTAAACATAACAAACATAAGTGAAACATTGTCTAAAAACAAGGAAATAAACATCTAAAGAAACATAAGACATAAACAAAATTATTCATCCATATCTTCATTCTAATTTTCCTCTTGATCATCTCCATCTCCATCACCAACTTCATCATCATCTTCCTCATCATTGGCCATGGTTTGGTTTCTTTGAGCTTTTATAAGTTCCCGCATTTGGCGTCAAAGGAGTGCATGCTCAAACTAGTTTTCTCTATGGTTATTGGCAATGGTGGTTTCTATGGAACACATTTTGTTGAACAAAAGTTCTAACGTATAGCCACCTTCGGGAACCAGAGGAGGAACATTGACTGCAAGATCTTCTTTATAATGAAATCTACCTTCGAGGTCCATGACAATACCAGTATTCCTCAGGGCATTCTTAACATTTATTTCAGAGTCTTTCTCGGTCATCTCTATTTTTGGTTCTCTCTGCAAAGAAACAGCTCAATGATTCTTGATATTGGTCTAGCATATGGTAGACCACCATTTAATTGAACAAGGTGATTCATATGATGCAACATAGTGAGGGCCCAATTTATCGGAATCCCTTGGTTCAAAGCATAGAGTACTTGAAGCTCAAATTCATTTATACGGGAGTGGTTGGAATTCTTAGGAAGCAAAACATAAGCGATAATATAATGGAGCATCCTATCACTAACCGATAAGTTTGATCCAAACATGTGAAGTTTGTTTTGTTGCCAAATACTAGCCCGTCGAGATTCTCGACAAAAGTTCAAAAAGACTTCAATCTTATTATAAGATTCTCATTCATCTGGTATAGAGCCTGGAACCAGAACCAAACCTTCATATGGAACCCTTAAACTTTTTCCAAAAGACTCAATATCCATGCAAATTTCTTTGTTTAAAACAGAGGAGGTCAACACAAATTCATCATTCTCATTAGTAACTAAGGACATGTTTTGGTAGAATTCCTTAACCAAATCAGGATAAATGTAACCATGCTCACTCACAAACAAATCCAACTTAGCTGCAGTAATTCTAGCCGAAAAATAGAAGCTATGAACAGGAAAAGCAGAAATGTTACCATACTTTGCCGGTAATAAAGCTCTATTCCAAATGTTGAAAGTGAGTCTCCTACTCTTGAGTGTAGGACGATTTGCTTCATTTGGGTCAACACTGGATTCACCAACCTTTTGTTTGCCCTTAGTCCCCCTTGTTGCTCTTGAAGCCATGGATGAATATGAAGCTTTTGTGAGATTTAGGGTTTGAAAGAGGATTTTCGGATTTGGGGTTAGAGAGGAAATTTATGATGAGATATGGAATAAGGAAGGTTGATATGGAGTTATGAGGTAGTGGGTGTTGATGGAGGAAATAGTGGGGTTTTGATGGAGGAGAGAGTGAAGGTTGAGGAAGATGTTGGAGTGAAGAGGGAAGAGTGAAGAGTGAAGAGTGAATGACTTATTTTAAGAATAACTTATCAACACACAATATATGTTATAAAATAAAAAGAACAAGAAAAATTTATAAAGGAAAAACGTGTAAAAATGGCCCTGTACGCAGCGGTAATCGGTTCCCAGCTGGGGGTAACCGGTTACCAGTTTTAAAAAATGCGTTCTGGAACGGAAAAACAACGTCGAAACCGGTTCCTCCATATGGGAAACCGGGTTCCCCTGAAAGAAAACTGAAAGTTCTTTTATTTTTGCAAAAATTTTACATTAACATTTAAGTGCATGTGGGGGGTTTAAGTATATTAAACTTGAAACACACATATTTATGCACATGAAACACATATAAGAAGGAGTAGAAGAAGAAGAGATGCATTTGATAAAAAAAAATTAAAAGTAATAACATGTGCACCTTAATTGAAGTTGAATATTTCATGTATCACTTTCATCCAAAATTCCGAGTTCTCTTCGAATCTTATAAAATGGTTCACGAGCAAGCGGCTTCGTAAAGATATCTGCGAGTTGATTATGAGTATCCACAAAAGTGACTTCGACATCTCCTTGAAGTACATGATCACGGAGAAAATGATGCCGAATGTCGATGTGTTTGGTTCTTGAATGCATGACCGGATTTTTTGTAATGTTGATTGCACTTGTGTTGTCGCATCGAAGAGGAATGCATCCGAGATCAAGTCCGTAGTCACGAAGTTGTTGCTTAAGCCAAAGAATTTGTGCACAACAACTACCTGCTGTTATGTACTCCGCTTCGGCCGTGCTAAGAGCAACACATGCTTGCTTTTTACAAGCCCATGAAACTAATGCATTTCCAAGAATGTGACAAGTACCACTTGTGCTTTTTCTATCAGTTTTACAACCTGCATAATCCGCGTCAGAATAACAAATTAAATTGCAAATACTACCTTTTGGATGCCATAAGCCGACATTGGTTGTTCCTTTGAGATACTTCATAATTCGCTTGACCGCCATTAGATGAGATTCTTTTGGGTTTGCTTGAAAGCGAGCACAAAGACAAACACTAAACATTATGTCAGGACGGCTGGCCGTCAAATATAATAAAGAACCAATCATAACTCGATACTTTGTGATATCAATTGGAATACCAGATTCATCTTGATCAACATATGTACCGGAGCCCATTGGAGTATTTATCGCTTTGCAATTATCCATATCAAATCTTTTCAACAACTCTTTGCAATACTTGGATTAGTTGATGAAGATTCCATCTCTTAGTTGCTTAATTTGAACTCCAAGAAAGTAATTCATCTTACCCATCATGGACATCTCGAATTCTCCTTGCATCATCAATGAAAATTCTTCACACATTTCTTTGTTAGTCGATCCAAAAATGATATCATCAACATAGACTTGAACCAATAAAGTGTTACTTTTGATTTTCTTAATGAATAAAGTTTTATCAACCTTACCCTTTTCAAAACCTTTTTCACACAAAAAATTGCTAAGTCTATCATACCATGCTCTTAGTGCTTGCTTTAAGCCATAAAGAACCTTTCTCAACTTAAAGACATGTGAAGGATTTTTGAAGTCTTCAAATCCTGGAGGTTGTTTGACATAGACTTCTTCATTGATGTAGCCATTTAAGAATGCGCTTTTGACATCCATTTGGTAAAGCTGAAAATTTAATGAACAAGCATAAGCTAGTAAAAGACGATCAAGATATCCAAACAGTTGATTTTAAAAAATATTAATCCGAAGTGGCGTTTTTGAGCGAGTGTAACTCATGGTGTAACTCTTTGGGTGTAATTTAATCTCTCCTCATATAATATATATATATATATATATATATATATATATATATATATATATATATATATATATATATATATATATATATATATATATATATATATATATATATATATATATATATAGGAAAGAACAAATATAAATCATTAGATTAAACAAGAAAGAGAAATAATGGCCACATTAATACTTTAATAAATAACAATATTTCATTAATTTAAATATGATTGATATTTGTTCCTTTTATCTCTCTTGAAAACCCTAATACAATTGATATGCTCCATAGATATTATGAATATTTATTTTATTTATATATTATTAAAAAATTGACCTTTATATACTGTTATTGTTTTTAAAAATTGCAGGTATTTCTTCAAATTCACCAAGTATTTTACATCAATAACTATTTTATTAAAAGATAATTATATCCGTCTCTGAAATACAAGTATATATATATATATATATATATATATATATATATATATATATATATATATATATATATATATATATATATATATATATATATATATATATATATATATATATATATGAAGTAAATAATAGGGTAGGTGATAAAATAGAAAGAGATAGACAAAATGAATTCAATTTTATGTATTTAGTAAAATAAAATAAGTTAATTTACCATTATAATGAACTTTTTCTATTGTTTTCTCAAGGATAAATTTTAAATATTAATTTTAATATCATAAATAGTTTTTAATAATTGAATATTTGATTCTTTATTATTATGATCTTATGTAATCATGTGGTTGATATCTATTTTCATAATTAAAGTTAAGTTAAAAAGTTGTGATTTAGAACCGACACTCAAACACGCGAGATGTAACATTTAAACATGAAGAGTGAGTGTTAGTGATGCGTTATGTTTTCTGATGGATTAACATGGTAGGGTACATGTGACAAGATTTTCCTCATTAGAGAAATATGTATGTATACGAGAGTAGTGCAATTTCTTCCACTGAAAATATATAATATATATTTATATAAAATTTTCATATTAAAAATGTCCTTCTTATTATAAACATTATGATAAATTACAGGTAAATTATAAAATAAATAACTATTATACTTATATTAAAGATAAAAAAGTGAATCAATATTTTTTGAAATATAAAAATTACCGATAATATAAAAATTAGTAAAATATTATAATAATCAGTGAATTATTATAATAATAAAAATATTTTTAAAAACATCTTTTTTATTTTTTGTTTATTATTTTATTTTAAAAAATAATAATATAAAATTATGAAATTAACCAATTTCACAATATCATTAAATATTTTATATATTACTAATCAATATTGTTTTACGACTAAAAATTATTTTTAATATCTATAAACTAATTTTATAATTTTATGATCATTTTATTTTACTACAAAAAATTATTTTTTTATCAGAATATTTATTAATCAATTAATATTTGAATGTTTATTAATCAATCTTATCAATTTATTAATTAATTTTTTTTATTTTTATTAAACAACTGAATTACCACTAAAGATATTGTTCACAAGCATTTTTCATAATCATTATTTATAGTTATTATTCTGTTTGTTGTATTTGTGAACCATATTTACTATATATATATATATATATATATATATATATATATATATATATATATATATATAGTATTCGAAGATAACTTTTTGCAGTCAATTTTTGCGGCCAAATGTACTAACATAACAATTTTTTCTTTTTTTTGAATAAAAGTGTACTAACAACTTAAATACATATAAGAACATAATTTTGTACTTGAAAATTTAGTTCCCCACCGCAACCTCTTCTCCATATAGAGTGGCTATACTTTAAGCTTCTTTTAAAGGACAACATAGCATGTGAACCAGATAAGGTATATACCATACATGTGATCACAACTACTCCCATTTTCTCTAAATTTGAAAAACTATGATGTATAGTCAATGACAATGGTTGGAAAGGTTCACTATCAAAACCAATATAGTGGTGCATTTTCTTCGTGATATTAAGTAATAATAAAATACCATAGTTAACATCTCCACTATAGGCATACATTACATGATCAATTTGCTTGGTAGGGGACACTTTTTGTCACTCATAAATAAAGCCACTTTATAATTAAAGTAGAATAATGCAATATTTGATTATATGTTTGATTGCAATTATTTATGAATTGTTTTGGATTATCCTAGCCATTTATTTGATGAACCAAACAAACTTTTCCATATATAGTGATGCAAAGAATAGAGAATATATGTTTGATATCGATAACTTGAATGTGTATAGCCACTAACCACGTCGATCAGTCATGTCATGCAAATCAAATAAATTAATTAGAGCTTTTGATAAGTAAAGTTTGTACAAAGACTTGAAAATACAAGCACATAAGATACTTTTTCAGTCAATCCTCATCACAAATTTTTTAGTAAGTGACAATGTATATTTCTATCATTAGTTTTTACTTACTTTTTCATCTAATAAGTTTGTATCAAATTTTGAAAATGTAGCACGTTATTAAGAAGTATAAGGTGAATTATTGTAGAAAATATAAAATATAAAATTTTATTACAATTAAACCAAATTTTATATATATATATATATATATATATATATATATATATATATATATATATATATATATATATATACAATAAAATTCATTAGTGTTAGTGTATTTTTAGTAATATTATTAATATTAATAATATTGAAGTTGACTTTTATTTG
Organism: Vicia sativa; assembly: GCA_021764765.1. Classification (NCBI taxonomy): domain Eukaryota; kingdom Viridiplantae; phylum Streptophyta; class Magnoliopsida; order Fabales; family Fabaceae; genus Vicia; species Vicia sativa. Next base: position 141,517,236 of record CM038795.1, on the reverse strand, counting down.
TAAGTAGTGCAATAAATCTTTGGGAATAGTAAATTTTCAAACTGAATAGTTGTAGTAGAAAGGCAAATTGATGTTATTGTAAAGTAAAGATCTTATCATGGAGTTGGACAGTTTCTTTTCTTGTTTGGATAATAATTCAAGTAATATATTGTGCAGAATTAAGCACATAAATAGAAACCCTGTCATGACACGTTTCGACTTTATAATGGTTGTAATTAATATTGAATGATTTTTCCTCACTTTTGTGTCTTATAAATTGACGACATGTTACACCCGAGTCAAGGTCTATACTTGCCTCCATTGTTTTGATACAGTATAGCACGTGAATTGATAACGAAATTTCATAAATGGAATCTTGGAGCTACCCGGAAAGATTCAATGAAGAAAATGATGGAAGAGGGAGCACGATATTGCTATGCACCGTTGAAATCAAATGTTCTTGGTGGTGGTAGGTAATGTTTGGGTTAACTATCCAATTTACAAGAATTTGTGATAACTTAAAATTTGACAGTGTAAAAGTATGTTTTAAGATCTCAAGTGATGGAGATAAATTTTTTTTTGAGATTGTTAAAAATTATCTCAACTATAAAAAGTTGTAGAAAATTCGATAAAGTTGTAGAGAAGACGTTAGCGGAGGTTAGCAATGTCGAAGTCACAAGAAGGTGGTATGAGGATCAGTAACGACATCGCGTGGCAATTCTGAAGATAGGTGGTAGAAACAGTGGTTAACATATCCAGTACGACATTGAGCAGTGGAGCTTCTACATGTATCATGTGCTTCAGTATCATGTGCTTCTTCCTTGACTTAATCTGGGTTATGCAATTCATCATCAATATGCTCCACCTCAACATGATTCTCCTTCTATTCCAGCTCTTCTTCAGAGATCTTTACATTTTAACCCGCATCACCAGCTTTCTTGAACACCATTCACGACTACAAAATGCGTAAACGAAAACGCCATGGTCACCACGATTCTTCACTACACCACGATGATATCTCTAAAATAAGGCGCTCACATATTATTTTTGTTTTTTAATTAAAAATTATTTGTATATAACAATAGTTGAGAAGAAAATTGTGGTAAAATCATCAAGCTTTCATTGGTTCGAACCTCATCGCCATCGTATATATTATTATTTAACGTTTGTGAACGCGTTTTCTTTTTTATTAATTTTTATATAAAAAACTTAAAGGGACATGACTACGGTTGGTAAGTGTTGCGGTGAAAATCGGAGAACGAGGGAACCAAATCGGGATTCGGCCCTCTGGCTCAAAAATAATTTATTTGAAAGGTCACCACCACCAAACTTTATTGTTTCCAAAAAAAAGGAAAAGGGAAAAGATGCATAACCCTAAAAAAGTATGCAATGCGAGAAGTAATGAAACTAAATGCAAAGCACGGTGAGCGAGATTCATTGAGTCTGGGGGTTAGGTTATACAAAGGGAAGGTATTAGCATCCTATGTATCTATATTACTTTATATGATCCTTTTTTGTGCTTATGTTTTATTTGCTATGCTAGTGGGAAAATTTCTCCTTTGGGATTAAGAATGTAAGTTGGGTGGGAACCTAAGTGGTTTTTTAATGATTTTTGCTCACAAAGATCATTACAATCTTCTGCCTACATATCCCTTAGAGGGAATCAAAGCAATTCTAGCTCGGGACTAAGAGTAACTAGGGTTTGTGTTGTTTGAGGAAGAAAGAAGTATGCTCGCCAAGGATAAGACCTCGTGCCTACATATTCTCAAAAGGAGGTTGAGAAAGTCAGAGCAATCGTAGTTCCCACTTATGTGCTAGTGGAAGAAATGTTTTTAAGAGACAACAACAAGTGTCATCTTAATGAAAAATGTATCTAATCTATTTCATCACAAACATTTGAAGATTGAATGTTGAATCTTTCATTGTAAGAAATGGGTGTTAACTTGAGTATACAAGTGTACCACTTATAGTTCTTAGAATGAGAAGATGTTTTTGTTGAGAAAATGTTGAATCTTTCATTGTAAGAAATGGATGTTAACTTGTGTGTACAAGTGTGCCACTTACAGTTCTTAAAATGAGAAAGATGTTTGTTTGAGAAAATGTTTGATTTGAATGTGATGCTATAGATGAGATACTTCTTTCATAGAGATGATTCATATCTCATCTCTGAGGAGAAATATTTTGTTTGTTTGGGGGGATGCTTTTAAGCCCGTGGATTCTTGTATGAAAGCCCATGAGAAGGATATTCGAGGGACATCGAGGGTCCTTGTATGAAGCCCAAGAGGAGGCTATGATATGGCTGGCTTGAGTTTTAAGAGTGATTTCATCGGGAAACCATACTATTTGGTTCTATTCTAGATAAGGAGATTCTTTGTATGAAGCCCAATTGGAGGCTGTTTGAGATTTCCAAATCTCTTTCTTGTATGAGGCCCAAGAGGAGGCCAACTCAAAGGGGGGGTTCTTTTGTACATGGCCCAAGAGGAGGCTATGGGGAACCTAGTGTTATACTAAGTTGTAATGACAAAAATAAACATGAACAAGTATATGAACGAGTATATATATGATAAAGTGTGTATGTACATTTATAGGAGTTTATGAAGGAAATATATAAACAAGTGAATAAGGCAAGCAAATAAATCTAGCATAATGTTCCTCTTACAAAGGGTTAGGACTTACACCTTAAGGGAGACCCACTAGAATAAGAGCAGTTTCACCGAGAATAATGTTCCTCTTAGTACCAGTGGAATTCATGGAGGAAATATATAAACAAGTAGATAAAACAAGCAAATAAATCTAGTAATACTTGAATATATACAAAGGGGTTGGGACTTACACCTTAAGGGAGGCCCATGATCAATTCGATTTGGAGTTCGAAATATTTACGAGAAAGAAACCTAGTCGGGTTTGTATTTTCAAGGAATAAATCGAATCGATCATGGTATAAGATGTGTGTAAGTCAATAAAACATTATTTTTAATATTTTGAAAATACTTTGAAGGGCGAAATTTTATTCACATGAATGTTTGAAATAGATTAGGTTAAATAAAAATTAAGAAGAAACATTTTAAAATACTTAAAAAGTACTACTTTTAACCTAATAAAAATATCAAATAAAAATATTTTTTGGTATTTTTTGACATAATCACAAAATATACATACTAAATAATAAGCTTGCAAAAAATTATCTCAAAATGAGAAGTTTTGATTGGTTTTTGAAAATGGTGAAGTTTGTTGAAAAACTTTAAAAAAAATAGTGGTAAAAATTAGTTTTGGTATTGGTGAGTGTTGAACTCACGCCCTTGGTTTCATTGGTAAAAAATTATCCATTGGGCCACATGCGTGGCTTGTAATATATATGCGTTCATTGAATAAAATAGGAAAACCAAAGTTTGAAATTTTTTTGAAAATCGTGTAGGTGCATGATAAATGTCAATTAATTGAGGATTATCAATCAGTATGAATGCGAAACAAGATAGCAATCCTACTTTTCATCATGATGCATGAGTTATGGAGTTTGAGTATCAAGGCTTACCTCCTTCAAGTGGAAATCAAATTTCGAGTTGGAGTGTTTCTAGAAGTTACTTGATGATCTAGAGCTTCACTTGACGGAAGGAAGTTGTTTGATGATATGGACAACTTCACTTGATATGGAGTGTTTGATAATCTGGAAATCTTATAACAAGATCTACAACTTTCATGTTAAAAGTTTTCTTGAATCAATTTGGATCTTGGTGAAAAATGACATGAAAATGATGAAAAAAGTTGTGAAAACACTTGAAATTTTTTCTAAGTGTTTAGAAAAATTCAAATCTTGACATTTTGTTGACTTTTTTAACATTTTTGATTCTTGATGACCAAGTTGAATAATTTGAAATGTCTTGATGATTAGAAATTTTGAATTCCAAAGTTGACCAAAAAAGTCAAAGTTTAACTTGTCTGAACAATTGACTTTTTTTCCGATGATTCAAATTTTCACTATCAATCAACCATGGCATTGGAGATGTCTTGAGGCAAGAAATTAGGTCAAGCTATTGTATATGTGATCTTGAGATAATGTTCCAAGCTATTAGGTCATGCATTGAGCCAAAAATCAATGATGCACCATCCTCGATCAAAACCCTAATTTGATCAATCCAAAGTTGAGCTTGATGTAATGATTAGAATTTAAGGATCAAATGTTGATTGTTGATGAAGATATATCATTTGAGATGAATGGAGAACCAAACCCTAATTGGTTACATCTTGCATTGATGAGTGGTCTTTGATCAAAACCCTAATTTAGCACAAGAAGCAAACACACAAGCTATCTTGTTTTGTAATTGTTATTGATACAATGATGCATATATAGATGATATATGATGGTATCTTAGGTAAAAAAATTGGGGTATGACTGATGCTCCTATTTAAGTTTCTTTAACCTAAGATATGAATATGTAAAATCTTCGTCTCGATAGTTGGGAAGAGACTTAAATACCAAAATACGCAAATTTTTGGCCTAAGATACCAATAATGCGAATGATGCAAAGTGAATGCAAAAAATAATTTCACCAAGGAGGTACCTAAGTGTGACACTGGTGAAAAATATCTGCGAGAATGTCTATCTCTGTTTAAGAAAAGGAGAATCCTATTTATTAGGAAAACAAGTATATATTTCACTGGGTTAAAACATTCACAAAGGAAGGGATTACCTGTTCACTTGGGAAAACAAACAAATTACCTACTATCAGCCTGGTGACAATGTTCAAGGTAAACAAAAGGTGATATTACCAATTATCACCCTGGTGATAATTAAGGTCATTTGGAATGAAGATTCATTTACCGATTATCAATATTGTGATAGATATGGTAAATAGTAAAAGTTCTGAAGATATTACCAATTATCAGCAAAGTGATAACTATAACAAGGTAATTCTTGAGAGAGATCTTTACTGATTATTCAGCCTTGTACGAGGATCTTTTTGAGAATATGCGGGTGTTTTGATTGTAAAATACAAGTTTCTTGAAGAGAAAGACAACTGTAGAGACCTTTCAATGAACTTTCATGATTAGACTTTGTAACACGGTGGGAGAACTGACTTGGTTGTTTTGCATTTTATCGAAAATGTTGCGGTTATCAAGAGTCACCACCGACTTTTCTTTTATCCAATAAGGAAAGGTGAAAAGAACAGGTAAGCCCTTTTATCGATTTTGGGTTCGGGGGAGGGGGTAAATTATAAAAAGGGGAGGTGTTAGCACCGTTTTCATCAGTAGTTATCTATGGGCTCTTAATTGCTTAGCTCACTTTTAAAAACTTGCTTTTATGTGGGTGAAATTCTGGTGTAAGCAACATACTCAGATGTCACATGAGGATGTCTTGACATCTGATCTGACATTATACAAACAGACAAGGTTGGGTTAAAATTAATAGTGCAGGAAAACATAAACAACACACATAATTGTTCACCCAATTTGGTTCAAACCAACCTACATCTGGGGGCATACCAAGCAAGGAATGAAGTCCACTATCAGCAGTACTAATTTAGAGTTAAACCTCTCGTTTACACCCTTCACTTAATCCCTACCCAATGACCCTTCTACCTAGGTCCTCCCTAGATATGGAATATCCCCATTCCACTTCCAATCATCGCAATGATGTCTAGCTGTTAACATCCCAACTACTGCATCAACAACTTGATTTCCACTAACTCTTCAAACACATAAAAGTGGAATTCATACTTCTATCACAAACTAACTAAGTCCTAAAACCTATAGCTTCTAACTTAGGACACACCTTGGAGTTGCTTCACAGCTTCCTCCAAGAACGCAACTGCACTCATTACTTCACAAGTTCTGAGTGAGTAAAACAATCCTCTTGCCTACAGGCTTCGAGGTATAAATCAGTGACTATCCCACAGTCTGGGTGGTTCACCTACAAAATAACTCTCCTAGAGAGTTTTTATAGACTCATCCCTAAAAACTACATCATTACTAAATTCGTATGGTGCAAAACTTAGGTTACAAAGCTTCTATTTATAACCTATTACACAACTGGATTTGAGCCTTCAAATCATAACAAACTGCTGCTAAAAATGCTCCCCAATATTCTCCAAAACAGCTTGCGAAAACTACTCCAAGATATTCTCCATAAATTTAGGACTTCAAGTAACAACAAATAAGTTGTTACAAATATGCAAAATATTCTCTTATAAAGTCTTCCTTCAACATTGTTCTCCTTGATTTCAGATTGAGTCTTCTTCAATATAGCGCCACATAGGATTCATAATATCTTAGGAATATTCTGTTTTTGTTAAAGACATAACATAATCCAATTTGTTAGCTCAAACACGATGTCGTGACATCTTCTTCGACATGTTGTTCCAGATGTTGAAACATTTCAACACAACATGTTTCTTTATTAAATACAACTTCAACCTGCTTTCTCCTTACAAGTTATAAATCCTTTTTAACCTATTACCGCTGTATTAGTTTTACCAAACATAAAGCCAACCATAAAAATAGAGAATCAACAATCTCCCCCTTTGGCTTATTTTGGCGAAAACTAATTTACATAACCTTTGTATTACAGAAGCATAATAAAATATTCAAGGGTTTAAACAATACAATTCGACAACAGTAATTTAGAAGTCTTCAGTAGTCATTGTTTATGATATTTCAAGCTTTTACAAGTGATAGTATTTTGTATTCTTCTATGATGTTGAAACATCATACTAGGACATCTTTATGGCAGGTCCAACTCCAATGTTCTCTCTCTTTTAAGGATCCCATAGATCACACAAAGTTTCTCCCCCTTAAAAGTTGCTCTTCAAAGATAACATAACATAGCCACTTCTCTCCCTTTTTAGCCATATATGACAAAGGCTTCTTGAAGGAGAACTCACTATAGCATAGGAAACATAACACCATAGACTACATCTTCACAAAGAAGGAGAAATACTGAGGCCATGATGCACATTAGGAAGAAGATGCTGAATACTCCCCCTCAAACCGAGAACTATGATACGACACAAATAGACACAACTTCCTCTTTTAGAGAAAAAGAGGAAACAAAAGACCAAAAAACTTGAACTATTCATCTGCAAGAACAAACAGACTAAGAATAGGACATTATATTCAACATCTTTGCAAAAACAGCTGCAAAGATTGACCTCAGACTTAACAACGTCTGAACATTACCATTTTTCCCTATGTTTGCCACAAGTTGACAAATATAACCTTCACAGACTCTAAACTTACTCATATCCGAGCAAAGGATATAAGAGCAAAATAAACAAAGACACAACAATGAGTGAAGGGAAGAAAAAGAAACAAAAGGACACTCTATGTACCTGAGCAACCATGCTGATTAATTCCTCCTTCTGGATATTACATTTACTAGTAGTTGCTGATACTAGTAAAGTCTTCAAACTAGAATTGTAGTTATGCATTGCCAGAGCATACTACTCTAAACAAACTTAGAATATTCTTATTCTAAACCAAAGACAGAACTGCCACTTCTGAATGAGGTCATAGAATATCAAGATCCATAGTCCCAAGTCTCTTCCACAGACTATCATCAATAATGATGTTGCAACATTATTTGGGACACCATCAACTTTACTACAGAACCTATCATATTTGGTTCTGAGATTATAATAAAAATGTATCTTCAAGATTTCAGGACACTTCCACATATAGCAGTACACACTCCCCATCACATCTGCTAACGAACAACTTCTCCCCCTGAATAGCAGCTTGACCTTTAGATGTTCTTATCTTATCCTCCAAAAGTTTGGTCATCTTAAATGTCGTCACTTTCATGGAAAGCTCTGTTGAGCCCTTCACTTCCCTGAGTTACGCATACTAAGGACATATTTGATTTTGGTCCTCACAAAACTAGAAGCATTATGTATTTGGAATTTTCCACATGTTCCAAAGTAAGAATCCTTAATTTGATTTCTATACAAAGTACAAATTTCCATAATCTGTTACTTGTAGTAGAAGAAATTACAATTTGCGTATGACCAAAGATACGTCTTCATAAGATAGATTTGATCCTATCTGCACTTTCTCAGCATTTGTCCATTTTCACATCCATACTGATACATGGAATGCTCATTGTAGACGTGTACACATTTGACAACTATATCCCGCTCCCATCAAGATAGTTGTTGTTATTTGAACATGTGTCTTCATTAAAGGCCTATCTCTCTATGCACTTGTGATGATTAATAAATTCCCTATCAAAATCAGCTTTCAAAGATTACATGAATACATTAGACAGTTACTCAGCTCCCGACAGAGTATTTGTAATATGCACTCAAGCAATATCCTAATAAGTACCTAGTCTCCCGTCAGAGTACTCGTTAGTTAGTCATATAGAATTACCTACTCACACTAGGTAAATTGACAGCTCCTGTTATACTTGCTGAATCACCACTATACATCAAGCATGATAACCAAAACGCCTCAGATTAAGTCAATGGATTGACTTTCAACTTCACTTCAGATAAGAGCACACATTTGAGATGTTTCAACATCTGATACAACATCACCCATTTTTATTATGGTTCTGGGGGAACATCCATAATAACTCATACAACACTTGGGGGAAAACATAGGAAGCACAATTAACATCAGTTGGTCAATGCTTCAGGATCATATTTCCAACATAGCCAGTGGATAACATAGACCACATCTCAATAGGAATTTCTTCAGATCTTCAATCTGATTTTGAGATGATGGATGCCAATGTATGTACCTACAGAGGAAATTCCCTCTAGTAGGCTTCTGGAACAGACTTATTTGAGCATAATACATATACAGACTTATGAAGATTGTCTCCTTAGCTCCTTCAAGACAATACTCTTTATCAGAAGATGGAGTATTCACAACGTAACACATTGTGGTTGGATCACAGTACTCCCTTTCACATGGAATATGTTCTATAGTCACAAAATTTCTTAATTTTGGTTCCTTTGATCAAAAGGTCTTTGTCATACCCCAGTTTTTAACCTAAGATACCACCTCATAACATTCACATATACATCATTGTATCACTGACAAATTTCAACACAAGATAACTTATGTGTGCTCCTTGAGCCAAATTAGGGTTTTAAATCAAATCTTTCATCTGTTCAAGATATGATCAATTAAGGTTTTAGTATCCACTCACCACTAATGATCTATCTTCATCAATCATCAACATTTGATCTTCAAATTCTAATCATTTCCTCAAGATCAATCTTGAATTGACCAATTTAGGGTTTTGATTGAGGATGGTGTATCATTGACTTTTTGCTCAATGAATGACCTAATTGCTTAGAGAATGATCTCAAAATCACCAATGCAATATCTTGACCTAATTTCTTGATTCAAAACATCTCCAAAGCCATGGTTGATCAATAAAGAAGTTCTGAATGATCTGACCAAAAGTCAACTGTCCAGATCAGTCAAACTTTGACTTTTTGGTCATCTTTTGAAATTCAAAATTTTCAATCATCAAAGCATTTCAAATTATCCATCATGATCATCAAAAATAAAAAATGTGTGAAAAAGTCAACAAAAAGTCAAAACTTGATTTTTCTAAACACTTGGTAAATTTTTCAATTGTTTTTTTATCCCTTTTTTCACCATTATCATGGCCATTTTTCACCTAGATCCATTTTGATTCAAGAAAAAAATTTCAACTTGAAAGTTTTAGATATTTTTCCAAGATTTCCAAAATGTCCAAGAACATGAAAAACTATTTTGTGGAGCTAGGGTTTTGAAATTAGACATTATAGGTCCATAAACTTGAATTATAGGTCATTGTTCACCAAGTTTTCAAGCATTCTTGCCAAAATACTATCACTTTATCTTCTATAAGCCTTGTCATCACTAAATGATAAGTTTCAACCTAAAAATATCTTGAGCTCATGATTGAAAGGAAGATAAGATCACTTGAGTTTTTAACCTTGGTTTAGAAATTTAACCATGTGCACTAAATGCAAAGATTCCATTCTTACCACTTAAGCTAAGTTGCAAAAATCCTTCAATATCATCTTATCTTGCTTACCGAACTTCTTGGCCTATAAATAGAAGTCATTCCTTCATTTAAAATCACACCAAAACAACCATAAGCTTGTTTTCTCTTCCTTTCCTTAAGTTGCAAGTTTCAAAGTTCCAAAATGTGAGAATTTGAAAATCTCCAAACCTTGCAAGTTCTAACCAATCTCTGGCTTTAAACACTCTCCAAATACCATTAGGAAGTTGTTAGAACCATCATGCCATCACAAAAACAATCCAAACTCAGAATTTCTTTCAAACCTCCATAATTGCAAAAATTGAGCCTTAACAAGAAATCTCTCAATCCACTCGTGCATCTTCCAATTTTTCACTTCAAACATCATTCACGGACCACATATGAGCTATCCAAACACTCATACATGATCTTTAACATCAGAATCATCAAAATCAAAACTCACTTCAAGCAACTGCAGCTGGACTCGGGCATGATAACTTAGAGGCTTTCAGATCATTCCAAGCATCCAAACATGTTCCATAATCATCATTGAAGCTGTCCAGATGAAGAAACAACATATGGAACACCTCTAAGAAAGGATTGATTTCTTCTTGAAGAGGTAAGTTGTCCAACTTCGATTTTTATAATTCTTACATTCCAGTTCAAAAATTGCTATGCTATTGTGTTTCTGCATGTGTGAGGATCATTAACCCTCATGCTTAAATTGGTGCACATACACGACTTCATGATCAAAATTTAAAATTAGGGTTCATCTGTTTTCGTTTAAATCCAGTCACCTTACACTTAAAAAAAATGAAATTAATTGCCATCATCGTGTTCCCGGTGAAATTTCGAGCAAGTTTGATGTTTATATCATTCAATCTCATTGAGAAATGGAGGAGATACGAATCACTGATCTTGAGGAAGAAGATGAAACTCTTTGCACGTTTTATGATTTTTCCAAAATTCAAATTCTCGTTTTAATATATATTTAGCTGAAGTTGTTTCGTTCACGGATGAAACAGCCACCCCAGTGGCAGAGCGCACGCCTTTCATGTCATTTCCTTACCTAAGGTCCAGGGTTCAAATCCCCTTAAGACCTTTTATTTTTCAAATTTTCACTCTTTTATCATTTTTCAACTATTTTTTTTCAAAACCATTCAGCGCTTGATTTTCTATATAATTTTCTAAACAAGCATAAATGACAAGCCACACATGTGGCCCACTGGTAATTCTTTTCAGCTATGAGTTTAAGGTCCTGAGTTCAAACCCCTTTAGGACCAACACAAATTTTTACCACTTATTTTTTCATACTTGTCATTTAATATATCTATTTTATGTTTATATCAAAAAATGCCAAAATAATTTTCTTTTGATATATTTTTTATTAGGTTTAAAATAGACGTTTTTAAGTGTTTTTAAATACTTTTCAAAAATATTTTCTTCTTGATTTTTAAACCTAATATTTCTAAAAACCTCTTGTGAATAAATCTTTTCCATGATCGATTCGATTAAATCTTTGAAAATACAAACCGAACTAGGTTTTTCCTTGAAAATCTTTCGAACTCAAAATCAAATTGATCACGGTGTAAGTCTCAACCCCCTATGTACATATTTAGTTCCTTGTGCATATCCACCCTTTTGTGTACATATTCAATTTCCTTGTACATATTCAACTTTTTTTGGCAAATATTCAAGTATAAACTAGTATCGTTCGCTAGTTTTATCCGCTTATTTATACACCAATTCCACTGATATTAAGAGGAGCATTATTCTCGGTGAAACCACTCTTATTCCAGTGGGAGCTGCCCATGTATTAAGATTGAAGGGAGGACGCCTTGTGCCAGGGTGTGGGGCCACTTTGTTGTTTTGCTTCATTTTTTCTGATACATATATATATATATACTTGTTCGTTTAATTCTTTCTTAAGGTATTAGTCATAACTTAGGAACTTATAGAAAAAATTAATCAAGTATAGACCATTTATCATTAAATGTGAAGAATAGTATAGATTAATTGGTAGGGATAAGTTCGTTTCATCAGTTTTACCAGATAGCAGTAGAACAAATAACAATAGTAATAAGTAAGCAACAATTTTACTAGTTTTAGAGATTGCTGGATTTTAATTGGTACTAATAATTGATAAATTGTTTGCTCTAGTTGTTGGAATGTTGATGAATTGTTGCCATGTAGCTAATAATATAATGTACATGAATATGTTGTTGGTGTTTCGAACTAACATGTTGAGCAGGTGTTGAATTGTTGTATTGCCATCATTAAATTGGCATAATTAAGTTGCAGGCTGGTGACCGATGTTGATTGGATTATGAAGTTGTTATTGTTAAGTTGATGTTGTTTCTTTTTTGTTGTTATCATGCTCATAATCATGTGGCATACATTTGCGTTTTCTACGGTAGGAGTTCTGCTCTGATATGTTGGCCTAGATTGTCAAAAGTTGTTGTTGATGCCTTATAATATGGCAGTTTTACATTGGGAGTTCTGCTCCAATGGTGCCACATGCATGTGCATATTCAAGTCGCATTCTAAGTTGCGTTTCGATTGATTCTTGGTTGATTATTGTTGATAAGTTGTGTTGATACTATGTTTCCGATTAGTTATAACTAGTGCTGATTTTTAGGTTGTTTGTTGTTAATGAATTGTGAATAGTAGTTGTTGTATTCATCTGATTTTGTATACATTATTTATCATATTTTCTCTTATATTGTTCGATCACTCACCCCTTACTGATGTGATGTTTCCTGTACGTGGGTAACGTGTAGGTAACCATGAAGAGTAGCTGTTACCATTGTTAGTTCAAGTTGGTGTCACTCTCTCTAATACGTAGCACTCGGGAGGAATGAACGCATGTTTTGCTCATTATTGTGTTAAGTTGAATTTTAAGTTATTATTTTGAGAATTTGAATTGTTTTAATTGAAGTTGTTTCAAGTTAGACAAAGACGCTATAAGTTGAAGTTTAAAGTTGTGAATCCGTTGCGTGGTTATTTATTAAATTTGATTTATTATGAGGAGTAAATAGTTGTTATGAGTTCTCCATGATTATATGTGTTATGTATATGTTATGATGAATTTTATGTCGTTGGTTTCAAGTTGGAAATGTGATATCCCATGTTTGGTTGAAATTTTATTACTCTTATTTTATTATAAATGCTGAATAGATATGGGGTGTTAATTAGTAGTATCAGAGTACGTCGGTCCGTCCGACCAAGTTGTTGAGTCGTTTAACAATTGAGTATTGTTAATTATTTCTAACCATTGTTTATGTTGTAGTAATAAGTTAAGATGACTGGAAGGAACTATGTTGCAATTGTTGCTGCTTTGGAAGCGATGGCTCATGCTATGCAGAATTAGCTGAATGTTGATGAGAATGCTAGATCTCGTAGTTTGGCGACTTTCCAGAGGGAGAATCTGCCTACCTTTAAGGGCAAGTATGATCCTTATGGAGCATTGGATTGGTTGAAGGAGATTGAGAGGATCTTCCGTTTGATGGACTATGCTCCAGCGCAGAAGGTTCTTGATAGGACTCATATGTTAGAAGTCGAAGCTGATAATTGGTGGCTAGAGACTCGTCAGAGGTTGGGAGCTACACGTGAAGAGATTACTTGGGCTGTGTTCCATAGAGAATTTATGAGGAAGTATTATCCTGAAGATGTTCGGGGTAAGAAGGAGATTAAGTTCCTTGAGCTGGAGCAGAGGAACATGTCGGTTACAGAGTATGTTGCTAAGTCTGTGGAGTTGGCTAAGTTCTATCCACACTATAGTGAGGCAACTACTGAATTTTCGAAGTGCATCAAGTTTGAGAATGAGTTTCTCTTGGAGATCAAGAAGGCAACTGGATATCAGAAGATTCGTATTTTCTCTGATTTGGTGGATATCTGTAGGATTTATGAGGAGGATAACAATTATCACTACAAGATCGTCAATGAGAAGAGGAGCAAGCAACATCAAAATTGTGGTAAGCCGTATGAGGCTCCAGCTGGTAGGGGAAAACAGGAAGTTGTTGAGGGTCAGAGAACAAGTGGCGGAGATGCTCTTGCTAATATTGTGTGCTTCAAATATGGAAAACTTAGACAAAAGAGTAATGTGTGTGCTGCTGAGGTGAAACGATGTTTTTGTTGTGGTAAGAATGGACATGTTATATCTGAATGTCAGCATAAAAAGATTATTTGTTTTAACTATGGTGAAGAGGGACATATCGACATTCAATGTCAGAATCCAAAGAAGGCGCAAATAGGTGGAAAAGTGTTCACGTTGGTTGGAACTCCAGTAAATGAGGACAAACTTACTAGAGGTACATGTTTCATTGATAGAACCTCGTAGTTACTATTATTGTTGTTGAGTGAGTTGAAGAGAATTGCACGTGTGCATTGGATTTTAATTATAGTAAGTTGTGTTTATATCGCGAAGTAGTAGTCGAAGTGTTGCCAAGCGAGACTTAAGGATCAAGGAGTTAGATGTGGAATTGGCATTGAGAGTGGTCGTGTCAATTAGATTTTCGAGATGAAAATATTCTAAGTGGGAGATAGTTGTAATTCCCTTAGATTTAAATAATTATTTAATTAAATTATTGTTTTCGGTCTATGCGTTGAATGTCGATAACAGTTGATTTTTGTGTTGTTAAATCGATAGTTAAGTCGAATTATTAAGTTGCATAAAATATATTATTATTATTATTGTTATTATTAAAATAAGTAGTATTATTTGTTGGGTTGACTAATTGGTAGTATAAGTGGGATAGGGGGGTATCAATGGCCCATTAAGAAATTGCACGAAAATTGATTTAAGACAAGTAATGTAGTATATAAGAAATGGTTTGCTAGGTGACTAGGGTTGGAAGAGGAAAAACAATATGCCTGCTACGTGAGAGAAAACCAGAACCTACTAGCTGAACGGAAGGATAGAAAAACCAGTCTCACATATATATCAGGTAGTGTTGAATTAATTTCGGTGAATAGAATTAAAAACCAGAAAATTTACATTAACCCATCTGTTGCAGTATTAGTGGCCGGGTAGATTCGCCAAATTCGCCGTTAACCGTAGAGCTACCTTCAATCCAAGGTAAGGCGAGGTTTCAAATTTTATAATGGATTATATGATAGATTGTGTGTGGGAATTGGGTGATACGATCATACTGTGTTTATGTGAAAAAAATTGTTTTCGTTGGTCTGTTTGTTTTTATTCCTTGTTTGTGCTTCATCGATACTGTTGTTGTTGTTAGACTGAAACTCAAAAAATTATATGTTGCTTGATATTGAATTAAATCACTGGAACATGTAGGTTTTTTATATAAAATAAATCGATTATGAATTGAAGTGGTTAATTTATTCTGAGAAAAATTGTAGAACCGAAACTGTATAATAACACGTAAAAGAAGAAGAAAGGAAAATTGGGGGGCCACACCATGAGGGGTGGGAGTCCCATTCTTGAAGAGGATGAGGGGTGGGCGCCCCCATGTATTAAGATTGAAGGGCGGACGCTCTGTGCAAAGGGATGGGGGCCACTTTGTTGTTTTGCTTCATTTTTTCCTAATACATATATATACTTGTTCATTTAAATTAATCAAGTATAGATCAATTATCAATAAATGTGAAGAATAGTATTGATTAACTGATAGGGATAAGTTCGTTTCATCAGTTTTACGGTGTGATGGAACAAATAACAATAGTAATAAGTAAGCAACAATTTTACTAGTTTTAGAGATTGCTGGATTTTAATTGGTACTAATAATTGACAAAATTGTTTTTTCTGGTTGTTGGAATGTTGTTGAAATGTTGCAATGTAGCTGATAATATAATGTACATGAATACGTTGTTGCTGTTTTAAATTAACATGTTGAGCAGGTGTTGAATTGTTGTATTGCCATCATTAAATTGACATAATTAAGTTGCAGGCCGGTGGCCAACATTGATTGGATTATTACGTTGTTGTTGTTGTTGTTAATTTGATGTTGTTGTTATTCTGTTGTTATCATACTCCTACTAATATTGGATACACTTACGTTTTCTACGTTGGGAGTTCTGCTCCGCTATGTTGTCCTGGATTGGCAAAAGTTGTTGTTGATGCCTCATAATATGGCAGTTTTATGTTGGAAGTTATGCTCCAATGATACCACATGCATGTGCATATTCACGTTGCATTCTAAGTTGCGTTTCAGTTGATTCTTGGTTGATTGTTGTTGATAAGCTATGTTGATACTATGTTGTCAATTAATTATAACTTGTGCTGATTTTTAGGTCGTTTGTTGTTAATAAATTGTGAACAGTAGTTGTTGTATTTATCTGATTCAGTATATATATTTTTATCACATTTTCTCTTATATTGTTCGATAACTCACCCCTTACTGTTGTGATGTTGTCTTTACGTGGGTAACATGCAGGTAACAATGAAGAGTAGTTCTTACCTTTGTCAGTTCAAGTTGGTGTCATTTGCTCATATAAGTAGCCCTCGGGGAGAATGAAAGCATGTTTTGCTCATTATTGTTTTAAGTTGAATTTTAACACTACGCCAAAAACGAGTTTTGGCAGCACTACACAGACAGCGCTTATGCCAAAGCGCTGCTATAGGTATCCAGAAAAATAAAAAAATAAAAATTTAAATACTTTAGACAACGCTGCTATAGGCCTTATCAAAGGCAGCGTTTTTTTCCCTAAGCGCTGCTATAGGGTTTCAGAAAAATTAAAAGTTAAAAAATTAATATAAGCGCTGCTAAAGGTTATACTTTAGACAGCGCTTTCTGAAAGCGCTGCTAAAGGTGTTTTCTTGAAAGCGCTGCTAAAGCTTTTACCTTAGACAACGCTTTCCAGAAGCGTTGTTAAAGGTATCACACTAAAAGCGCTGCTAAAGAGCTGCTAAGCCTAAAGCGCTGCCTTTGGGTAATTAAAAATTTTCTTAATCCCTAAATTAATAATCAGATTTCCAGAAATCACAATCTTACGAAACCCGCACCCAGAAATTGCTAGCCACTGTTCATCTTCTTCTCCAACCGTAGAATCCCAGAAACGTCATCACTCACAAACCTGTCTTCCTATCGCCACTCCTTCCGTCCTCATTGTAGTCCAACCCTAGAATCCCATAAATCCCAATCGTACGAAACGAAACCCCACCCGTCTTCTTCTTCTTGAAATCACTCATCTTCATCTTCTTCTCCAACTCGCCTCCTCCCATTCACCTTCTGTTCAACCGTGGTTCTTCCGCCGCACAACACCTCCACTGTCAGTTTAACAAGCTCCACGGTCAGTTATTCAAAAGCAGAAGCAGAACTCTCTCGCTCTTCTCAACAGCGTTCCGATAGTTGAACTCCAGGCTTTTCTTCTTCGCGTCGATAACAAAAACAGGTCAGTTATTCTTGTAAAAATTGTTGAATATCTCCCCTTACCTGATACATAAATACTGTTTGGGTGTTGAATATATGATTTTGATACTAAAACCTTTGATACTGATAGATATATGGATAATGGTTTGTATGTAGCCTTGTTTGTTTTCGTATTTGCACGCGTCGTATAGGTGTTACAGTACCAAATATATCCTTGTCGTATAAAACAACACATGTTTAGCAGCAAGCAGAACTAGGCAGAAACCAAATATATAGGCCAGTTTCTATACCAACCAGCCCATGCAGAAACCAATCCACTGATACCAAGAGAAAGAGTGTGATTACATAAAGGATTTGGTTCAATTTCAACATATCCTATGATCAAATCTGCAACATTAGCAGCTACAGCCATAAGCAGTTTCTATCACCTATGATTAGCAGCAACATTAGCAGTTTCTATCCTATGATTAGAAGCAACAATAGCAGTTTCTATCACCTTTTATTTTCTGAATCTCTCTCTCATATTCTTCTGATTTTTCTTTTTCCTCTGAGGTTTTAAGTTTTCTCTCAGCCTTCAACCCTTCTTTCGTATAAAACAGGACAGGATGAAGAAAATGCTACCAATTTGTCCACTGTATCATTCATGGTGTGGAAGGATTAGCTTAGGAATATAGCTTTGGTTCATGTAGGATATGTTCTCATTATGTTTAAATTCATACTAAATTTTACTTTCTTTGGAATTTTGTTAAAATGTGGCATTATGTCATAATGTTAAAATCTTAGTCAATCAAAATAATCAATAAATAAATACACATGGTTTCTTAAGTGTACTCGAATACTTACAAATTTGAGATTTCATCTAAGTTGTTGGATATGATTTTAATATTTTGATGAATCGTGATCGTCAATCTAGCTTAGCGCCTCGTTTGTATAAAGTGAGAATTTGTCGCTTAAATTCACTTTTCACTTTTCTACATTGCTTGAGTGAAATTTGATGGAAGGGATCCTTATTCATCACTCTTTCTTATTGCAGAAGATTAATTGCATTTGGGTCAATTCGTTCGTATCAAGTTGCATGATTCTTAAATTCTTTAGAAACCTGCATTAAAACATAAGGTATTTGTTATTTTCCCCCTTTGTTTATCTATATTTTTCATTTTTACTTGTATAATCGGCTGCGAATTTTTCTCCAAGAAATCCTATCAAAATACCAATCAGTTACTATTAATTAATGTTATTTACTATGTTTGAAGTCAAAGTAAACAGAGTTTAAGAAAAAGACACCTATGAACTCCATGTAGGAATTTATTCTAGAAGCTTTATAAATCCATGATGCACCCCAAAGTAACTCATCCTATTAAACAATTGAGATAATGCATAATATTGTTGTTTGTTCTATTAGACGATGCAATTGATGATTTTGTTAGAGGTTACTAGATTGGAACATAGCTACTTAGGATATTTTGTGTTAGTATACCTGGTTATCATTACCACCAGAAGCAAGTTCCCTGTCATCACATGACCATTTCAATCCAAAAACCTGTAAAGTTTAAGAATAACAAGTTATCATGAATTTCTCTACTTCAACAATATGATTGCCCAGAATGTCAACTTCAACAAGTATAAGTTCTCCATCAGACATGTCCCACACATCTAACATATGTGTATAACCCCTGGTCTTTTTTCACCTAAACCAAAGTAGTAAAATTGATGTTTTTAAGTTAAAATAATATACAATAAGTCAACAAATAAAATCTATAGTTGCTTACTGTGGAACTCAAATAAAAAGAATTACTTCCTTCTTCATTGACATTGCTATCAATTGATTGTTCTTTTTCCAATGATTGGTTGTTATGGTGAACAAAATTCAACTTTCTCCGCCTTCCCATGGTACATTATCTAATATATATATATATATATATATATATATATATATATATATATATATATATATATATATATATATATATATATATATATATATATAAATAATTAGTATAGATGCTGAAAATGTAGAATAAGTGTATGTAAACAAGAATTAGTTGCTGAAAATGTAGAATAAGTGTATGTAAACAAGAATTAGTTGCTGAAAATGTAGAATGAGTGTATATAAATATTTATATCCTATATATGATTTCAATACAAGACAATAGAAGTCCAAACTTGAGGATACCTGAGTATAAGCAGTGCACCTGTAGCCCCTCTGTAATATAAACTACTTCATATATCCGAAGGGTATATGGACCTGCCTGAATAATTAATAATAATAATAATAATAATATAAAATAAAATACAGTTTTAGTGACTGTATACTATTGTCAATCGCTAAATCCTTCTAAGGAACTGTGGGCATAGGGAAAATTTCTTGTAGTGATAGAAGTACCTAGTAGTGGCGAATGGTAGCGTAAATTAAGCTATGTGACAAAAATATATGATGTGTTTGAAGTTTGTTTTAATGTAGATAACAGATTAGAACCAAATAAATAAATAAAATATAAGGATGATATAGTTGAAAATATCAATAAATTAGTGATTAAATGAGTTGAAAAATACATGTTTTAGATTCTATTTTAAAATTTAGAAATTTGAGAATATCGCATCTAAAATGATTCAATTTATTAAATATTAACACTAGAGTGGGAATAAGTACTATTAGAATGAAATTGGATTACATACAAAGAGAGGCCTATTTGTATGGTTAATAAGTAACACTTTGATTTTCTTAGTTCATAATTGATTTTTCTAATTAGTGTTTTTGTTTAACTTACATAATAGTTAAAATCATGGATAAAAAATGAATGTGTGCCGATCGGTTGTCAAAAGAGTACGAGAATGGGGTATTAGAGTTCGTTAAGTTTGTTGTTGAACACGCTGAAGACCCGAATAGAATGAAATGTCCTTGCTTGAGTTGTTGTTATGTGGGTTGGGTTGACGCAGATGGATTGAAATCGCATTTACTGATGCATGGAATTGATCGAAGTTATACGTGTTGGATATTTTACGGTGAGAAAAACATCGAGAATGTTGAACCGGGGGTGAAAAGTAATGCGACCTATGTTTCATACGACAATGCCACGGATACATATGATTGTGATCGAGTCGAAGAGATTGCAGAAGCACTTGAAGAAGATCTTCAGGATTGTCCCAAAATGTTTGAGAGGTTGGTAAGCGATGCGAGAAACCGTTGTATAAAGATTGCCCCAAATTCACAAGATTATCTGCGGTATTAAAATTGTACAACTTAAAGGCGCGCAATGGATGGTCGGATAAAAGTTTCACAGAGTTATTAGCCCTTTTGAGAGATATGCTTCCTGAGGATAATGTTCTTCCTAATCGAACCTACGAGGCCAAAAAAATGTTGTGCTCTATTGGCATGAGCTATGAAAAGATACATGCATGTCTAAATGATTGCATTTTGTTTCGAAACGAATATGCATCATTGAATGAATGCCCTAAGTGCGATTTATCTCGATATAAGAAAAAATTATCTCCAGCGAAAGTCTTATGGTATTTTCCTATTATTCCGAGATTTAGACGCATGTTTCATAGTGAAACCGATGCTAGACACTTGACTTGGCATGCAGATGAAAGAATTATCGATGGAAAGTTTTGACATCTGGCAGATGCACCCCAGTGGAAGAAAATTAATAATGATTATCCTGATTTTGGAGGAGAAACAAGAAACCTTCGCTTGGCATTATCTACGGATGGAATGAACCCGCATGGTCTTCAAAGTATCCCACATTCCACATGGCCTGTGATTCTTATGATTTATAACCTACCTCTATGGATATGTATGAAGTGCAAGTACATGATGTTGTCTATGTTAATTTCTGGGCCTAAACAACCAGGGAATGACATAGATGTATACTTGAAACCTTTAATCGAAGATTTGAAGATTTTGTGGGAGAACGATGTGGAGGTTTATGATGGATATAGGAAAGAAAGTTTCAATTTGAGGGCGATGTTGTTTGGCACAATTAACGATTTTCCAGCATATGGAAATCTATCCGGATATAGCATTAAAGGTGAAAAGGCGTGTCCTGTCTGTGAAGATGGAACCGATACCATGCGATTGAAACTTTGTCAGAAGAATGTCTTTCTCGGTCATCGTAGATTCTTAAATTCTAAACATCATTATCGTGGATGAAGAAAAGCGTTCATGGAGATACCGAACAACGTAGAGCTCCACCTGGATTGACAGGTGATCAAATTTGTGAAAAGGTGAAAGATGTAAGTATTCAGTTTGGCAAACCTTTTGCACATAAAGTTGTCACAGGTGGGTGGAAGAAGAGGTCAATTTTTTTTGAATTTCCATTTTGGAAATCTTTGTACGTAAGACATTTTCTTGATGTTATGCATATTGAAAAAAATTTATTTGAAAGTGTTATTGGTACGTTACTCAATATAAAAGGAAAGTCTAAGGATGGCCTTAAAGCAAGGGAGGACATGGTAGAGATGGGAATAAGAACTGAATTAGGACCCGTGAAGAAAGGAAGACGCACATATCTACCACCTACTGCTTATACTCTATCTAGAAAGGAAAAGAAAATATTGTGTAAGTTTCTGAGTGAAGTTAAAGTTCCAGAAGGTTACTCCTCAGATATTAGAAGACTCGTGTCCATGAAAGACCTCAAGTTAAAGAGTTTGAAAACACATGATTGCCATGTCATAATGGAACATTTTCTACCAATAGGTATACGTTCTATTTTGCCAGAGAAAGTAAGAAGCGCTATAACTAAATTGTGTTTTTTCTTCAGGTCAATTTGTAGTAAGGTGATCGATCCTGAGATCTTACCAGTATTACAAAAAGAAATAGTTATTACTTTGTGTGACCTTGAAATGTATTTTCCTCCATCATTTTTTGACATTATGGTACATCTTGTTGTTCATCTTGTGAAAGAGACACAATTGTGTGGACCAACTTATATGAGATGGATGTACCCTGTTGAACGTTACATCAAAATATTAAAAGGGTACATGAAAAACCGAAGTCGTCCAGAGGGTTGTATCGTTGAGCGATACGTTGTTGAAGAAACGGTTGAGTTTTGTACTGAATTTTTGTCCAATGTGCAATCCATTGGACTCCTCAAATCTCATTTTTTCGAAAAAAAGAAGGTAAAAAATTAATTGGAAATGAAATTGTGACAGTATCAAGGGATGAACGGGATCAAGTGCATTTATATGTTCTGCACAATGACAATGAGGTTGAGCCGTTTGTTGAAATGCACAAGGCTATACTCCGAGGTGAGATTCAAAGTAGAAATGAAAATTGGATAGTACGAGAGCACAATCAAAGTTTCATACAGTGGTTTAAGGATCATATATATTCAAAGTTTCACTCAGATCCCGCTTCAATATCAGACAGGTTGAGATGTTTGGCATATGGTCCAAGTTTGATTGTGTTCTCTTATAGAGGATACGCAATTAATGGATACACATTCTATACCAAAGAACAAGATGAGAAAAGTACTATGCAAAATAGTGGTGTCACGGTGGTAGCTGAAGCAATGCACATTTCCAGTATGAAGGACTTAAACCCCAAATATGAAAATATGTCATATTTTGGGGTTATAAATCACATTTGGGTGTTTGATTATGAGAAGTTTCAGATTCCTATCTTTGGTTGCAAGTGGGTACATAGTAGTGGCATACGAATGGATAAGTCAGGGTTTTTGCAAGTGGATCTTAATAGGGTGGGGTACAAAGATGAGCCTTTTATTCTAGCCTCTCAAGCTAAACAAGTGTTCTATGTCACGACCCGAAGAGTATGAAATGGTCTATAATGCTTTTATCTAACAAAGTGATTGATGATAAAAGTGTAGATCAAGGTGATGTTGATGTTGAGAATGAGTCGTATATTAGAAACGATCGAGATGAAAATACTACACCGGATGAATCATATATCAGAAAAGATCATGATGAGGGAATTTGGATCTATCCCTCCGCTGCTTAAGTGACAAGTAATTCGCAATCCAACCAAGAAAAGAAAGAGATGTTAGTGAAAGAGGTAATATATATTCCTCCATACTTGTTAACACTTAGCAAACTTCTAATAAATGATATATTTGTCATTTTATATACTCAATTGATATTTGTCATTTTATATACTCAATAGATATTTGGAATTATATATTTGGAATTAAATATTTGTCATTAGATACTAATGTTTTTCTTTATTACAGGTTAGATGGCTAGTAACGAGGAGCACCCACACGATGATTCTATTAATGATGGAGACAATGATGGAGGAAAATCCGAAGGAGTGGAAAAAGAAATTAAAAGAGGAAAAACTATTATGAAGAATATCATTCGTGATAGAGATAAAGGGATAAAATACGATGTGCATTGGAGTCCAAATGACCAGCTAATTGAGCCTAACGGTTCTAAATTGACAAGTTACATTGGTACAATTATAAGGAGAGAAATTCCAATAACTTGTGATGAGTGGAGAGATGATAAGCTGGATGATGCTAAAAACAAAATCTGGAGTGAGATACAGGTACTTTAAATTATGTCTTTAAATTACTTATACTAACGCACTTTGTGTATTTTTTTGTAGAGGTCTTTCAACATTGATGACACAATCCAAAGACAAAATCAGCTAGCAATAAAGAACTGCAGGCAAGGTTGGATGCATTAGAAGCTGAAGTTCTTGAATTGAGGAAGGAAAAAGCAAGACAGTACCAATCAGAAAGGGAAGCTTCGGGTGTTAAAGAAACTAGTGACATAGCTAGTGTCAATTGTGATGTTCAACCAAGTATTCCCGAGGTAATTTCATATATTAATATGAAATTAAATTAGTGTAATTTATTTAACTGACATATATACACATTAACGATGTCATATTTATTATTGATTTTAGGGCATTTCACTTTGTCAACTCTTTTTAGAGACACCAACTTATCGCATGGTTGGCAAGGGAAAAGTCCATAACACTCTGGGAGAAGTACTTCATCATAAACCGCTCCCTTCTGGATATTTGAAAGTGTCAATTGATATTGCTTTAGAGGAGGGTGTGTTATTACCAATCCTAGATGAAGTTTCGGATGCAACATTGGTGGGAGAGGCAATAAGAGTGTTTGTTGCACGGCCGCCAAGACTCGTTCGCATAGATGATGAGGTATAATTAAAACCGTTATGAACCTTTTAGTACTCAAATTTTTTACGTTCGTTTTACTTACATTTTTTTGCATGGTAATGTTAGACTCCTACAAAACCCAAACCAAAAGATAAAGGGATTACGCTGCCAATGGAGTCAGTGGCATCAAAAAAACAGGTACAACACAATTATATGATATTTATGCTTAGGTAATGTTAATTTGTCATCCTATACTTGACCACTCTAATTTTATGATATTTAGATTATTCCTGCCAAAGAGATTGAAGTTGTAAGTAGGGGTAAAGAGCCTGTAATTAGCAATATTCCCACAGAAATAAAGAGTGTTGCTAAGAGGACCGATGCTAGAAAGAAAACTACTTCGCAATATAGGTCGTGCCTTCAGACATATATAAGCTTCACAACTATTTCGCAAGGTGGTACTTCTCTTATACCCCTGGATGAAGGGATTTATGGTTCTGAAGGCATGACAGCAATTGGTAAGGAGGATTTGGAACAAGTTTTTGGACACTTGACATTAGGTATCGCTGTTATCAATACATACATCAGGTATACTCCAATCAACTCTGTTTAATTAATTACATAATTTATTTACTCATTTCAATGAATAATTAATGTTAATGATGTTTTTATTTAAGGTTTCTGTATGACAAGTTGATTCGCCCGCGTGGATTGGAGTCCAGATTCACTTTCATAAATCCCAACGTTGTCCACGCAGGGTCAATCATCTCAAAACCAGATGAAGTAATAACATTTGTACTCAGTTTATTTATGGCCAGCAAAGATACAGAAAAATTGTTCTTTTTACCATATTATACTGGCAACAAGTAAGATTTTCATTCTAAATTTCCTCTATTATAATTTTTCGTTTTTAAACGTTGTGTAGAAAATTTTCATCTAACATTTGTTTAATATTCCAGTGGACACTGGTTATTGGTTGCAATTAATCCTATGAGAGAAATTGTATATTATCTGGATTCATTGGGCAATGATTGGACAACATACCCAGATATGAAGAAGACGATTGACACGTAAGTGAGATTGTTCTAAAATATTCCTGTGTATATTTAATTATTTATGTGCGATAGTTCTAAATATTCGTTATTATTTTATTATAGCATTCTACAAAGTTTTCGAGCACAAAGAGATATTCAAGTATCAAGGAGTAGAGTCAACAATATTTCTTGGATCAAAGTGGAGGCATAGATTTTCACAATTTTGATTATATAGCGATGATACTTGATAAAACAAGTTAAGTTGTATATCTTGATGTATATCCGTATTTTCTTTCCATGTGTAGTGTCCTCATCAACACAATGGTGTAGATTGCGGTTATTTTATGTTGAGGTTTATGAAAGAAACTATTCTTTTGGACCGATTAGAGATTCCATCCACGGTATGAATTTCTAACTTAGGAATTATTTTAATATATCTCATAAAATGACTTAGTATTTTAATTAAATCATACTATGTTATATTATTATGTAGTACTTTGATGAATTCAAGTGTGCTTATTACTCAAAAGATCAATTGGATGAACTTATGGAGGATTGGTGCCAATTTGTTATGGAGTTGAGAGTTTTATGATAAGGTATAACTTTGAGTTTTGAGAATATAATATATGTCGTTATAGTTGTGTTACAATATTATTGTTTTTTGTTGTTATTTGGTAACTTGTATGAATTTCGATTTTTTGATTTTGTTTCAGGTTATATAGGTGCAGATCGATGTAGAAGATAGAGTTATTTTGTAAAGAAATTTTGATTTTGTTTCATTGGTTTATAAATTAATGTTGTTGTTGTGTATATTGTGTAAAAAGGATTGAAGATGTATATTGACGTATATTGATGTTGTTATAATATTGTTTCATTAATTGTTGTATATTGATGTTGTTGTTGTTTAAAATGTTATGTTGAAGCTATAAATTCTGGTGCAAAAATAGTGAGATTATATTAAATGGAAAAAAAATATGGCAGCATTTTTTTTTTAAACGAAAAAAAATTATATTAAAAAAAAAGGAATAGCGCTGCTAAAGGGGGGAATAGACAACGCTTTTAATGAGAAGCGCTGTCTAAAGTGATTGAAAAAAAATATTAAAAAATAATAAGGAAAAGCGCTGCTAAAGGGGGGGAATAGACATCGCTTTTAAAAAGCGCTGTCTAAAGTGTAAGCGCTGCTAAAGGGGGTACCTATAGCAGCGCTTTTTCCTGAAAAATGCTGCTAAAGGGGGTACCTATAGCAGCGCTTTGAAATAACATAAGCGCTGTCTATACCTTTAGCAGCGGTGGTTTTAGCAGCGCTTTTAAGTGTTGTTAAAGGCCTAAAAAAGTGCTGTCTAATCCCTTGTTTGGCATAGTGTAAGTTGTTATTTTGAGATGTTTAATTGTTTTAATTGAAGTTGTTTTAAGTTAGACAAAGATGCTATAAGTTGAAGTTTAAAGTTGTGAATCCGCTGCGTGGTTATTTATTAAAGTTGATTTATTTTGAAGACTAAATAGTTGTTATGAGTTCTCCCTTATTATATGTGTTATGTATCTGTTTTGATGAATTTTATGTCGTTGGTTTCAAGTTAGAAATGTAATATCCCATGTTTGGTTGAAATTTATCACTATGATTTTATTATAAATGCCGAGTAGAAATGGGATGTTACAGTATGGGGCGTTATAGTTCCAACATGGTATAGATTCCATTCCATTCTATTCCATTACTTACAACCATATTCTTTTTCCTCTGATTTGGGCAAAATTTAAAATTTGCCATGTTCCATCCTAATATTTTCAAACAATGAAATGATATTTTTCGTTCTGCCCCACTCCATTCCATTATGCTTTTTTCATTTCATAATATCCAAACATAGCGTAACTCTTCCCATAAGCCCCACATTTATGTGAAGTAATCAAGAACAAATTTGGATATTTGCTTGAGAATATTAATCTCAACTCAAATATTGGAGACGCGAATACGATCAGTTTTGGAAAAGTGTTCATTGAGATCATTCCATACAACAAAAGCATTCTCCAAAAATAAGATTGTCTGAGCAATTGGAGATTTAACTGAGTTTTAAATCCATGAGTGCACTAAGAAATTACATTATTCCCATGCAATGCGATTCAGATAAGCCATGTTCAAAACTTAGAATGGAGCCATAGATGAAAGGGAATTTATTCTTGGTTCCAAGAGCATGTTGCATTGATCTTGACCAAGAAGTGTAATTGGAACCATTCAATTGTGATGTGATACTAAAAGTATTCAGACCTTCACTAGGGTGAACGTAGTACACATAATCAACATCACCATTGGTGATTCTTTGAGAAACTTGAGCAACTTAGGGGTGCAATCACTTCGATTTAGACCGGTTTTTGATTAAAAATTGTCTGAACCAAAGATATCTCTATTGGTTTGGTTTTGTTTGATTTTTAGTGTTTTTTAAAAATGGAACCAAACCAAACTAACTAGTTTGGTTAGATTTGGTTTGGTTTTATTGATCAGTTTTCAACATTTTTTTCTAAACATTATATTCATCAGTGTATTATTTGTTATCATATTTTTCTATAAATTTTATGCTATTATTATTTTTTTAAATAATACATTTCATATAATATATTTCATGCTATACTTTTCAAACAACTTACAAGTTCTTCATACATATGAAGTATTGACATAATTTTCATACGTCATGAAATAAGTTCACTATCGAATACAAAAGTTGGCACTTGACATGAAAAGATTGGGAAGAGATTTGAAAACTTGACAAATAAAGCACAAGAATAAAAACAAAAGATTTCAATACACATAAATTAGCATGTTTCAGTCCTCAAATACACATTAAAACCATTTTGTAACAAGACTAGAAGAGAAGTCGTTGTAGAAGAAACATAAAAGGTACTAAAAAAGATGAAAACTAACGAAGAGAACTTGAACACGAACAAGGCAACTATAACCTATAAGAATGACGATGGCGAGAGAAACGGTGGTGACAGACAAGCAAGGTGGCAGTTTGGTTAGAGAAATTTTTTATGGCTTATGGTTTCTATTTAATATGTTTGGACTTTGGTTTTGACTACATATTTTGTTCAAAGAAAGGAAGTGCAAAAAAAGATGGAGAAGTGTTGTACCGAGATAATGTTTGAGCTTAATAATGAGCTAAATAAAATATTAAGTAGGTATTTATAGTCATCGCTTCAGTTTATCGGTTTAGTGATTCTTACGAATTTAAACCGAGAACCAAACCAAACCACCTCAATTTTAATTGGTTTGGTTCAGTTTTTGAACTGAACCAAAAACACTCAATTTTTGTACGGTTTAGTCTGATTTGAATTGTCGATTTAATTGATTTTTTATCATCCACTTACACCCCTAGGAACAATATGTGGTGGCATGGTAGAATCAGATTAAATAGAAGATTTGCATAAGCAAACTAATAACATAATGAAGGAAAAAAGAAAGAGATGAATCAAAATGAAAATCGAGGATTAAATGTTATATAACAAGTAGTGCTTGTGGTATGATTTATATTTTATTGGTAACTTGATGTGTGCAAGTTAATATCACATATTGCCTATGAAAAAGTAGTTGTGCAACATCAACTTTTGAATTATGTTAGAAATGTTTGATGTAACTCAAAATTTGCAAAGTTAAAAGGACTTTCAGATCTTTGTGTAAAATTTGTGGAAACAAATAAGTGCAAATCATTTCATATAGTTTATAAGTTTGGGAAGTTGGCTGTAGTCTTTTCGGTAGCAACTGCAATTGTAGAACGTGTTTTCTCAGCTATGAAATGTAATAAAATGAGAGTTCAATGGTTAAATGATCCTCTTGTAACTTATATAGAAATAGATGTTCTCGGATCAATTAACAATAATGTTATTTTAGCTTATTTTCAATAAATAGAATGTAGATGATTTTTATTGTAAATGTACTTCACTAACAAACATTATTTCTTATTTTCAATATAATTTAGTTTATATTTTCTTTCATGTTTAGCCACACCAATATATAATGTTTGAATCCGCTCTTCCTTACAAACATTAAACATCTTATTTTCGTATATTATTGTTTATTTTGTAATTTAAGAGACAATATCTAATATCAATAATTTTAGATTAAAATGTTTAACAATTATAGTTTCAAGACTAAAATAAAACAAAATATTTTTAAGAAACTAAAAGTCTCATGATTGTAATTTTATAGATCAAAATAAAATTAAAAAAAGTTAAAAGACTAAAAATATAATTAAACTCATTTAATTTAAATATAAGAGTAGTTTGGTTTAGTTGGTAAAGAGTTGGTTCGCCTACCGAAAAGTCATGGTTCAATTTTTGTTATCAACGTGGGAATCTCTATAATGAGTTGTTGATAAATACCTCTATAAAAATTCTTTGTCTTTGAACCTTGAGATTTGATCTTACTTTGTGAGTCTCCTGAGTCCAACACATTTAAAAAATATTTTTTTCAAAAATAATTAAAAAAATAATTGTTTTTGATTAGTTGGACTAAATGTCACCCAAGTCGCTAGAGGAGGAATTAACTTGCTACGCTCAAATTGTATCCGATACCCCTCCTCTTTTTAGTGCTTTTATGTTGATACACTCTTCTAAACATCATAAATTTTGAAAAATATAGTTTTTTAATCAGAAATTTTCTGAGATTATCAGAAATTTTCCATAACTTTCTATTTTGTAATTTCTGATACTTATCAAAGTTCATAAATTTTAAAATTTTCGTTATAGTATTAGTAAGTTTTTCTCAAGTTTTACTTGATTTTCTCGAATAACTAATTTGATAAAATTACTACCGATTAAATATATATATATAATAACAGTCATACATACAAGAATACAAAATAAACTAGAATGATTTCCTAACTTCATCTTCCCAGTGACTAGAGCAACCTGCATATGTCGATTCCCATATTATTGCATCATTAGTATAAATTTTGTCTTCAATAGTATGAAATGGAAGACAATGGCCTATCTGGTTTCATTTTTACTTGAACCCAATGATTATTATTGACAAAACTAACAACAATGATCTTATGATTGCTCGTACATATAGGTGGAGTTAAGGCAAGAGGAGAAAATGATATTAAGTCTCATGGAAAGAGAGACCGATATGACATTATATCTAGATGCAATTGGGTAACCCATACAAAAATCATCATCCATTTATCGATACCCTACACACCCAAGCGATCTACTCGTAACACATTCCTAATTGAGTGTTGATGAACTTGAGCATCTAATTGCGTTCGTTTCAAAGGTCATGACTCTATGCCCCATCCAACTTGAGTTACAATAGAATGGAAACCATAATTTTCATCATCACCAACATCAATAATCTCATTAATGTGTGGATGTAAGAAATCAGGAAAGTCAGACAAGTAAACATGTCTTGAAGATTCTGCGGACGGTTGGCTATCAATTGGCATACTTGACGGTTGACTTTCAATTGGTTTTGTGTATGATCTCTTTGTAGTCTGACTCTCATGCGATCCCTCAACATACTTCCACAACATGGTAAATAGTGAAGTACAAGACAAGTATGAGAGTTAGGAAGAGTAGAAAGGGTTAAGAGAGTGATGTGTATTGTGATCTTAGCTAACATTGACAACAATAATACCATGTCGTTTACCAGTAGTTTATGCCCATGCTAAAACTTTAGACCGAGACTTAAATATCTGTCAATTATAACATATGAGTAAATATTAAACTATCAGTTTCATAAAGATTGAAAAATAATTAAAAATTACATTTGTTGCATAGATAACATACGACATATGGGTTGAAAAACTCTGTAAAATGTGTAAAAGAATTTGTAGAAGAAATTGCTGGTTCTAAACTACATAAATAGAATTTTATCTTAGCTATACCAAATACTTCAAATATTTGGAAAAAAAATTATATATTAAAAATTTCAAATTTTTCGGAAGATTTTGTTAGTACTCAGAAATTTCAAAAATTTCCAATATATTTCTTTGGTTTTCTAGAACATCTTCAGATTTTTCAAAATTTTGATAAATTGTCTTCAAAAATTTTGAGATTTACGCACTATTTCTAATAAGAATAAGAAAATGAATATAAAATTTTTACTGTGTCCATTGTAATTTTTTTAAAAAAAATATAAATTTCTTTAAGATAATAATAAGGATATTTTTGTCAATACAAAAAACATAAGAGATGCCAAGTTTAATTTTAGAGATGGCCGGTTCAGCTATCTTGGTAGAGGGTCTACCAATGTGTGAGGGATTTCAATGTGTGAGGGATTTCGAGCCTCGAACTCGAACTTTGAAAGATAAATATGAATATTTGCTCTATCTGGGGCAAATGAATATTTGTTTGAAAGTGATATAAAATGATCATTAAGTAAAAGGCAACAAAAAAAAAATCATATTTTCTAGTAGGCTACCACTTTGGTCAGTGTTATAACAGCATATGGATGCTAAATAAAGTTGGGACAAACGTACGATAAGGTGAAAAAAAACTGAAAAGGCATAAAGTAAGCAGATAACTTCATATCTAACACCACCTCTTTTAATAGTGCTCCTCATATTCAAACAGAATGTGATAAGTGCTTTTTGGATACACGATTGAAGTAAAAAGGTGCTGCTGCAGTGGAGTTGGGAGTTGGCATTTGGCAATAATTTCAGCAATTGTACTATAAATATGATCAATAGTAAATTGTCAAGTTTCATTATATTTTGATTGACTCTAATACTCCTATGATTTTTACAGAATTATATAAATTTGAGTATCTCGTGCTAGTATTTAACTGTTATGTACTTAACTTTTATTTGGTTATGGGAATTCCATCTAATCTTATATTTTATTGTTTGTTGTTCTTAGTTAATACTCCATCCGGTCCTTTTTATAAGAAACACTTCACCTTTTTAGATTCATTGAGTAATTAATGTACTTGGTCTATAAATAGTCCAGGTACATTATTTATTCAATGAATCTAGAAAGGTGAAATGTCTCTTATAAAAAGGACCGGAGGGAGTAATATTTTAATTCTTATTATACAAAAAATTATTTAATAATTAATATATCGGATTCATATATGAGTTAAATATATTAATTATTAAATAAATTTAAAAAATAAATTTTATCATAAAGATTAGAAAAATATTGTTATTTATTTTTAGATGCTAACAAATGTGTTATTGTTGCATTTTATGTTGACTTAAATTGAGAGGTGATGTGATGCAAGTAGTAATTAGTGTGTGAATAGTGTCATAAGTGCGTTGTAAAATAGAAAAGTAATAATTGGAAATTTTTTCCTACCACATCCCATTTTCTGTTATTTTTAAAATATCTATCAGACTATTTATTCAAAAAATTTACTCTTTTAAAAAAAAAATTATTGTTATCAAATTTATAAAAAGGTAAATTTTTGATATCTCAGACTAAATTTTTGGTACTTCTTTTTAGCGCATATCAGAAATTCTTTGTATTTTACAAATTTCTGGTATCTATTATCGATATTTTTAAATTTACGGTGCAATTTACCGGAACTTTAAAAAATTCGGTATATTTTAAAAAAATTATTACACGTACCAGAAATATCTCAAATTTTCGGTATAAGAGCAATACTGAAAATTCCATATTTCAGGTATATTTTATTCAAGTATAAGTTTATACGTTTAAAAAAAAATTAAGTCTCAATATTATCGGAAATTTGAAATTTCAAGTATATAAAAAAATATCATAAATTTAAAATTTATGTTTTTTTTTGTATTGAAGCCATATCGGAAGTTTGAAATATTCGGTATTTTTTCAGTACCAGATTTTTGAATTTTTTGGTATATGTTATACATACTGGATATTTAAAATTTCTGGTAAGGATTTTAACTAATTATGCATTCTAGAAATTCAAAATATTTGGTACCGAAAATTTAGAATTTCTGGTACGAAATATGTGACACAGTAAAAATGGTAAATCTCATATAATTTTCAATAATCCCTGTGAAATTTCCGATATGCACCGAAAGTCACTAAATATCCGGTTTTTTTGGGGATATTTTGATAAAAACACCATATTTAGGAGGGTTGCAGGTATAAATTCGGGAATGGCAAGAAAAATTCTCTAAATTTTGTCTTGTCTTGGAAATGGAAAATACTCTACCCGTTCCTTTATAATTGTCATTTTTTTTATTACTTTTTACACATACTAAGAAATGTAATAATTATTGTTACATTTTGGACAATAACTTTTATTTTACCTATAATACCCTTAACTTTTCATTATTTTAATTTACTTTTTCTTTCTCCATAATAAATAGTAGGGATAATTTTGACTAAACAATAATAATTACTATCTTAAAATGTGAAAATGACAATTAAAAAGAAACAAAATTTTCCCCAAAAGTGACAATTAAAAAGGAACACAGGAAGTACTAAGTAGTTCTTGCCGATTTAATTATCATAGAGTTAAATATACAATCTCTTGTAATATTAGCGAGTTTTATTTTTAACCCTAATAAAAGATTTTTTTTAATCTCCACTTATCATATCTATATTCCCTCAATATTTCTCAAATGCCACATTTCTTCAATGATTCTGAATTTTATTCCAATGTGGCTTATTTTTAAATTTGTTTCGCAATTTATTACTATGTGACAACGTGGCATAACTTTATTTTTTCTCGAGTCTAGGTTTTCTTCCCCATTTCTATCTTCATCAGACGAAAGAAACATTTCCAAGTTTCTTCACCTCTTTCGATTTCGTCCTACTGCAAGTGTTCATGGGTGGAAGAAAAACATCATAAGTTGGTAATTCATTTGGACGGGGCTTGTCAACATGTGGTTGTAGCGAAACGATGAAAATGTGGGTTTTCAACACTATTGATAACCCAAATTAAAAATTATGGAAATGTAGAAATTCATTGGTAATTATTTGTTCAAATTTGTAATCGTATTTAAATTTTTCAGTATCTCTTGTGTGTTAATCGTATTTCTAATAGCATAATGGATGTGGATTGTTCATATGGGACGATGAGGTTTGTGAGGTTCAAAGGAATGAAATGATTCCCGCAAAATGGTGTGAATGTGAAATGATCAAGGTTTACATGAGAGATTTTGCAAATGACACTTTTAAGGAGATTGAGTGTGAAGTTTCCAAGAATTGGGGTGTAGCAGGCAGTCCAAAGAAGATTGAAAAATTGAAGAAAAAAGTTGTAATATATAAGAGAAGAAACAATTGGTTGATGCTTACACTCACTTTGTCATGGATGTTGTTTTCAACATTGTTTAAGTTAATATAATGGAAAGGTATATAGGTTTGAATCAAGTTCTTGTTAAGTTTTCAATAGTGTTAAGTTAATGTCATGGAAAGGTTTATGAGTTTGAATCAAGATGTTGTTATGGTAGTGGAAAAGCTTAAATCGTTGAATATGACAATTTTTGGCTAATATGTTGTGTCTGAAACAACAACTTTATTCATTCTGAATTGTAGAGAACAAATATATATTGGAGCAATTGACATAATTTCACAAGATCATTGATGATTTGGAGAATATTGAGGTGAAGTTTGGTGATGAGGAGATGATTATACTCTTGTTAAGCTCATTATCCAAATCCTTTGAGAAATTCAAGGATTTTTTTTATGGTAACTAAGGTACTATTTCTTTGGATGAAGTCCAGACACCTGTGAGATTCAAGGAGCTTTCAACCATGAAAGATTAGAAGGTTAATGATAGTGGTGAAGGGTTGAGTGTCTTAAGAAGAGCGTGATGGGAGTAGAGGGGTGTACAAATCCATATGTTTTGATAAGTTAATGCTAAAATTATTTATTTTTCATAAAATCTTCCACTTCAAGAAGGATTTCCCCGAAGGAAGAACAATAAATATTTTGTTTTGATTGCAGTTGTATCATATCTTGATAGTTATGAGAATATTGGAGCCCTAGTGGTGCCAAAGTGTATTACCTGATTGAAAAATGTTCATATAAAGGGATAAAGTTCCAGAAACTTATGAAGCTTTGAAGTAGGAAACCAATAGCCTACTCTAGTTTACAGATCCTAAAAGATTTCCCATTTGTGCAACTCAAGATAGTCCAGTTTGATAGTAAGGTTATGAAGTGTGTCTTTAATTTTCCAAACGTTATGGTTAATAGAGGATCAAAACTCATCATAAGTATATGTATTTCTTCTAGTGAGGCACTTAAGAGGTGAGAGTAAAGGTTTGGAGATAAAAAGGTTAAAATTATAGCAACGAAGACCCAACTCGAGGTCGAGCTTTGTGCTAGAGAAACTTGGGATGAGAAGGAAGTTAGGCCTCATAGTTCTAGTTATAGCAGGGAGAATTTTATTGACATTTGATCATCATTTTACTCATGATAAGTGTTTCTCAA
Organism: Vicia sativa; assembly: GCA_021764765.1. NCBI lineage: Eukaryota > Viridiplantae > Streptophyta > Magnoliopsida > Fabales > Fabaceae > Vicia > Vicia sativa. Next base: position 141,481,482 of record CM038795.1, on the reverse strand, counting down.
AATCTTAAATGTTTAAGAAAGGAAAATATGTTTTCAGTAATATAAGAAACTACAGGCGTCATGAGGGTGAAAAGAACCAATGAAAGTTGGCAATGGCAAGGAAGACAGTGATAGCGAGAGACACAACCACATTGGTAGCAACTAGATGTATGGAGGTGGAGCCACAATGGAAGCAATTGATGGTGGAGTCAGGTTTTGGTGGTGGTAGTTTGAAGCGAATGGTGAATGCGATGATCAAATTCAGGTCAATGGCGGCAACAGATCATCAACATAGTGGAAAGTGGGTAGGCAGAAGTCTGAATAGGTCTATGTTTTAACCCAGTTTGGTTCACAAATTTGTCAAATAATGGATCATGGTTTAGATCTGTACTAGATCTTTTATGTTTCACCATTCATAAATTTGGTGCTTTATCACTTATGTTAGTAAGACAATATGACAAATGGAATAGATGGTAATTCTAGTTAGATAGGAAAATGTATAAATTCCTTGGAGTTACTAAAATTTTGGATACCTTAGGAGGTATCTAAGAGGATGGGAAAACACTTATAAATAACTTAGGTTTATATGGCTTATACATACCTAGAGCTAAAATTTTGCAGACCTTAGGAGCTATGTAAGAGAGATTGGGAAACACTTGGGTTAAAAATAGGATTTGTTCTTGGTAATGTGGGAGATTATTTTCTTAAAACTCATTTGTGGCCTCTGAAGGTGGATAAAATACAAAAAGGAGGGTGTAACACGGTAGGAGAACTGACTTAGTTGCTTTGCATTTTATCACAAATGTTGTGGTTAGTAAGATTCACCACCGACTTTTCTTTTATCAAATAAAGAAAGGTGAAAAGAACAGGAAAGACCTTTGATAGATTCTGAGTTCGGGGGTAAGTTATGAAAAGGGAAGGTGTTAGCACCCTTTTCATCCAGTAGTTATCTACGAGATCTTAATTGTTTAGCTCACTTTTAAACTTGCTTTTGTGTGTGTTTGTTTGAAAATATTTTGATTTAACTTAAAATGATTCTTGTATCAGTCCTCAAGAATGTGTATTAAGTATTTGGAAATGTGAGGTATGAAAAGTATTTGTTTTGAGCAAGCAATTAAGAGTTATTACTCACTCAAAGGTCGTTCTTATTATTTTTCTCCTCCTTTAAGGATAGTTCTATCCATACCATTAGTTGATAGGTAGCCTCATCCATTGGATGTGAAGGGACATGCGTAAGGTCATCGTATGGTCATTGAAGGCAACATTATAAAGATACCTTAGCAATTTCATAGGGACAATCATAATTTTAATTGTAGGAAACAATCGAGGGACATGATCATACTTATAAGGCAACTCGGAGGATCATCGAGGGACTATGATCTTCATCGAGGGACTAAAGATACCCCCAATTTTTTATATTTTTTGGTAAAATAATTTCATTTTTTTTTCTGAAATTTCCTTTATTTTATTTCTCAAAAAATTTTTTATATCTTTTGGTAAAATAATTTCAAAAATATTTTTCCAGTTTTTTTTTATTTTTCAAAAAAAAATACAGTTTTTTATATTTTTCGGAAAAATAATTTCAGGTTTTTTATTTTTCAAAAAAACAAATATTTCAGTTTTTTTTCTTGAATTTTCTTTTTTCATTTATCAAAAAAAAAAATTCAGCTTTTTATATTTTTCGGAAAAATAATTTCAGTTTTTTTTTATTTTTCAAGAAAAACAAATTTTTTCAGTTATTTTTTAGAAATCAATTTTTTTAAAAATTTTTTTCCATTTTTTAATATTTTAGAAAAAAAAGTTTATTTGATTTTTTAATAAAATACTAATTTTTATAATAAAACCAATTTATAATAAAAACTGGTTTTGAAACTGCATTAAATTGTTTTGAATAAATGATTCAATTTAATAACCATTTAAACGGTTCTGTTTTTTTTATGGTTCAATCCAATTCAATGCAAAAATACAATTCTTAACTATATTTTAAACACCCCTACTGTAAACAATCAAGTCAAAGTCAGATTTATTCTCCCACTAAAACGTTGCAACGTGGGTATCACGTCACAACCAAAATTCAAAAAATTTAAACATCCCTCCAACTTAACGTTACAGATTTGATTTTATTTATTTTTTGCTTTTACGTAGCGACGTGTGTCTCACGTCGCAGTTGTTTTTTCTTTAAAAAAAAAACTCTGACTTCCTTGTTTATAACGTTGGGTTGATTTTTTTATTATTAAAATTATTTGTGACGTGATTATGACGTCGCAACTAGTTTTTTTACCCACGTGATAACCACGTCGCTACTTTACGTTGTTGGGAACCACATTTTATCTAGTGATAGCATGATAAAATGGTTTCTTGCGAGTTCTTTGTGAATATTTTCTGATTGTGTTGAGTTGTGATTTACTTTAAGTATCCTTTAATACATACTGAAGGAAAAATCAAAACAAGTTGTTGAATAGTATGCTCAAGATTACTCCCAGCAACTTAATTTGAAGCAGCCTGTCCATAAGTATTTGTAGTAACACTGCAGAAATGCCATTCAAATGTATTTCAGAAGTCTTGATTACATGAAATAGGAAAATGGCAAACACCTCAATTTGTTGATTGCCGCAAGAGGGTAAGATGCTTATCATCGCTATATTTATTCAAGGTGTAATTATAATTAGGAGACTTGAGTTAGTAAGAAGGAATTTAGGTTTCGTTATTTCGGTCAGGTATAGTATCACCATGATTGGATTAGGACTCTATTCTTCATTCTAAATTAGAATTTTTCAACCTAATGTTTGGGTTACCCATAATAGTACAAGCCCATAAGAGTTAAAGAGTAATTCAAATAAGAAAATTCATAAATCATGAACATTACATCAGTCAAATAATCGAGACAAAAACCATACTTGGTAATTGGGACATCTGCTGCGGGTGCATTGTTGTTTACAGATCTGCTGAGTCAAATAAAATAAGTTAAGAAAAAATAGAATTTGGTGAAAAAGTTATATGAAGAAGTATTTCAAATAAACTCACTGAGTTAGTACTACAGATGCGGAATCTGGTGTTGGCACATTTATAGGAGGATTGGTAGCAGTCTGTCACACATGCACAATGACCAGTTCATACAAAGGGGAAAAACTTAAATGCCAAAATATATTAAAAACGAGTATGAAACATGCCTGAGTAGATGAAGTTCCAGCAGGGCCCGAGGTTTTACTCTGCAAATAAAACAGTAGAGTGGTATATTATGTTTAAAGAGACAATAAAACAATGCATGTTGGATTGGAGAGCATAATGAAACTATGAAGGTAACTTGCAATTTTCTATATTTAGATCCGGGGTCGTATACCTTACTAAGCATGACAACAAAAAAGCCGTGTTCGGAAACCTTATTCTCAGCTAACGTAGTTTCATCTTTCAAAACCTTTCCATTATGAATCAGCAATTGCTGTCCAAAGGGTAATTGTCTTTGCCTTGGATTTCTTCAATATTCTTTTTTACCGCCATTATCTAAAAAGTGAAAGCAACAAAATTCAATTTCAATTTACTCACATAAATGATTCAAAAAATAAAATTGGCGGAAGAAAACTGACAGAATCAGAAGGCTGAACCCTGATTTTCTGTGTAATTTTTTTGTTTGATAATAATAACCAAAATTTTATTTGTAATAACTAGTTGAGAAAATGATATGGTGAAGTTTACTCAACCTATTATAGGGGTCTTTATTTGTAATATTATATAGAATATAGAATTTAGTTGGTAGTGGATCTTTAGATTTTAGAAATATATTTTTATGATTTTAATATAGAAAGAGACGGAATATTCAAGACTTATAGGTCCCTATTTTATATGAACAATGTACTTCCTATAAATTTATTTTATGTTTCATCTATAATGACTAGAATATAATTATAACTCTTAAGTGGTAACAATTATAACTTGAAAGTTATTGGAGAGTAATTCATATTCAGAACTTCTGAGGGTCAGTCAGAAGTTCTGATGTTCAGAACTTTTCAAAAAAATTAAAAATGACCAGAAATATTTTTTAAATAATTAAACAAATCAGAATGAATGAGAAAAATCATAAAAAATATTAAATCATAAAATAAAATTGTGAAAAAAATAAAAATCAGAAAGAGAAAATCAAAGTATTTTTGATAATTTTATCACAATTTTAGAAGTGAAATGTATTTTTTTATGGATTTTTGAAGTTTAAAATAATTAAAATGAAAATCATAAAACAAAATAATAAATAAAAAAATATGGACCATTTTATCTATGTCAAAACGCGTTAGTAAGTAGATCTGATGGACTTGATGTGTCGTGCATGCTATGGTTTTCATTTAATAACACTCCAGATCATTAGTAAAAATCAGAAGAAAAAAATAATAAAACCAAAATGATGTGGACCATTGGATCAATTTCAAAATGCGTTAGTAAGCATATGTGATGGACCTGGCGCGTTGTGCATGATATGGACCTTAAATGAAAACACGCAGGATTCAATTTAAAGCGGGCCAACCAAAATAAAACAATTGGCACACCCTGATTGGTTGAGACTAAACATGTCATCCTCTTCAACCTCCAGCCTTCAGAAAAACCAAGGAAATCGTGATTCTTCAAATGGAAAAATTACATGTTTATAATGGTACCATTAGATGCATCTTTTCAAGACAATCACAATCATATGCTCACGAAATATAGTCGGTTTGGAAAAAAAAACAAAAGAAAAAGAAAAAATTAGTTGTGAATTTACATGCTCAATTCTCCATGAAAATGAAAATCAGAAGAAGTATGAGCTTCATAGAAGAAAAGACTACATCCTAGCAATTTATTTGAATTGATTTGGTTAAGAATTCTACCTGAATGTCGTTCAACTTGTTAGCTCTGAAACTTGACTTCTGTAGCTCGATTCATGCTTGTTTTAGACTTAATTTTTGTTGGAGAAGCTTCAGGGAAGTTCAATGAACCTGATGTAGTAGAGAATTTGAAACTGAAAGTGCTCTAATCAAGAATTTGAAGTTGCTTAAATGGATCTATAAAAGTGAGTTTGGTAGGACTTCTTTGGCTCTTAAAAGCTTGGGAAAAGAGTGAGGAATGATCCTCTATTTATAAGAGAATGATTTTTGATCTCAAACATGTGAAACAATGCCATTTGAGTGGAATTCGTGTGAAGCCCAAAAATGAAAAAAGTGTGACTTGTTTTGCCTCAAAACTCACTCAATTCTTGTGTTTCAAGGCTTAAACAGGTCCCGTCAAGTTTGTTAAACAAGTTTAAACAAGAATCATGCACTAATTTGATGATCAGAATGCACATTAAGCAAATTGCAATCTGGCTGATATGGAAACTTCTGTTCCAAGGTACCATCTTCAAATCTTTGGGGAAACTTGCTCAAGAGGCTTTACGATTTCATTCCTTTTGCATTTAAAATATCTCATCACAAACTTAACAATGTGCCAGAAAGGTATCATTTGGTGATCTGAGCTAAAAGTTAAGATCATTTGAAATCAAGAAAAACACACAGATACTTGAAACTTAGAAAAATTATAGGTATGGAGCTCAAAAATGACCTATAATGTTCTTCAAAGTTACATGCATTTCCACTCAAAATTGGCCTTTGATCCTAAGAGAGAAGTTATTAAGGGCTCTTCAAATTGAATTATGGAATTGGGATCACTCAAAAATCATATAAATTGAGAGAGTTATGGTAATTAGAAGGTGATGAACTTTTCTTGAGAAATCCACAAATGACCTATAATCTTTTCAATTCTTAAACAAACTTCTAAGCATTTTCAAGCCTAGCACCTTGAAACAAATTTCTAGTACACATCCCAAAGATTATGGTAGACAAAATAATGTGCTCAAGATGATAAAAATTGACCAAGTTAAGATCATGTGAAGCCCGATCATAGAATTCCATGATTTTCCCAAAGGACTTGTAATCTTCTTCAAATTTAAATGATATTCCATTCAAAATTAGCCTTTGATCCTTGAAGAGAAGTTGTCAAGGAGTCCTTGGAGAGAATCATGGATTTGGAATCACTTCAAAATCTCAAAAATTGAGCAAGATATGACCTTGAGAATTCATCAAACCCTTGTCCAAAGAGCACCAAAACGACTTGTAACCCCTTTCAACTTTTGATGAGTTTCCCTTCACAAATGGACTTTGTCATGTAAAGAGAAGTTATTGTAGAGGATAATAAGAATCCATAGAAAAAATAACCACCTAAAAACATTTAAAATTAAGAGAGTTAGGCACTTGTGAACATAGAATCAAGAACTTATCCCAATTAAGTAAAAGCACTCAGTTCAAACTTCAATCCTTTGAACTTTCCTTGCACATTAAGGCATGATGAGCTATATTAGACCTTGCAATGATATTAGCTTGAACAAAATTTGATGATAAAGTTCATTTTTCAATGAAACTTGTTGAATAAGGCATCGAAATAAACATATGAACCTATGACTTCTCTTGATGAACTCAACCACTACTCCTTGAGGAATACTTGACCAAATGAAGTTAAGAAATCTCCTTAGACCAAAGAAACTTTGATGCCATGACATAGATTTGAAACTCAAGATTTATAAACCCATTGAATTATCATTTGGTTAATGATTAACCTTCAAACTCTAGCTCAAGATATGAATAATATGCACTTGGCTCCCTACCTACAATGTACAAAGAACAAAAACAAATACATACATCTTATAGATTTTGGTTAAAGGTTAGCAAACATATAACACATTCACATAAGATACACATTTCAGGGTACTTGGTGATCCCTCAAGGGAAAATTTACATATACGAGATAGTAGAAAAGAGAACCAACCATAATGTGTGATCTTGATACATTATGATGATATGAGATGATAAAGGATCTTATGGGAAAAACTTGGGGTATAACACCGATATTAAGTCCAAGATAGCTTGAAGGTCATCCTAGTATTTAAATCCTTGGTAGTAAAATATCATAGGTTATTGGTTATCATGTGTAAATCCAAGTATTTGAGCTCAAGGTTTGTGTTTATGGAGAGAATACTAACCGCTTTAATCCACCATTAGGAAGGAAGATTGGACACTTCACTCTTGAGTTTATTTTGAAGAAAAGATGCAAATGCCCATATCTATCGTCTTGTATTATTTAGTTGAATATCAACCATCATTTTCTTGTATAAAGGGGTTTGTGAATCTTTCCTACTAAAAGCTCTCAACAAGATCAATTTTAAGGGATTGGACTAAGTCGTTTTTTACTAAACTTGTATAAATATTGGTGTTCTTCTTATTCCCTTAACTCTTTTAATTTCTGCAGTTTATTTTTGATGCTAAGTTTTTCAAAAAAATTTAACTCTTATTTTATTTCACAAAATTTTTCAAAACCATAATTTTTCAAACTACACAATTCACCCCCTCCCTCTGGTGTGTGAAGTTTAAAGTCCAACAATAACGACTTTACGTCAACCACGAGGGAAGATCTCAAAATTTTGTAAAATTTGAAGACATATGCTCGGGACCGTACAAAACACCTTAAACAAGTAACAAAAGTATTTCATCCAATAAAAAAGTATTTCCTACACAGTCTTTCATTATGAAGTACCATTGTACAATAAAAAGGCATCGAACTAGAATCGTGACATGCCTACTTTTGTAGAAAAATAATATTGTCGTTCACAATGGCTTGATCCATCCAGATATTCTCCTTGGAAATTGATAACAGTTGTGAAAATATTCTACTAGATCCAAAGATTTTTCAAATGATTAGGAAACCAACTCGAGTGTGGAACTCGTACATTCAACCAACTACTGAGCTAATGAATCATTCAAGGAACGCACGAACTTTATTTCCTCGAGAGTAGTCTCCTGACTACTTTGAACAATTACTAAAGCTTGATCCTTCATCTCCATGATCCTTACCAGCTAGGTCACCTGGTCTTAAAGAGGGCCAATGAGATTTAAAGGAAGCAAAGCATTCTTCACTTCGAAGAGAGGGGTATAAGTTTTATTTGCCTAATACAAGTACATATCCACCGAAGCTCCAAGTTACGAATTCAATCCTCCATCTAGTTATTTTAAGTACGACACCATTAAGATCAAAAAGTATCAAAATGGTTAGAGGAACCTCATGCTAGAGTAGATGAAGCACGCCGAGCATGTGTGGCCGGTTTGCCGATTTCTTCCTCTAAAACGGACCCGAAGAGGCCACCCAAGTAAGCATAGTCCTTGTCCAGAGGAGGGGGTTGAAAACTTCCACAAGAAAAAGAGTTGTATTACATTAGTAAGGGGAAAGAAGTCTGACCTGAGACATTCTATAAAGCGAACAAGTTTTTTGTGACAACATTATTTTTGGTTGGCCACACTCCCCGCCTTAGAAGCTCAAATTGCTCTATATTACATATTCACTCTTCAGTAAATAAAGAATATATGTCAGAGACATTAGAGTAATGCTCTCAAAAAACTCAAAAGGTTTAGAGTTTAACAAAAATGATCTTTCTCTCTTCCCGATAACAAGTTTTCACAAGCAGCAGGATGTCAATGAGGCGCTTTAAATGCTTCTTATCTGCTTATGTCTTCGGGGAAGCTCTCCCTATATATCCCATTTTATTGGTGAACTTTACCAACTGACTTTTTTTTAATAATGAGCCTCTTCATAAAGGTCCTTATTGTTGTAGGCGAAAGAGCTACCTCTCAACAAAAAGTGACCCTCGGTCCAATACTTGGGAAACAGATCGATACATCGGCCCTCCAATCCAGTACCGATGTCACAAATTGTAGCATGGGCTTCAAGGCTAACGGGGTCACCAAGAAAAAATAGTCCAAAAAAGGTGAGAGGTTTGAAACCATGAATGAATGTGATTTTCTTGAAACGAAGGAATCATCTACCCTTATTCAGAGACACTGAGTCACTAAGACATTTAAAAAGGTGTAGAAAAGGATCACAAGGGTTTTTCTCTTCATGTACTTACACCAATACATGTAGAATCTCAAATAAGCCCAGCATGACGGGTAGAGTTGCGAAGGGGCCATGACCTGATGGTTCAGTACTTCTACCTCGAAAGCACTAAAAGGAAGATGAATGCCCAAGATGGAGAAAGCACATGTAAAAGTGAATAATGTATGTGTCATACTTATTGCACACCCTTTCGTCTTCATAAGGAATCATGTTTCCCTAGTTAGAAGATAAACCTACCTATGAGGAAATACAGTCGAAGCTGCCTGGTTTGAAGAAAAAAAAGAAGTGGTAGAATAAATAGGATCATCTTAAGAAGATAAATATCCTTTAGAGAGTTCTTAATACTTTTATGTGACTTCTTATTCATAATACACTAACTTTGTAACTACAAGGGGTGAAACATGGAAAAAGAAGACAATAAAACTGTCAAATAAGAAAAGAAGATTCAGAAAAAGAAGAAAAAGAAACACTGTTTCTAGAAGGCAAAAAGGCTTCATCAAACACATCTAAGTCATTCACACGTAACACTCAAAAACTTAAGTTCCTAGGAACCGTCATGATGATATCTACGAAAAGATATTTAAAGTATGACACATTAAATGCATGGTTCTATAAGAGAATGGTATTATTCTCATTCACTTGTTTTAAGAACTAGTTAGAAAATGGCTGGTACCCGAAGTCACAACATCAAGGCCCCGCCTACTTATACCTCGATAAGAACTTGTGGGCAATTATTTCAGCCCAACTAGAAGGACCTCAAAAAATCTAAGCCTATTATGACGTTGTAACATGCAGTTCAATAAAGGTATCAGGCCTTCAAGAACCTGCCTGGGGGTTGAAGAAAGTTACTATCATGGCCTTGAGAGATCTCAATCGTTGCCGCACGCAAAGAGCGACACATAAATATCTAGTTCATTATTTTTCCCTCTATGAATATAGAGTAGACGTTAAATCGAAGTAAACAATTTTAAATCTGATTTCCATTTCGCTCTTCTTCACATACATACTTGAGCGTTAGCCTTGCAAGTACTTGTCATTCCACCGCATCTGAGGCTATGTTACACCATCATCTTCGTATAAACTTTTCATTTATGGTTCTCGAATGGAGTAATAAATATCCACTCTATGGACACATCTATAAGCAACAAAGACCTTTTTAAATTTATTGAATAAAAAATATATTTAGTTATTATTTTATATCAAATACATCAATTATTTAATGAATTTAAAAAAGAAAAATTATTGTTTAAATGATATATATATATATATATATATATATATATATATATATATATATATATATATATATATATATATATATATATATATATATATATATATATATATATATATATATATATATATATATATATATATAATTTAATTAGAAAACACGATGTAAAAAGTTTTACGCTATCATGAATCATAACTGTTAGATTATAAATTATTTTAAATTTTTATTTTAATTATTTATGAAACAGATTAGTGGGTGGTTATGATGTCTTGACCGTGTAAAAAAATTATATTGACAATGCATAATTAATTTTATATATATATATATATATATATATATATATATATATATATATATATATATATATATATATATATATATATATATACACTATTGAATTGAATTAAATGGGCATTGTGGAAGGAAAGTTCTTTAGAAAAGCATCCGCCAAGATACGGTTCATGCAGCACTAAAAAAATGGAAATCTATACAAAGACTAATTAGATAATAGTTTAAGTTTATAATTTAAGTGGTTTTATCGTTTAAGTTACTGGTTTAGTATGTACTATAGTGTGTGTGGTCATCTATTATCATCACTTATAACACATTTTTCTCGATTGACAACTAACTAGTTAATTATATACACATACGAATTGCATGGTCGTCCTAAGGACTCAAACGAATCACTTAATTTAGACACGTGTGATGATGATAAATTATGTGATTGGTTCGAATTGTTAAACGATAATGATCATTTTCTTCTTGGTGCCGATGTAGCCAAGCCTGACATCTTAATATAAGATGGGAAAATTGAATCATGTAGGGACTAATCCACGTGAAGGACACAAGGTTGTCACAAGGGTATACAAGTAGTGGAATTAGAGCAAACATCCTCTTTACTACTACAATTTTGATCCTATAAAGTCGTTGTGAGTACAAAAAGAACACCAAACATTATTTAATGAAGTTGATATAGAAGTCTTTATGTAGTAGAAGAATTATACTTCCATAAGCAATAATCACAAGATTTTCATAAATTTCAATTGAGATGGACTTGTTTGAATGGGAGGATGAGCTGGCACGGATTACATAGAGACAAGTACACCCTAAAAAGATAGTAGAAAATATTTGGTGTGATCCCTCCTAACTTGAAAGGCCACTTAAATTGGAATACTCAATTTTAAAAGTTGTTTGTTTTGACTTTTTTTTTAAATAATTGTGTAATATAATTGTGTAAAAAATATTATACATTTTTTCATAAAAATTTTAATTGAAAATTTGGTTTAAATAATTATTTTAAAAATATTATTTTAGAAATTTCATTATTTTATTGATTTTAGATATAAAAAACTATTTTTAAAATTTAACTTTTTTGAAAAGTTATAATTTCAACAATATTTTAATCTTTAATAATGTGTGTTATATAATGCTAAAATTAATTTTTTAATTTAGAAAACAAAACGAATATAAAAAAACTTGTGATATCTTAAAAAACAATTTCATAAATTCTATTTTTGAACATAAAAAACCATTTTTTTTATCAAAATAATAAACCATTTTTTAAAAACTAAAATAAATAAAACCTATTCTAAAAATCAATTTTTTTCATTAAGAGGCTGTTATAAAATGTGGTGAATATAGTAAAAGAATAAGTGCAAAAGGTATTACAAAGAAGAAAAGAATTTAAAAAAAAAAACTACAAAACAGAATTTTGAATTAAAATTTTGTAGAGATTACTTTCATAATATAAAAAAAAAATATTTGCAAAGTTTTGTGGCATTTCAACGAGTCTCAATTTATTTTAAATTTTATATGCAAACACATGAAAATGTATTTTTTTTCAAGAAAACACAAATTAAAATAATTATATCTACAGAATGCTATGAAACACAAATATATTTAGCACAATATATATTAAATAAGAAATCTAAAAAAGTTAGATGAAAATGTGATGTGTAGGCTTATGTTTATGTTATTTTCTTGGATACTTGATATTGTTGGAAAGTCATAATAACTTTAGGTATTCTTGAAATGCTACAAAATTTTGTAGCTCCTCTATATTTGTTGTCAGATAAATTGCTGCAAGAAGTTAGATAAAAATGTGATGTGTAGTTTTATGTTTATGTTGTTCATGTGTCTCGAAAAAAAAAACAACATTTGTATCTGTTTTTGTCAATATCAAAATAACTTAAGACTTATTCAAATTCCACAAAATTTTACAAATCCTTTTCATGCAAAATATTAACTCAAAATTCAATTGTAGGCTAAAGTTTGTTTTAATTTTGTATCATGGAAGAGTTGTGTGGTTGAATATTTAAAAATTGAAGGCGCACATTTTCTTTTTTATTTATTTTAAAATTTATAAATAATAGGGATATCGCTATGTTTTTTATTAATCGTTGTGATATATTTGTAATAAATAAATATTTATTAATACATTTGAAAGCGTTAACCGTTGTGAAATATTTTACTCATATATAAGCGAATTAATTCTCGTTTATTGATGGTAGCATTGTTTCCTTCATAGTGAAACCCTAGCAACCATGTTTTTTCTTCTTCTTCACCATTAGTTGTGAATCTTGTGCTTCATACATTAAGGTATTCTTAATCTTCTTGTTAGATAGTTCTCCGTTATCTCGTTTGCTGTATGTTGTTTTTGTTGATTGTTCTCATTTTTTTCCAGATTCGTCCTCACGACCTTAATAAATAGCACACTTTGTCTAGCTATGCAAAAAGTACAAGAAGTGTGAAGCTATATTGATAATTTCATCCAATTTATATTTCTTTTTCATTGCTTTACAAACTAGATGAACCTCATAATTGGTTCTTGTTCTACAATTAGTTTTAGTAAAAAGGTGCATTCTAAAAATATTTTATAATATATGATTTTGTTGTATGATAATGTTTTGTTGATATCTGCTTTTGTATGTTGTCGTTGTTGTTGTTGAATAATATTCTCAGAGCAAGACCAAAATATTGGTAAGTACCAAGAAAAAAGACTTCTTGTTACTAAGCAATATGTTGTTCTTAAAATTATTATGCATATTGACACAGGAGATTAAAGAATATTAGATTGATTTTATTATATTCTATGTAGATTGTTTGTTTCACTAACCCTCGCTCAAAAACGTCACTTCGGATTAATATTTTTTCAAATCAACCGTTAGATTGAAGCATATCATCATATAGATCATACCTATAAAGTTTGAGATTAATCTATAGTGATTTACTATGTCATTGAACTACATCAAAATTAACGTTATATAAAAGTCCATTGTGACGTTAATATTTGGATATCTTGATCGTATAGTAAATCATTATAGATTAATCTCAAACTTTATAGGTATGATCTATATGATGGTATGTTTCAATCCAACGGTTGATTTTAAAAAAATATTAATCTGAAGTGACGTTTTAGTGTAACTCTTTGGTGTAATTTGATCTCTCCTTGTATGTATGTGTGTATATATATATATATATATATATATATATATATATATATATATATATATATATATATATATATATATATATATATATATATATAGGATCAAATACAAGAGTACACCATGAGTTACTGCCAAAAACGTCACTGGATTAATATTTTTAAAATCAACCGTTGGATTGTAACATATAATCATATAGATCATACCTATAAAGTTTGAGATTAATCTATAATGATTTACTATGTCATTGAACTACATCAAAATTAACGTTATATGAAAGTCCATTTTGACGTTAATTTTCGGATATATCGATCATATAGTAAAACTTTGTAGATTAATCTCAAACTTTATAGGTATGATCTATATGATGTATGTTTCAATCCAATGGTTGATTTTAAAAATTATTAATCTGAAGTGACGTTTTTGAGCGAGTGTAACTCAAGGTGTAACTCTTCAGGTGTAATTTAATTCCTCCTCATATATATATATATATATATATATATATATATATATATATATCCCAAGAGTTACACCATGAGTTACACTCGCTCAACGTTACTTGATTAATATTTTTAAAATCAACCGTTGGATTGAAACATACCATCATATAGATCATACCTATAAAGTTTGAGATTAATCTATAATGATTTACTATACGATCAAGATATCCAAAGATTAACGTCAAAATGGACTTTCATATAACATTAATTTTGATGTAGTTCAATTACATAGTAAATCATTATAGATTAATCTCAAACTTTATAGGTATGATCTATATGATGGTATATTTCAATCCAATGGTTGATTTTAAAAAATATTAATCCGAAGTGACATTTTTGAGCGAGTGTAATTCATAACTCTTCGGGTGTAATTTGATCTCTCTCTCTCTCTCTCTCTCTCTCTCTCTCTCTCTCTCTCTCTCTCTATATATATATATATATATATATATATATATATATATATATATATATATATATATATATATATATATATACATATATATGAGGAGGGATCAAATTACACCAATTAGTTACACCAAGTATTACACTCATTTACAACCTTTGATTTATTAAAAATCTAATGGCTATTATAAAAAAAAACATCTTAGTAAAATGTTTCCTTTTTTCACAAGAGAGAGAAGAGGGATCAAATTACATCAATTAGTTACACCAAGTATTACACTCATTTACAACCTTTGATTTATTAAAAATCTAATGGCTATATAAAAAAACATCTTAGTAAAATGTTTCCTTTTTTCACAAGATCAACCATTCCATATATATTTTGCTAATAAATGTCATATATCTTAACAAAATATTCTTTTTCTCTCTCACATGAATAATCAATTTCATACATAATAACATAAACTGTTAAAGAAAAAAAATATGACTTGAAATTTTTTTAAAAAAATATTATCCTTAATTAGTACTATTTATATTTACAACTAAAAAACTGCTATCAAATTGAATTTTTGAAAATTTTCTCATTGTTTTTGTAGGTTTATTTAAATTAAATTATATTCTGTTAATTTAAATTAAATAATAAAATTAATATATTTTTAATTTAAATAAAATCATATTCTATTAATTTAAATTAAAGAAAAAATTAATATATTTTTAAAAGAAAATACATAATAATATTAAAAATGCAATAATTTAAAAATATATATTTAAAAAATAAGTAGAAAATATAAAACAAAATAAATTGTATTGATCATCGTTCGTTTTGTCTAAATTTTATTTAAGTTATGATTATAATTTTATTTAATTTAAAATGAACGATGAAAAATTAAAAAATTAAAATAAATAATGAGAAATTTAATTTAAACCAAATGGAAGAAAACAATTTTTATTTTGAAAGTATTTGTATAATATCTATTCGAATATTTAGAAAATTTAAATAATTTTATTTTATATTTTCTACTTATTTTTTAAATTATGGGCATTTTGAATATTATTTTGTACTTTATTATTAAAATATATTAATTTTTCCTTTAATTTAAAAGAATAGAATATACTTTTATTTAAATTAAAAATGTTAATTTTATCATTTATTTTAAATTAATAGAATATAATTTAATTTAAATAAATCTACAAAAATAATTAGAAAAATTTCAACTGATTTCAATTTGATAGTAAATTTTAGTAGTAAATATAAGTAGTGCTATTGATTGATCATTTAAGTAATGTTACTAATTTTAAATATAAATAGTACTAATTAAATGTTTTTATTTTTTATTTTTCAAGTCACGTGTTTTTTTTTCTTTGACAATATATGTTATTTTATATGAAATTGATTATTCATGTGAGAGAAAAAATATATTTTGTTAAGATATATGACATTTATTAGCAAAATATATATGAAATGGTTGGTCTTCTGAAAAAAGAAAACATTTACTAAGATGCTTTTACATAATAGCCATTAGATTTTAAATAAATCAAAGGTTGTAAATGAGTGTAATACTTGATTTAACTAATTGGTGTAATTTGATCTCTTCTTAGTAAAATGTTTCCTTTTTTCACAAGACCAACCATTCCATATATTTTGCTAATAAGTGTCATATATCTTAAACAAAATATTTATTTTTAAATGAATAATCAATTTCATACATATTAACATATACTGTCAAAGAATAAAAAACATGTGACTCGAAATTTTTTAAAAATATATTATTTTTAATTAGTACTATTTATATTTACTATTAAAAAATTACTATCAAATTGAAATTATTTGAAATTGTTCT
Organism: Vicia sativa; assembly: GCA_021764765.1. Classification (NCBI taxonomy): domain Eukaryota; kingdom Viridiplantae; phylum Streptophyta; class Magnoliopsida; order Fabales; family Fabaceae; genus Vicia; species Vicia sativa. The sequence continues at coordinate 141,465,140 of CM038795.1, read as the reverse complement.
CATTGTTTTTGTAAGTTTATTTAAATTAAATTATATTTTATTGATTTAAATTAAATAATAAAATTAATATATTTTTAATTTAAATTAAATTATATTCTATTCATTTAAATTAAATGAAAATTTTATATATTTTTAAAATAAAATACATAATAATATTAAAAATGCACATAATTTAAAAATATATATTTAAAAAATAAGTAGAAAATATAAAACAAAATAAATTTTATTGATCATCGTTCATTTTGTCTAAATTTTATTTAAATTATGATTATAATTTAATTTAATTTAAAATGAATGATGAAAAATTTTAAAAAAATAATGAGAAATTTAATTTAAACAAAATGGAAGAAAATAATTTTTATTTTGTAATTATTTGTATAGTATCTATTCAAATAATTAAAAAATTTAAATAAGTCTATTTTATATTTTCTACTTATTTTTTAATATATATTTTTTAAATTATGTGTATTTTGAGTATTATTTTGTACTTTATTTTTAAAATATATTAATTTTCTTTTAATTTAAATGAATAGAATATATTTTTATTTAAATTAAAAATATTAATTTTATCATTTATTTTAAATTAATAGAATATAATTTAATTTAAATAAACGTACAAAAATAATTAGAAATATTTCAAATGATTTCAATTTGATAGTAAATTTTAGTAGTAAATATAAATATTGCTATTGATTGATCATTTTTAAGTAATGTTATTTATTTTAAATATAAATAGTACTAATTAAAAATAGTATTTTTTTAATTTTTCAAGTCACATGTTTTTTTTCTTTGACGGTATATGTTATTATATATAAAATTGATTGTTCATGTGACAAGAAAAGGAATATTTTGTTAAGATATATGACATTTATTAGTAAAATATATATGGAATAGTTGGTCTTGTAAAAAAATGAAATATTTTACTAAGATGCTTTTTTATAATAGTCATTTGATTTTAAATAAATCAAAAGTTATAAATAAGTGTAATACCTTGTGTAATTAATTGGTATAATTTGATCTCTCATCATACCCACTCATTTTTATGAATGTGTGTTTTAGCAACATACACTTTTAGGTGTTTTTAATGTATTTTTAGTCATGATTTAATAATACACTCTTTTCAAAAATGAAATAAGTGCATTTTAGATAATGTCTATTGGAGATGTTAATTTACACCAACCTAATTTGTAGAAGGAGTGCTTTAGCAACATACACCTTAGGATGCATTTAATCATTTTTAAGTTAATGTTTGCTAAAACACACCTTCATGAATGCAAAACTATATATATATATATATATATATATATATATATATATATATATATATATATATATATATATATATATATATATATATATATATATATATATAGTCCAACATACTAATGATCTTCAATTTATGAGCATACACTCTTTAGTTCTTTGTAATAATTCTCATGGTTGACTTTTTTTCTTCGACAATTCAAATTTAAATTGTTCAAGTATATGCTTAACAATTTCAAAGTTCTTTGCATGAGAGAAAGAACTATAACTTTCTCGTAGTTATCAAAGTTTAATTTTCATAAATCAATCTATTAACTTGCTTTAGAGAAAGAACCATAACTTTATATATATATATATATATATATATATATATATATATATATATATATATATATATATATATATATATATATATATATGTGTGTGTGTGTGTGTGTGTGTATTAGTCAAAGACTTTATATATAAGGTCTTTTATAGTCATATGGTTACTGTGGTTAAGAATGTCTTAGATTATTGAGAGCCTTTTTTTTATGTTTTAGAATTTTGTATCGATATCGATACAAACTTTATGTTAAGATTATTGACAGAAATAAAATTTGTGAGTGTATTATTTCTATAACCATTTATATATGTATCATTTGTGCAAATATTAAATTTGCGAACTTCAGTTTGATATTACTAAGGAATTTTGTTGGACCCGTTGAAAATATGCATGATTCATATATCACATTACATGAAATTTCCATGACACTTGTCCATATCAATTTATGTCATCAAGTACATTTATGTAGTACTTGTCGAGGTTCCATCATGTTATATGTCAGTGATGATAGTAGCATGGTCTCATTATTGATGCATGATGTATATCAAATTATAAAGTTGAAATTTAAAGATAAATATCATTTGGATGTGCGTGTAAAGAACCGTGATATAGTGCCCACGTGTCTTTTAGAGAGAGATGTTCCTCCTTCTCTCTAGAAACTTATCGTGTTTCCTCTTCCACCTTTTCTGAGGTTGGAAAGTCAAATCCCCAATTCTGATACTGGTTTTTTCTCACCACGCCTTTGGTTTTGCTTCTTCTCAAGTAGAAGTATTATAGTTACTTGTATCACTCTCGAGCTCCCCTGGTCCTTTCCTATCGGTACAATGGTCAGAACTAGGCATGGAGAAATGGCGGGATATTCTGCTGTCTAAGGAGGAATAGGAGGGGGTTACGGCGGATCTAGAGGAAATAGGAAGAGAAGAGATTTTTCAACGAACCCTGACCGGGAAACTATGGTCGGACAACAACTTCAACGCCAGAACCTTCACAAACACAACGATAGGGACTTGGAAGCTTAAGAATTCGATGGAGACCCAAGAGCTCAACAAAAATCTCTTTCTGTTTCAGTTTTCCACAAAGAGAGACCTTGAGAGCATGCTCAAGAATGGACCATGGAGTTTTGATAGACATTTACTGGTCTTGGCTAGGGTGTCAGGCGAAGAACACCCATCTGCGCTAAATATGCACTATGGGAGCTTCTGGGTTAGAGTATATGAACTACCCCTTATGCTGAGGACAGAAGCGATGGCAAAGAAGCTAGGAGGAATCCTAGGCACGTTTGAAGAAATGGACCATAGGGACGCGCATTGAAATGGTCGCTTCCTGCGTTTAAAAGTGATAGTGGATCTAAAGTAACCGTTGAAGAGAGGTATCGTGGTCCGCTTTAAGGAGAAAAATTTGAAGGTGTTCTTTAAATACAAAAGACTCCCTATTTTCTGTTTTGTGTGTGGTAGATTGGGACATCAATTGAAGGATTGTGAAGCAGTTGGAGACCTAACATAGGAGGGATTTGAAGAACTGGAAGAACATGACCTTTCATATGGGGTGTGGTTACGAGCGTCTCCTCTTCCTCGTACCCTAGAAACTCAACTGAAAAAGGACTCCACGTCAAGCTCTTGTACTAAATATCTCTTTAACTTTTCATCTGGGAATAGAAAATGTGACACAAAAGGTCAAGCCAAGGAAGGGGAAACGGAGGTGAATCAAATGTAGAAAACAACTAGCGGTTCCAAAACTCTGAAGATACCACAAATTGAATTACCTCCGGTAGTAAACAAAGTCCCGGAAATTGAAGCAGTGGCGGAATCTTTTGGGGCGGTGGACATATATAACGTAGGAAATGACAAGAGTAAGGGAGGAAAAGGAGTTCATGACAGGAGGAGGAAATGGACCCGGAGGGCAGTTAGTAAAAAGTCCCCCAAGGAGGCTGGCAAGAAACTTGAAATAGAGATTGGTAAGCGTCAAATGGTAGATGTTATGGTCATAGAAGGAGAGATAGAAAGCGGTGCTGGGTGTGAAAAGAAAAGGAAGAGCCAAGCACACTTGATGAAACCAAATGAAATTTTACCAGAGGTGGTGTCTGACGACCAACACCGCCTGGCACAATGAAAATCCTAAGCTGGAATTGTCGGGGTTTGGGGAGCCCCCGGGAAGTTCGAGCCTTGTTGAGGCTCAATCGTGTGGAAAACCCTGACGTGCTTTTCCTTATGGAAACACGCCTTAGAAGTGTGGATGTTCAGAATATTAAGGTGAAATCAGGATTTGATGGTTGTTTAAGTGTTGATTATAGGGGTGACGGAAAACGGAGGGCTGGGGGTTTAATTTTATTCTGGAGAAATAGTCTGCATGTCACAATTACATCCTAATCTTTGAATCATATTGTTGGTTCGGTTGTGGACGAGTGCGACACTCAAGTGTGGTCTTTCTGTGGTGTGTATGGTTTCCCTGAGGAACAATATAAACAAAAAACCTGGGAGCTAATTCGCGAAATGGCTAGCAGAGAAGGAGATAGATTCTTGTGTTTTGGGGAGATCAATGACATCCTGGATGATTTTGAGAAGAAAGGAGGAATTAGCAGATCACAAGGTCAAATGAATATTGGGAGGCTCACTCTGGAGGCTTGTGGTTTATCTGATCCTGGCTTTGAAGGATACCCGTACACATGGATGAATGGTCGTAGAAATGATGAAAACATTCAATGCATGCTTGACAGATGTCTAGTTAATGAAGGTTTTCTCAACAGATTTTCCCCTTTTAAGGTGTCCCATTTATCCAGACTTGGGTCTGACCATGCTGCTATTAATATTGTCCTAGAGACGGATACAAAGATTCATAGAAGAAGAAGGAGGTTTGTGTTTAAATTTGAAGAAGTGTGGAGTCATGATCCAGCCTGTGAAAGAGTGGTGTACAACTTGTGGAACTCTAAGGCAGGTTCCGAATGTCACAAAATAGAAGCGATGAAGGAGATGGACGAGGTTTTTAAGGAGTACCGTAGCAATCATGTCTCTAAATAATTAAGACGTATTGAAGACCTTCTCAACAAAGACATCAGGTGGGATGGCAACCCGAAAGAGATTGTGGCGTATAGAGCTCTGGAGAGACAGCGGTACAACCTATTACAAGTGAAAGAAATGGTGTGGCGTCAAAAGAGCAAAGCCCTGTGGCTGCACCATGGTGACAAGAATACAAAATATTTCCATCGAAAAGTGAGCCAGCGGGGGAGAACAAACTCTATATTCAAGCTTTGGGATGAGAAAGGGTGGTGGTGGAGAGGTGAAGATCATTGTGAACGATTGATTGTAGACTATTTTGAAGGCATTTTCACTTCATCTGAGCCAGTTGATATCCATGAGATATGTTCGATGGTTAATGGAAGATTACAACCTGAGAAATTTGATATTTGTGTTAGGACTTTCTCGCAACAAGAAGTCAAAGATGCCCTCTTCGAAATGCATCCCTTGAAGGCATCGGGACCAGATGGTCTCCCTGCTTTATTCTTCCAAAAGTACTGGAATATTGTGGGAGCGGATATAAGCAATTTGGCTCTGGATATTCTTAACAATATGGTGACCCAGGGACGATTAACAACATTTTCATTGCACTTATCCCCAAATGCAAAAATCTTGCCACTGCGAAAGATTTCAGGCCCATAAGTTTATGTAATATGGTGATGAAGGTTATTACGAAGGCGATTGTAAACCGCCTGAAGCACATCCTTCCAGATATCATTGATGAAGAGAAAAGCGCTTTTGTTAAAGGGAGACTTATCATGGATAATGCTTTAATCGCCATGGAATGTTTCCACTGGCTTAAGAAGAAATCTAAAGGAAGGAAAAGAGTAATGACTGTGAAGTTGGATATGTCTAAGGCCTATGATAGGCTAGAATGGGCTTTTGTAATACAGGTCCTAAATTCTATGGGATTTCCTAGCAACTTAGTTTTTTTCATCAGTAGATGTATTTCCACAGTGACCTACAAAGCCTTCATCAACGGACAGCCCAGCGAGACTATTGTCCCAGAAAGGGGTCTCCGCCAAGGGGACCCTATTTCCCCCTATTTATTCATACTATGTGCTAATGTTCTTTCAAGTCTATTGAAGAAGGAAGCGGCGGCCAAAAGCGGCGGCCAAAAGAATTCATGGCATTCGTGTTGCGAGACAGGGCGCCAATTATTACTCACATTTTCTTTACGGATGATTGCCTCTTATTCACTAGAGCAAATTGTGTGGAAGATGAGCAAGTGTTTGATATCCTTCAAAAATATTAGGCCGCGTCGAGATAGCTTGTGAACCTGGACAAGTCAGAGGTGTCGTTTAGTCGAAATGGGCAGACAACCGAGAGACATATGATCCAATTACGGATGGGAGTAAAGACTGTTGATAGCCACACCAAGTACCTAGGTTTACCTGTGATGTTCGGGAGGTCCAATAAGGAGATTTTTTCTTATGTTGTTGATCGCGTTTGGAAGAAAATAAAGGGGTGGAAGGAGCAATTTTTATCTAGGGCAGGGAAAGAGGTTCTTATTAAAGTTGTAGCGCAAGCGATTCCGACTTATATTATGAGTTGTTATAAATTGCTTGAGGCCCTATGCCACGAGCTTGAATCTATGTTAGCTAACTTTTGGTAGGGGCGCGGAATGGTAAAAGACAAGTTCATTGGATTATCTGGGAAAAGATGGCGCAGCCCAAAGGAGATGGAGGATTGGGTTTTAGAGAAATTAGTAATTTCAACAAAAGTTTGTTAGGGAAACATTACTGGCGATTACTCAATGATGAGGATTCACTAATGAGTAAAGTGTTCAAAAGTCGTTACTACCCTAGAAGCACCATTGAAGGCAGCTCTATTGGTTTTGCTCTCAGCTATGCGTGGAGGAGTATTTTGTATGCTCGTGATTTAATTCGGAAAGGGTCTCGATGGAGGATTGGAAATGGCGAGAAAATGCAAATCTTTAAGGACATATGGCTTCCGAATTCTCCTAGGTTCAGAACAGTTGGGGGTGGGAGTGGTCTTTATCCGGATTCCTTGGTACAAGAGTTGATTGATGAGGACTTGGGAGTTTGGAAACGGGAATTGATTTTCAATTGTTTCGATTTGTTGGATGCACACCAAATTGTACGTATTCCCCTTTCTTCTCGTAGACCAACTGATGATATTATCTGGCACTATGATAAAAGCGATGATTATTCGGCTCGGTCAGCGTATTGCCTTAGTGCTCAGGAAAGATTGAATTCGAAACCTGGACCGTCAAGGAACTCTTTCAGAAAGTTCTGGAAACTTTTATGGAAAACCCCAATTAACCCCAGAGTCTGAAACATGATATGGAGGCTTTCTAAAAACATTCTTCTCACTAAGGATAACCTGTTAAAGAAGGGTATTTCCCTTGATGCGTCTCGCTCCCTTTGCAATTCAGATAGTGAATCTGCGTCCCACCTTTTCCTCAACTGCATTTTCTCCAAACAAGTGTTCTTTTCATCCATTATGGGATACCGTCCCCCTCCTGATACTAATGTGGCTGACTGGGGATCTTCTATCTTGCGATGACAGTTTAGTATCCAACTCCTTTGTTTTTCCATTCATCTGCTGATTTACCAGGACCGAATGCTTAGTCCTATGCAGGTTTCAGGTGACGCCCTCGAAGAGGTGATGGAATTCAACAGGTGGAATCCTTATGCCGCTCCTTCGCCTAGAGCGATTGTTCCTCCTATTCTGGATGGTTTGAACCACGATGTCCTGGTGGCATTTTTTGATGCAGGAGTGTTTGAGGAAGGTTTCGTTACCTTCGGTTGTTTCCTCAAGAAGAACGATGACACGGTTGTTTTGGCAGCCTGTAAGAGGGTGGATATCATCGTGGATGCTGAATTGGCGGAGCTGTTAGCCATTAAGTGGTGTCTGTCTTGTGCTGCGTATCTCAAAGTCCAGAAGATAGTTATCCATTCTAACTGCAAGAATGTTATTGATAGCATCAACGGCATCCGTCATTCTGCGTCTATTGATCACATTGTTGAAGATTGTAGACTTCTGTGTAATAATTTCTTGTTTGTCTCTTTTGTTTTTAGTAGTAGAGATTTTAATAGTGCTGCCCTTAACCTTGTTGGTTTGGGAAAGCATTATGGCTCTAGAACCTGGTTGGACCATTTCCCTGAGGTGGAATCGTCCATTGTTTCCTCTGTTGCTTCGCTTGTGTAATGGAAATTGTTTTCGTGTCAAACAAAAAAGAACCGTGATATAATTATTAATATATATATATATATATATATATATATATATATATATATATATATATATATATATATAGAGAGAGAGAGAGAGAGAGGTTATAGCCCCCCAATATATCGAACAATAATTAGATTATCTCTTCTTTTTGTCTAAAGAATGTTTGACATTAAGAGTATCGGTTGAGAAAGTTGAGAAAGATTCACAACAACAACTGTTAATTACTTCTCTATATTTTTGTATTTCAGAATTGACATTGTCATTGTTTTAATAAAATTCTCCTTGGATCCATCTAAATATTCTAATAATCCTTAACATTATTTCATAGACTAACATGTTGTAGATCTTGTAATCATATATGTGCTCATTATTTATTTTATTGTACACTAAAGTATACTCTATTTATAAGTAAAAATTCTTTTTTTTAAGTTCATTGAATAATAAATGTATCTGGTCTTTTATGTAGACCATGTACATTGATTATTCAATGAATCTAAAAAAAGATCTTTGCTTATACATCAGGTTTGAAAATGGTCATACATAAGAGAAATTATTCATCTCAATTATAGTTTTTACGACTTTAGCAAAGATCCTTTGCGATTCTTATTGAAGTTGTAATTGGTTGATAATTTTTCTTTTTTTTTTGTTAGGTGTAATTATTATCCGTTCATTTGTGTAAACAGATTTAGAGAATCTTCCTATTAATATATCTTGATTACACAAAAAAAAAAAAATCACGTCAGAATAATATATTATAATATAAATCATAAATATGCATATCACATAGTAATAATTATTAAAATATAATATAATAATTAAGTAGTATTGACATATAAAATATCTCAATAATTAATTATAATATAAATCAATGAAATCTAAAAAAAATCTTTACTAGTTAGAATAATATATTATAATATAAATCATAAATATGCATATCACATAGTAATAATTATTAAAATATAATATAATAATTAAATAATATTTATATATAAAATATTTCAATAATTAATTATAATATATACACAATTCTATATCTCTTTAATTAAAGAATGATATAATCATGAAAATTTTGTACGATATCCAGCCCCGTGAAAAAAAATTAGAATACCAAAATAATATTTGCCAAACAACTTCAACTTTAATATCTAAAAATCTTAATTTTAACTTTAGCTTTAAAGTAGCCTTTACGTCTAAAAAAGTTGTACCAAACATAACCATAAATCTAAAAATACTTATCAACATTATTAAAAGATATAGCAAGCCGTGAGAAAAATAACATCGGCACGTCAAGCCTAAGTTAAATTTCACCGTAAATTTTGAGTGAAGACATATGTTGGAATATATAGTAAATGGAAGTAAGTAGAGAAATAGTCTCACATTTGATAAAAATATGGAGACTTACGCATATATAAGTGAGAGAATTCACTCTTCAATCACTTTAAGGTTTTAGGTGAACAAGTGGTGTATCTCTTACAAAGGATGTTTGTTCCTCAACTTTATATCAATGCTCCTACAATTAACTCCCTTTAACAAGGTATCAGAGTCATATGAAGGCGGAGGGCTTATGAGAATTATATGGTACTACCTATATCAAGAACTCCTCCCTTTAATAAGGTATCAGAGCCATACGAAGGCGGAGGGCTTCTAAGGATTATATGGTACTACCTATACCAAGAACTCCACAATTAAACGTGTTTGACTTAGAGTGGGGTCAGTCGACCGTTGCAAGGTGTCAACGGCGATAAAAATGGGGGGACTTGAGTGGGGTCACCGTTGCAAGGTGTCAACGGCGATAAAAGTGGAGGAGGACTTATAAGGATTATATGATACTACCTATACTAAGAACTCCACAGTTAAGCGTGATTGATTTGGAGTGGGGTCAGTCGACCGTTGTAAGGTGTGAACGGCGAGAAAAGTGGTGGAGCATTGTGGACTCATACTTGAGGGGAGTGTTGGAAATATAGCAAAGGGGGAGTGTTGCAAGGTGTCAACGGCGGTAAAAATGGGAGAATTCACTCCCCTATCACCTTAAGGTTTTTTAGATGGACAACTGGTGTATCTCTCAAAAAGGATTCTTATTCCTCAACTTTATATCCATGCTTCTACAATTAACTCCCTTTAACAATATAGTGTCTAACACTTTTGTGATTGCTGTTGGTATAATATGGTGATCCACTTGAATGTTTTAAGCTCTCCTAGCAGGTGAAACACTAAAATCTAATTATGACAATGGAGATGATTATTCGCAGGTAAATTACTCATTCAGACTCTTGATATCACTGTTAGTGGCAATTCCGAAAATGAAGTATTTTATATGGAATACGTTTTTTGTGAGAGACATATCTTATATCCACTTCAGTAAAATATTATATAATAAATATATTATTTTAAAAAAAATAATTTATTTTACATTTTTTTTAAACTGAGGAAGCTCAAAAAACAAAATGATTGACTAACCATCTTCATAATTTCATTAACTAATATTTTTAATTTTATTAACCAACTTCATAGCTATTAAAAATATGGGCGATAAATTAACTAATTTCGTAACTTCATTAACTAACTTTTTATATTTTATTAATCAATTTTATTTTATTATCAAAAAATATTTTTAATATTTGAATGTTTATTAACCAACTTCATCATTTCATTAACCAATATTATATACTTTATTAACCAACTTTATTTTATTATTAAAAATTATTATTCATATACTATTCACTGACAGTATTTACAAATACTATTTAATATTATTTTATTAAAAAATATCGTTCATCGTATAAATACGGCATAAATATTAATATATAAAAGAGGTGTAAAATATCGTTCTCTTTTTTAATTAATGTATTTTGTCACACTTGACTCTCAACATTTACTATTCACTTTATGCCAATAAAAATTATTTTGATTACTATTACGTACATGTGAAATATACTGTATTTAGCAGATTTTGAATTATCGACGTGTATCATTTTGTAAATAAAGTCATTCAACTTACTCTTTTCAAAACAATCTAGAGTTTCTTCATCCTCTTTTGACAAATAAAACAGTATTAGCACATAAAAAATGTTATTACTATAACACTTTACTTTGATAACAAAATTATTAATAAAAAATAAGTAAAAAATAAAATATAAAGTCAGAATTATATATTTAAATAATATGATATTTTGATAATTATCATAATTTATTAACAAGTACTTATCATTAACTTTATATCTATTAGTTAAAATATTCATTTATTTTAACAGCTAAACATTTGTCTCGTGTACATAATAATCTCAAACTAAACTTGCGTATTTATAGTTATATTTCTTTAAATAATTGTCGATTGATCTAATGATGAGACTCCATTAACTTTATTTTATATTTAAAATCAGTGTTTTAATTGGATCGGTTGAATCGAGAACTGGTCAGGTAATCGATCTGATTCAATTGTTAGATCATTTATGCCATTGATCCGGTACAAACCGGTAAAAATCGATGTAAATCGAAAAAACTGAAAAAATCGATGATTTTTTTAGACCAATAGTTTAATTGCATTTTTACTTTTATTTTAAAAAAAAATTAAAACTACTTTCTTTTACATTATTTTAATTTAAAAAATAAAAGAAATTAAGTAAAAATAAAAAAAATAAAACAAAATAATGATATTATTGATGGGAAAACAGTTACGAATGTGGTTAATAATTTTAATATTGATGAAGGAGATTACGATAGTGAAATAATTTTTATCATTTGAACTAAATTTGATACACATTGGAGTTATTTTTAAAAAAATTATTTAATTAGATTATGTTGTAATTAGACTTTGTAATTTGTATTCGATTAAATTTTGTAAGTTTTTACTATGATATCTTTGTTTAAAATTTAAATTATGAATTTGTGAATTTATGATATAATATTTTTTTTTAAAATTGATTGTAAGTTATATTTTGTAGTGACTGAATCATCATGTTCGATCAATTTTATATTTATATAATTTTATTAAAAAGATCGATCTATTTAACTTAGCTATTCGTTTTAATCCGATTTGATCATGCGATTCGATCAATAATCAAGTACTTTTATCAATAAACCAATGATTCAGTACCCTCATCTAATGATTGATCCGGTTTTTAAAACACCGTTTAAAACAAAGGTTAATTATATGTATGTTTAAGAGTGAGAAAATCGAAAGAGATAAGTATTTCAAAGAAACTCAATGATTTAAAAGATTAATCTCTAATATTTTGTGGAAAATTGTAGGTATATTGCTTTTTAGCATAGGCCCCATTAATATTGTCTACTGGAGCTGTCACTAAACTGAAAGACGAAGAGGCTTACAGTAGGGGCCGGGCCGGCAAACACTCTCTAAAACTTAAATCAAACTCATGCTGTTCTCAATATCTGACAACAGTAACTTTCATCTTAATATGGGACCTCAAGGTCAAATGGTACTCCATCATCATCATCAACATCAACCCATTCCCTGCTATATATGTGGGTCCTCTATTCTTTAAATCTCTCTTTTCACATATTTAAAATGCACACTGTGTCTAGTTATATAGACTATTTCTTTGCTTCACCATATTGCATGATTATTTTAGAATCTTGTTATATTAATTTACACTAGTTATAGTTATTCATATTTATACATATAGAAACTTGCATTTATTCTCACGCTATACATAAGATGTGGTTCTGATAGTTAAAGTTGTAAAACTATACACTTTAGAGTTTAGACCCTTCAAAGTGAACTTGCAGTGAAAATTTCATTCACAGAATTCGATCAAAATGATCATTTGAACCGGACAAAATGAATTGAACATATAATTTTATGATGATCCTTCACATTACTTATTCCAGTGCACAAGAATTTGATGTGTCTCATAGAGAATAATGACAATTAAGTCAAATACAAGAAAAACTAATATATTATACAATATAAGGAAACCTACGAAAACAAGAATAAACTAAGGAACACATAATTTATTATCATAGACAGATTCTATGATTTACTATATTCAAGATTCGTTGTAAAATATTATTATATAATAAGTTACAAGAAACAGTTTTCAAATTCATAAGATTTCAATTCAAAATTTTCTCAACATCTCATCCCCTCAATATATAAATCACACTAAAGTTATTTCTCAATCTTCTCACATATTTTCGAATATCTTTTAAATTTTAGAATAGTAAATCATAAGAACTTCTCCATTTTTCTCTCTAAATTTTTCTCTCTAAGAAATTCTCTAATACAACAAAAGTGATAAAAACTACATTTATAAAATCACAAAAATTAAGAAATCAATTTGCATTAGGCGTCTCCACTACCTCATTGGTGGGGCAATGGCAAAAGCGACCAAATAAAAAAGACGTAGACCTCACGCGCCTCCCTGTGTGCCTTGCGGTTGAGGTAATGTTGAAGGTTGGTATTTTTGTTGAACACTTGAGATTTTTAGATATATTTTCACAATTTTGCATTTTGACTCAATTGTTGGTGATGTTACTTTAACTATCAATCACCTATTGCTCTCTCCAAAGCTTTAATCACTATTAAAAAATTAATTATATTCGTGTGAATCTTTATCTAAACAATGATTTGATACACATATGTTGGATTCTCTTCTAAAACTACATTTTCAGCCATAATTTTTTTCGACTTGATCATGTATATTTTAAAGTGCATATGAATATTGATGTGTTTTGTCATCTGATAATATAATGTAGCTTCCTACATTATTGAATGTTCATCAACTCTCAAACAATATCTCTCAATCATATGACTTCCTTAACTCTTACAACAATGGAAATATATTATATATGTTTGAGTATTAGATAACGTGACTTCCAATTATTTTTTTCCTTTCCAACTTATATTTGTTTTAAATAATGTAAATTCAAAAGTCAATAAAAATTTGTTTTTAGTGTTTGTATTAATGTATAGTTTACATTCAAAACCGTTTTTAAAATGTCTTTCTCTTGAGTTGTCGTTGTGTATTTCAAACCATTCTTTAATAAAATTTCAAATATATTAGCACTCACTTCAAAGCTCCCCAATAAATTTGACCCGAATTTTCTAAAAATGACTTACTATACTAATTGCATATGTTAAGTATAGTTTACTACAAACCATATCTTGCATAATACTTTTACCCCGCGTTCATATGGAATACTCTTCGTCGACTTCTTCTCTTCTTCAGCTCAAGGACATTGCATAATCGAAAGTTTTGTGTGATGGACCAAATGAGTGTTGGTAGTTTGAGCATCTTGCATTCAAAATTTCTCTATCACTTTCTTCAAATAATTGGATTGTAATAAGAAAAATTCACTCATCTTGCAGCTTCCCGTGATATGCATCCCTAAAATCTTATTAGCTTCACCAAGGTCATTTACGTCAAATTATCCATTCAAAGTTTCAAAGTCTCATTCATCACCAATTTTTCCTTACTAGAGTTTGCTAGAGTTTGCCATATATATATATATATATATATATATATATATATATATATATATATATATATATATATATATATATATATATATATATATATATATATATATATATATATATATATATCACTTGCATTTAATTTAATCATCCTTTGTTTTATGAATAGTCTTACTAACTCTCAAATATGATTATTTACCAATGAATATGTCTCAACATAATTATATATCTGAAGTGCTACAATTCTCGACAATTTCTTTGAAGTGTTAGGTTTTTTTATAAGTAGAGTGGATGCTAAGAATGTGTAAGAGTCAGACTAAATAAAACTTGTGTACGTTTTTGTTTAAGTTAAATTGTGCTTAAAACATTACCTATGTGAATGAATTAAGGAATAATTAAAAAAGGACAATTTTATCTTTACATTTGATTTAAATTTCTCTAAATTATATTCTTGATATTTCAAGTGTGAGAAATTTTTTGTCATTAAATACAAAAATGTGATTGGAAGAGACATATATTAAATAGTGTTTGATTTTATGTTTGGATTAGGTGTGGACATAATTGATTTTAAACGTCCAGTAATAATTCATTTTTTAAAGATAAATAAATAAAATTTCACAGATCCGAACTCACGCCCTAATATTTGGCATAGCTACCAACTACAGGGACTATTAAATCATATTTAACTCAATCAATTATCATATTTCTGTATCATGTACAATTTAATAATATGTCCTTCATGTTCCTCTTCATATAGTCTAACAAAATTAGCAATTGTGAGATTCAAATGTTGGAATAATATAGCAAGTGTGAGTAAGTGGAAAAATAGTCTCACATTGGATAGGAATGTGGATACTTAAGCATATATAAGTAGGAGAATCCACTCACCTATTACCTTAAGGTTTTAGGTGGACAAGTGATGTGTCTCTTACAAGGTTGCTTGTTCCTCAACTTTATATCAATGCTTCTACTATCAACTCCCCCCAACATGGTATCAGATTCTGGTTGGCTCAAATTATACATGGTCGTGGGTAGCGTCTCGCATGCAAGTTTTAGGGGGAGCGTTGTGGACTCACACTTGAGGGGGTGTGTTGGAATAATATACCAAGTGTGAGTAAGTGAGGAAATAGTTTCACATTGAATAGGAATATGGAGACTTAAGCATATATAAGTGGGAGAACCCACTCCACTATCACCTTAAGGTTTTAGGGACAAAGTGGTGTGTTTCTCACAAATGTTCCTAATCTCCTAAATCTTCCCCAATAATTGATATTAGAGCTTGGTTGGCTTAAACTTGTACATTATCGTGGGAAGCGTCCCGCATGCAAGTTTGAGGGGGAGCATTGTGGACTCACACTTGAGGGAGTGTGTTGGAATACAAGTCAAGTGTGAGTAGTGGGAAAAATAGTCTCACATTGAAAGATAATATGGTGACTTAAGAGCATATAAGTGAGAGAACTCACTCTCCTATCACCTTTAGGTTTTAGGGACAAAGTTATGTGTTTCTCACAAATGTTCCTAATCCTACACTATATATCAATACTCCTAAATCTTCCCCAACAATTAGTTTCAAAGTCTGGTTAGCTCAAACTTGTACATGTCATGGATAGCGTCCTGCATGCAAGTTTGAGAGGGAGCATTGTGGACTTACACTTGAAGGTGAGTGTTAGAATAATATAGCAAGTGTTAGTAAATAGTCTCACATTGGATAGGAATGTTGAAATAATATAGCAAGTGTAAATAAGTGGAGAAATAGTCCCACATTGGATATGAATATGGAGACTTAAGCATATATAAGTGGGAGAACCCGCTCACCTATTACCTTAAGTTTTTAGGTGGACAAGTGGTGTGTCTCTCACAAGGGTGTTTGTTCTTCAACTTTATATCAATGCTCCTACTATCAACTCCCCCAACATCAAATTCATGTTGTATTTATCCTCCCTCCCTCGTGTGAGGATGTGTTTTGTTGCAAATCTTGGTGAAACCAAAACCAATAACTTGGGATTGAAATCTCTCGAATCTTTTCATGTCCTAATGTCTTCTTTCTTTTATCATCATCGAGTGGTCCACTCTCTATGCATTCAAAAACAAGAGTTATCAAGTTGCTTTGAGAGCAAAATCCATATAACCTAACAATATTAAAGTAATGAAGGTGATTTAGTGGAGGCTAATGTGTTTTTTTCCTAGTAGAGTGGCAAAAATATCGTGAATTTCTTAACTCACCCCATGTCTTTCTTACCCACCTATGCGAAATTCCATTTTTGTCCTCGGGAAACTAGAAATTTATTTTCGGTAAGCATCCTACATTATGAAAATCACGTTGAAAAGGGTTGGGTGTAAACCGAAAATATATGTCCAGTTTTAAATTGTATGTATCTTTTACATAAAGTGTGTATGCGAGAACAAGTGAGACCAAATTTGAAATAAATTCAAAATATGGTGCATACCGGAAGTATATTTCTGGTTCCACTCAAATATTTCAGAAAGTGAGAACAAATGAGACCAAATTTAAAATAAATTCAAAATATAGTGCATACCGGAAGTATATTTACGTCTCACTCAAAAAATTCAGAAAGTGAGAACAAGTGAGACCAAATTTAAAATAAATTCAAAATATGGTGCATACCAAAAATATACTTCCGATTTCACGGGTTGCACTCCATCCTTATGAAATGGATTAAAAAATTCACAAAATATCACTCATTTTTGTTGGATCCCTTAAAAAAATTTATTAGAACAAATCAAATTAAATTTTTAGATCTTTACCCTACCATGTGCCTTTTTGACATGTGTTTTATTTGGATAAATCTTGTGTCTGAGAAACAAAATGCAATTTAGAGTTTTAAAATAAATATAACATAGAGACTATGTTATTTATTTTTTTTATTATTATTATGAGGGAGTAAACTACTGCTAGTTCCATCACATGACAAGTAGACAATATTGTGAAAGAGTGAACTTACATATGGATTAAGACATGACGTACCAGAAAGATGAAAAACAACAAAACAATTTTGTATGGTTCTTCATTTACAGACTAATATATTCCGATTTACTTTTATTAGAAATTAAAATTTAACTTATTTGATGTAAGGATCCGATTTTTTCTTATCAATGACTAAAATAACTCTTCTCTCTAGAAAAATTATGCATCATCTCATTTCAGCATTAACTATATGATATTCTGATTCAATTTTTTTTAGAACAAATTTGGTTCTCTGAGTTTGTACTAATTTATATATATATATATATATATATATATATATATATATATATATATATATATATATATATATATAGTAAAATTTACTTTTTAAATTTATTAAATTATTTATGTATTTAACTTCTATATAGTTTAAATACATCAAATATTTAATGAATCTAATAAAACAGTGAATCTTTATATACGATGTTAGTGGAAATTTAGTCCACACAAATAGTTGCATTGTGTACAATATAAGTGTAAATTATTCAAAAATTATTTGAATAGTAAGAAATGTTCGACTCCCCATGCCCGTTTTAACTGCATTTTCTTGCGAGACATAGTCGTTCCGCTATATTTTTTTCCAGTAAAAACATTAATTAGAATTTTATAACTTTGAGTTTTTAGGGTGTAAGTAATATAGCCGCTCCGCTATGTTTTTTTCCAATAAAAACATTAATTAGAATTTTATAACTTTTAGTTTTTAGGGTGTAAGGCCCGCGTGCCCATCCCTGCCCTCTTTTTTCTTGACGGATCAAGATGTTTGATTCACACCCTCAACTATGTCCACATATACCCGTGTCCATTAAATCATTTTAGTTGATAGTTGTACAAACATCACATTACATGGACTCCGTGACATCCCACTTATTCAAATTTAAGTTGAAATTTCAGTCCAAAAAAAAGAATTAAGTATATATTCAAGAGCAATGAATTTCATACCTATTTTAATTGTACAATTAAGTATATATTCAAGAGCAATGAATTTCATACCTATTTTAATTGTACTTTATATATCACCAAATATACACATGATAAAGAATTTGTTACCATTACAAGGTGCATCAAACACACCTCAAGGACACCTACATCAGACTATAATGTTTGTCTATAAAAAGGTGTTACCTCTTTATGGTCTACTAAACCTTTCATTCTTCTTCTATACCCTGCCTCACAAAAACAAAATATTCAAGCAAATCATGGCATTAAAACTTTTTGGTTTCTCAAAACAAGTCATATTTTCATTCATCAAAATCACTATACTTCTAATTCTTAATTTTATGATTAACAAAGCAGACTCAGGCTGCAACAATTCTGTTATAACTTCGATAACTCCAATTCAACACTGTGAAATCCTCACATCATTACAATCACAATCCTTTGATGGCCACTTGAGCTTAAAGGACAATGAATATGCTGCTAAGGACTTTGGTAACATACACCATTTTCCTCCTCTAGCGGTATTGCATCCGAAAACTGTTTCGGATATTTCACGTGCTATAAAACATGTTTACGAAAAAGGGTCTGATTCGGAGTTGAAGGTAGCTGCTAGAGGCCATGGACATTCCCTTCAAGGTCAAGCACAAGCACATCAAGGACTAGTCATCAAAATGGAGTCACTAAAGGGTCCTGAAATGAAAATTCAGACAGGCGAATTTCCTTATGTGGATGTCTCAGGTGGCGAGTTGTGGATAAACATTCTGCATGAGACTCTTCGGTATGGCCTAGCACCGAAATCTTGGACAGATTATCTTCATCTAACTGTTGGAGGCACTCTGTCGAACGCTGGAATAAGTGGACAGGCTTTTAAGCACGGACCTCAGATCAATAACGTCTTCCAGTTGGAAGTTGTCACAGGTACTGCTCAAACAGAATCTAAGAGTTGGTTTTGTTTTAGTTTTTTTTTTTTATAAAGTTGAATGAGAATAATTGGTTCCCTTTTTGCATTGCAGGAAAAGGAGAAGTTGTTACCTGCTCAGAAAATCAAAATGCTGACCTTTTTCATGGTGTTCTTGGAGGGCTTGGACAATTCGGCATCATCACCAGAGCTAGAATTTCTCTTGAACCAGCACCAAAGATGGTGAGTGTACTGTGTACCAGTGTACTCTCATTCTCTAATATGAAAGTACAGAAAAAAGTTTTCAAGAATATACCTTTTATGACATAATCTGTGACATTTTACAGGTGAAATGGATTAGGGTGCTCTATTCAGATTTCTCTACGTTTACAAGAGATCAAGAATATTTGATATCTCTTAAGGACTCATTTGATTATATTGAAGGATTTGTAATCATAAATAGAACCGGCATCCTTAATAGTTGGAGATTATCTTTTGACCCGAAAGATCCACTTCAAGCCAGCCAATTCAGTTCAGATGGAAAGACTTTTTACTGTCTTGAGATGGCAAAATACTTCAAACCTGATGAAGCCGAAGTCATGAATCAGGTAAGACAGAGACACACCTACAAAAACTTACTCACCGTGGATGTTTGAATGAATTGACAGTGAGTTTCAGGAAACCACAGTGCCACTGTGATTTCGCTATTCTCAGTGTTAATTTAAACATGCACTCAACCTCAGCAGCTAAAAAAAGTGATTTTTTTTTTCACATTTAAATGCAGGGTGTTGATCAGCTACTGTCAAAATTGAGTTACATTCAACCAACACTGTTCCTGTCTGAAGTTTCTTACGTGGAATTTTTGGACAGAGTGCATGTTTCTGAGATGAAGCTTAGAGCAAAAGGACTATGGGATGTTCACCATCCTTGGCTGAACCTTCTGATCCCAAGGAGTGAAATTCGTGACTTTGCAAAACAAGTATTTGGCAATATTCTCAAGGACACAAGTAATGGTCCCATTCTCATTTACCCTGTCAATCAAACCAGGTATCTATCATGTCTTAGCTTGACAAACTTTATGACTCCAGTTAGTACATGTTTGGGTTTACCTTTTTGAGTATATATTTTTGTATGTAACTTATTTTAAGAGACCAAAGTGAAATCTAAAAAACACTTAAAAGGACACGGTCGGTCGGCTACATAGATCAACTGTGTCTTATCCCATGCTTCTAAAAAACACTTGAAGTTAGATACATGAAAACATAGTAATTTTGGTCTCGAATTATTCTTTGTCCAACACGATTTTCGACCTTTTTTTTTCCAGGTGGAACAGTAAAACATCTTTGGTCACCCCAGAGGAAGATGTTTTCTACCTAGTGGCATTCCTAACATCTGCAATCCCATATTCTAGTGGTGAAAACAGTTTAGAATACATTCTAAACCAAAACAAAAGGATCTTAGATTTCTGCACCCATGCGAAACTAAATGTGAAGCAATATCTTGCTCATTACACCACACAGGAAGAGTGGCAAACTCATTTTGGGTCAAAATGGGGGGCCTTTGTGGAAAGAAAAAGAGCCTATGACCCACTAGCACTACTTGCCCCTGGCCACAGAATCTTTCAAAAGGAAGGGTCTACCTCCATTTAGTTTTAGAATGTAAGGTTGTGAATTATTGATTAATAATAACCTTAATAATTGTAAATTTGTAAGCATGGCCATTGAATTCACACTTGAAAAAGAAATGGATGATGATTGCTTTCGGGTCATGACTACAAGACTGACTAAGAAAAACACCAGCAATGAGCTAGTGGGACTATGATATGAGCATTTGGGAAAAGGGGTCTTATAACAAATTTGAGTTTACAACTTTGCACCACTTTTGTAATGAAAATTGTAAGCAAAGAAAGGGACTATGAACATATGGAAGAGCTTTTCCAAAGTTTATTTCTACTTCTCATTTGACACTGCAGATTATTCCAACAAGTAATAGTAAAAGACCAACAATATTTACAAGAAAACAGTTTCATAGTATTTTTAACAAGATTTTTTTTCTGATATTACAAGATTTTTTTTCTGATATTACATGACTCATTGAGTTAAACAAGGACCAGTTAAGAAGATAAACACACGATTATCGCCCTAGTTAAAAAGATGCAATTATAAGTGCTTAACAGAGACAATAATTATTCACCCTTAGTCGCACCAGCACCAGTCCAACCAAGTCCGGGCCTGCTTACTTCTCCCTGCGGTTCCTCGTAGTCTCGTGCATCACGGATTGAAGCTTCAAAGTCAGTTGAATCACTTGCAACAGGAAGAAAACTACTAATATCATCTCTAGCACCAAATCCCCCAGCCCGGATCACATCATCCGGTGTTATGGATGCCTCCATGTTAACATCTCCAGATACATCTTTTTCCTCAAGAGATGTACCCTTTGGATGATTTTCTCCGCCTTTCAAATCACCTGTATTTGTCTCTTCAATATCGCCCGAGGCTTTTGTAAAATGTTTTAAAACATCTTTGCCATCGTCAGTGGCTAAGTTTTGCACTGGTGGAGTGCTCCCATTTTTATCTGGAGCATCATAACATAACCATTACATCAAACGAAAATAATCAGAAAGAAATCAAAAGTGCTGAATAAAGTGCACACAGGGTTGAGTGGATGAAAAAACATATAGGCTTTTGAAAAAACTCAGTAGACCAAATGATTTGGTGAAACTGCTCTAACATGCTGAGGGTACGGTTCAACAGAAGTAGACCTAATAATTGAAGATCAACTAGAGTATATAGTCTCGGGATGAGTGTATAGTAGTACAATTTGTTTGCATGTTAGTGCTTTGGCATGCTTCACTCATTGATTCTATAATATTCCTTCATTTCAATTTGTGATGTTATCAACCAATTTTCAAGGCTTTATTACTTAACAATATTTCACTAGATTGAGATCTCAAGTCCACACCATAAGGTAAAGTAATTGAATTGAGGTTGATATAAGAAAAAGTAATTAATTATAGCAGCCACCACCTTGCATCATTTTATCTGATTGGTATTGAATTGCATTCCTGTTTCAGTTATGAAAAATCCTTGACCTGCAAAACAAAGTAAATTAAAACAGTGGCAATTTGATCCTACCATAGATGCACTACAACAATCAGATCAATAATATCGGTGCAAAGTACACATCAAAGAATTGAGAAAAAAATAAATAATAATAATAATAATAATAGGAAGCCTCGTAAGTGACCTGATTATTTTACTTTTTATAGATTACTTAATTGATTAATAATGGGGTTGAGGGGTTGGGTAGAAAAAGGAGTAGTATAGTACTGTTGTTGCAGTAAATGATTGAAAGTGAAAGATATATGAAAGAGAGATAGTAGTACTATACTAGTATGAGAGAAGAAGCGTGACCGAAGGGAAAAAGAAAGAAAAAAACAGATTCTGGAATTGCGGTGGGTGAGTGTGTGAAGTTTGGTGACGGAGCAAACAAAGACACGTGTGTTCTGCACTCTGCGTTTTGGTAACGCTGGAGATCTCTCTATTTTTTTGTCATAACTTGGTAGTTCTAATATTTGAGAAGACCCGCGCACGGGTACGTTTATTTATAAGAAAAATATTATTTAGTATTTATAATAAAATAAGATGTAAGGTAGTAATTAGAATATAATAGTAAATAGAAATCAAATAAAAGGAAATATTTAAATTATAAGATAATTAATTATCCACCAAAAAATGAAATGTTACTTTAAAATTAAAAATAATAGTAAATAGAAATCAAAATAAAGAAGACATTACAAATGTAGGTCCATAAAATTCCTAACAAAAATAATAACATAGATGAAGAAATGTTTTTTCCGCTTGAAAGTAATCATCCCCCATATTGTGTATTTCATGGAGATAGAAATGTTGTTCCGGCCTGATGGTAATAGAAATTTGAAAAATAAAACTTTGTATATTGTGGTAAGTGTTTATGGAATAATAATAACATTACGCAAGAATTCGTAGAGAAACAGGTAGATAAATATAAAAATGAAATATAAAAAGAGTAAGAAACTTTACCTAGACAACATTGTGGAAGACCTCCTTAAAGACCACATTGGTTGTATGATCTAATGGGAGTTTGTCTTTGTCGTGAATTAAAATCTTCAAACCTGACTTGCTTTTCACTCTAGACATGGCAACATATAATTGTCCATGACTAAAGACGTCTTTTGGCAGATATAAACCAACAAAATCCAAAGATTGACCTTGAGATTTGTTTATAGTCATGGCAAAAGATACAATAATTGAGAATTGTCTTCTAATAAGCTTGAATGGCCAATGAGATTGTGAAGGAGACAATGACATCCTTGGGATGTAAATTGTATTACCAATATGGGTACCAGAAATAATGCAAGCCTCAATGACGTGATTGGCAAGCCTAGTTACTGTTAATCTTGTGTCATTGCATAAACCTTCAGATTGATCCAAATTCCTTATGAGCATAATTGTTGTGCCAATCTTTAATTTCAAAGAATGACTTGGTAAACCCGATGTTTTTAAACAATTTAAGAATTCAGGAGTTAAATGCTCAAAGGCCTCATTGTCATTAGCTTCAGATCGGTCTATTGAATCACTGCTCAGATAATCCTTTACATCACCTGCATTTAATAAAAATATGAATGACATGAATATAATAATAACACGAAAGTTCAATTTTTATTAGCATAAGACATTGTTATTCGAACCTGGTAGTAAATTTGTAATGTAGTCATTTATCTCATCAACAATCTCTATTGTTGAAGCTAAAATAGCTCGACTTTGTAGATAATTTGAATCCTTGAAATGTTCAATGAGATTTGGGTAAGTGCTTGTAACAATCTTTTCAATTGGGTCCAAATAATCAGAAAGAATTAATTCAGGCGGAATAGTAATATCAACATATCCATCATTGGGTTCAGATATTTTACCATCTCCCACTTGTAAAATCCATTTAGAAAAATTCTCAATCTCTTCCTCATTGTTATTTTCTGATCCAGTTTGCAAACGCGTATTTTTGGTCAGTGTTAGAACCTTGCAGTGGTCCCAAATATAGGAAGCATTAATTGTTGAATGCACTATATCAGACCTACTTCCTCTTGGTACAACAGGGAGAATTTGTCGAAAATCTCCACCAAACACAACTATCTTGCCTCCAAAAATCTTCTCACAACCAACCTCACCATCACCCATTATATCTTTCAAAGACTTGTCAAGTGCTTCAAAGCAGAACTTGTTAGCCATAGGAGCCTCATCCCAAATTATCAATTTTGTTTTTTCCAATAACCCAGCAAGATCTGATTTTTTGGCAATGTCACAAATTGATGACTCAGTACAAGGAACAGGAATTTTGAACCTTGAATGGGTTGTTCTTCCACCGCATTCAAGACAATGTCACGATTTGATCTCAAAGATAGTGTTTTCCACATAAATGTCTTATCGGTTCCACCATAACCATATAAAAAAAATACCCCTCCATTTTGTGCAACGACAGCTTCCATAATTTCATTGAAGATCTGTAGTTGTTCATCTGAAAAACAGTAAATCTTAATGTTAAATGCAATAACATAATTGCATAAAATATTTATAAAAATATAAAACATGCTTTACACATGTGTCAATTTGTTAGCTGAAGATTTTGATGTCTTGTGATTCGAAGAAATATCATGGAGCTCGAGACGAGATGACGTTAAAGTATTCAAGGGAATATAGTGAATATCATAGTTTGGAAAGAAAGGGATTAGCTCTTCGAATGGATGTAATGAGTTCCGGAATGTCGAACAGAAATACTGGTGATATATGTGAAACAAGCTTCGATCGGGTAATAGAATCATCTCAGAAGAAATGGGTTCGAGATCGAAGCGAGTGATACATTTGAAATTCAAAAACGCAAGCGGGATAAAAGGAGTTGAAACGCGCGCTGAAGAAACGGTTCGAAAAACGTGGAAGCAAGAGAGGCATGGTGTGTTGCATGTTCTAAACGTGGCAAGATCTTATGGGTTAGACCGTTATGGTCGAATTAGTATAAATAGAAGTCTTAATGTTAGGATTTCGTGTGTCATATCTATGGTACTAAAATTCAGTCACATTCAAAATACCACATGGCTAGGGAAACGAATGCACGAATGATGTAACGATGATTGCACCAAGACTTTATTATTCAATGTATCTTTATTCCTCCAGTCTAATTTTATCTTGCGCCAATGCCTTTTAAATTCCTTTATTTTCAAAGTCATTTCATTTAAATGCTTCTTCTACCATTACTGAAGTTCTTTACTTTTCCAGAAACCTTTACATTAACGTTGTTATTTCCCAGAAAGTTTTTATACATTTGTTTACATTCCTGTCTTTTACGTTTCACGCAGTCACTTTGAAAATCTTTCACACTTTAAGAGTTTATTTGAATATTGCTGCATTTATATACTTTGTTGCTATTTCGAATACTGCATGTTCTTGTTTGCTCAAACCAAATATACGTTATTAACTTGATCACATCACTAAGTAATCGAAACGTGTCTTGACATATACAAAACCTCCAAAAACAAGTCTCAAATATGGATCTTTATCTTAAGTTTATACCAACAGCCGATACCCCATAGGATCAATCTAGTCGATCCTGCAAGTTACCAGAGGGATTGAATAACATAACAGTTATAACGCTTATTCAATAGTTTGGAAGACTAGCGGTTGTTTCACCAGAAATCACTGTGAACAAAATGGCACGCCCAGTGGGACTGAGTTTGGTTGTTACGAACTAGGAAAGTTATAATCATAATTATTATAGAAATTCTTTCTGAGTAAACAAAGTTCATTGGTATATGAACCTTAGGAGTGGTAGAATAACTAAGAGGAACCAACCTTTACCCAGAAGAAAGCGAAATAATAGAATGTCTAGTAATCAACAAGGGGAACAAAATGCCCCACGGGGAACAGGCACTAATGCGTCTGTTTCGACTGCAATGTCCAGTGCGATCCCTTCAAATGCACAGTCAGTTGCATCTTCGACTAGTAATATAGCCACGAATGGAACAAGTGGCACGTCAATAAATAATTCGATCTTGGGCAATACAGGAACCACTGGTTACCCTGGGGGATCCATCCCACAACCAGGGACACAAGCCCATTTCGCCACACCACTACAAACTAGACCACCTGGTTTCGAGGGTAATAGACCCAGAAACCCTTCTTACGGGATGCCAACATCTTTCATGGCAGGTTTGCACACTTCAACGTCAAATGCATCACCCCAATTAGGATCTGGATCTGGGGTTAATCAATTTCTTACAAATAACCAAGGTTTGGGGGGTTATAGCGCTTTACCCACCTTAACCACAGAAAACCAAATGGCTTTTAGGCAACTGATGGATGATAGTAACCATAATATGATCAGAGTGTTAGCACAAACTATGCAAGAAATCTTTGCCCCAATAGTTCAGAACGTGACCGTGACGAATAGGGAAAACGCAGATAATATGAGTCGAATAGCGATTTCTTTGCCCCACCGAGGCGTAGATGAACCAGGTGTGGTTCGAGCAAACACACCTATCATCGAACAAGCCATTGACCCACCCTATAGGCCGGTTAGAAGAATTTGACACGAGGGCAAGGGCACAAAGGGAAATGTCCTGATTCGAGAAGAACCACCTAGGGAGTCGTAGAACCAGTGGCGATCGAAAGATACGATGCTCCATGGTCGAGAGGAACCACAGAGGGTAGTTGGGGAACCAGGCCGGCTCGAAGGCAAGAGGCCCCAGTGTTTCGAGACGAACAACCTAGAGGAGTAGTTATGATAGGTAGAAACCAAGATCTCGACGCATGGTCCATAGAATTGAAATGATAATATCTTGGCGTAAAATAACTTAACCACCATGATAGAGAATAATGGCCCAAAACGGTATTCTGAGGATTAGGAGGCCAAATTATGCTTCTTCCATAGCAGATTACGTGATGCATACAGACTTACCAAGGGGACACAAGATCCCTAAGTTTACAAAGTTCGCTGGAGATACTAACGAATCAACAGTCGAACACATAGCCAGGTATCTCACTGAAGCAGGAGACATAGCCAATAATGAGAACCTTAGGATTAAGTATTTCCCAAGTTCACTTACGAAAAATGATTTCACCTGGTTCACCACATTACCACCTGGATCCATAGATACCTGGGCCCTCTTAGAAAGATTGTTCCATGAACAATTCTACATGGGACAATCCAAGATAAGTCTCAAGGAACTAGCTAGTGTTAAGAGGAAGTTTACTGAACCCATAGACGAATACTTGAATAGGTTCAGACTATTGAAATCCAGATGTTTCACAGTGGTCCCCGAACATGAATTAGTCGAAATAGCCGCTGGTGGCCTTGACTATTCGATTCGAAAGAAATTAGATACACAATACTTGAGAGATATGGCTCAGTTGGCAGATAGGGTTCGACAGGTCGAAAGACTAAAGGCCGAGAAGGCCAGGGCTTTCAAAAGTAACAAGAAGGAAAGAATTTCCTATGTCGAAACCGAGGAAGTCGACGACTGTCCCGATTTCGAGGAGGTCGAAGTGGACCTAGCAGAGTTAAAACAGGCCCCACCTTACTCTTGTAAACTGTTGGTTCCCACAAAGGGAAAAGAAATTGTTGAAAATGAAAAATGACAAATTCCCAAAGAAGGTGTACACCTTTGATGTGACAAAGTGTGATGAGATTTTTTGTCAAAGACGGTCAACCGTGCCATCGAATGTTAAAATACCTCCTTTAGACCAAAGAAAGAAAAGGGATTCGCAAATATCATAGTTTCTTAGGCCACAAAACCTCACGTGTTTTCTTTTCGGACTTAATTCGAATGCAATCAAAGAAGGCCAAGTTTGCCGATAAGCCAAAGATGAAGGTAGATGAGGATCCTCCGATATTGCAGACACCAACTACTCCGAGCTGCAGCATGGGAGAAATAAATATGGTGGAAACAGACCAAGGGACAATACATTGAAAGATGAAAACACCGAGAATGAGAGTTGGGGACTGATCGGAGTCAACAATGGCGTCACTGAAGACATCCATCAGCAACCAGAAGCTTCGACTAAGCCAGCGCAGTCATCTGTTTCAAAGGACATCCAGGCTACGGAGGGCCAGGAGAGTGGGGGACAGGAATTGGTACAGGCTACTGAAGGTCTGAGGCGCCGATTAAAAAAGGTCCAAATTACGAATCAACTCTCCCCTGAGAAAGAGATCTGGGATACTTTGGGAGAACCCAGTGGAAGATTCGATTATCTGGTAAAATATTCTGCGCCAGAGAGTGCAAAAATCCCAATCGAAGCCATCAAACCATCGGGTTGGGGAGATGAGGATACAAAAGGCGGTGAGGTCGAAGGACACGGGTCCAAGAAGGAAGTTGGGGACACTCTGGGGAAGCCTAGTGGCAAATTCGACTACCTAGTGAAATATTCCGCCCCAGAGAGTTCGAAAATACAACTTAAAGACATCGAACCATCGGGTTGGGGAGATGATGAGAAAGATGGAGAGGTGGATGTTAACATGGTGGACATGGAGAAACCTTGTTCTGAGATGCAAGAAATGGAGAAATACCTTGAGAAGGAAAAATACAAAATGAATGAAGAGTATGCTGCAGATATCAGTTTGAAAAATTACCTCATGGTGTGCCACAAAGGAAACGCTGAGATGATGCTATGTCCCGATGCATCATCGCAATGAAAGATTGCTGCAGAGTTCGAAAGGAGCCAAAGGGCTCGAATGGCGTCAATGGCGCCAAGACAATCAATTGTTTAGATGCTATCCTCGACCGGAGAGTGTGTTGGAGTTCTTGATACGCCATAAAGGGCAACGAAGTGTTTGATTTGCCCAAGGTGTCCAGCAATATGACCAAAACATGGCGGGCATTGAAACCATTCCTTTCGCGCCATGTTGGAATCACAAGGAGATGGGTCGGAAGGTCGCACCTCCATGGCAATCATAATCAAAGGAAGCTGACCCTTACCCCAAAGGTGCTCAAGAGTAACATTCGAGTCCCCGAAGTACCAACCGATAGATGGGGGGGAAAGATAATTGAGAAGCAACGAACAAAATGCCCGTCATGCCATGGTGTACAGAGCAGTTCAACAACAAAAGAAAAGAAGAGTCGAGGAAAACTATAAGGGAAGAATCCCATGTCAAGATCCCAATGGCGAAGGCAACAACGTGTTCGAAAGAAAAATCTGGCAGTTGAAGAGGTAGTTTCGACCAAAGAAAGAGATGTCCAGACTAACAAGCCAACGACAAGCAAGCAACCGAAACAAACCTCCAATTAGCGGGAGACTTTTATCGACACAAAACCGATGAATCAAAAGAATATACTCCAGGGCCAGAGGAAGATGAAGATATGCTAACTGATAACTTCGAATCAGAAGGAGAATCCTCACTCAACCTAAACTGCAACGTGGTGTCTGTACTACCTTCTGAGTTCGGACAAGAAACCGAAATCAAGAAGTGAAGAGGATGATAACGTTGATATGATGAAACATAGGCCGTTTGCTATTATGTCATGGATAATGGCGCCGTCGAAGCGAATGCCTTCTTCGAACATCCAGAGCCAGCAATGAAGAACCATTTGAAACCACTGTTCATTCGAGCAAAGGTTAATGCCCATGGTGTGAATAAGGTCCTGGTAGATGGAGGCGCAGCGGTTAATCTAATGCCTCATTTTATGTTAAAAAAGCTGGGAATACAAGAAAGTAATGTTAAACCGCATAACATGGTGCTATCAAATTATGAAGGGAAAGTTGGTCAAACGTTGGGAGTGGTGCAAGTAGAGTTAACCGTTGGTTCGAGCTGCAGGCCCACCATGTTCATGGTAATCGAAGCCAAGGCCAATTACAACCTGCTGTTAGGAAGAGAATGGATTCATGGCGTAGGGGCAGTTCCTTCGTCAATGCACCAAAGGTTAGTGTTATGGAGAGAAGATGGGATAGTGGAGAACATCGAGGCAGATCAGAGTTACTTCATGACTACAGTCAACCTCGTCAACAAAAGGAATTATGACAAGTATCTAGCACGAATAGCCCCTTGTGCTCCAAATGAGGAGATGAACAAAGCCAGAGATGCGCAATATTATATGACCCTTCGCCATGATGGCATATATTGGGACAGAAAAATAAATAAAGAAGACGAAGGACTCGATGGTACTTCGAGAAGACGGCCAGAAGGCTGGCAATTCGACAATAGTGCTTGTCATACCCCAAAATTTGCCCTCCATCTACTCAAGAGATTTCATACATACTCAAGGACTCCTCAAGAGTTGATCAGACAAACTCTCTCCTAGACAATCAACCCAAACTAGGGTTTGGTATCTCTCAAGTCAAGATGGATTTACAACATCTTCAATGGCATTCATGCCTCCTCATATGCTTCAAAGATTCTCCATGTCCAGTTTCAAGCTTCACAAGTCAAGTTTCCTCAGACAATTGTTCAGATGGTTGAAAATCGGGTGTATTGGACAAAAAGTCAACTGTGGTCAACATACAGTCAAAACTTCTGATTTTTGGTCAACATCCTCATTTTGAAGTTACATTCATCATTTGATCAAGGGTTGATCATGATTCATCAAGAAAACTCAAGATTTGCTCAAAACTCAAACTTTCTAAATTAGGGTTTCTAGATGAAAAGTCAACTGAACTTTGACTGGTCATAACTTTCTCATACTTTCTCAGAAATTTTCCCACCACCTCTTGTTTTGAAGGAAATTCAATTCTCTACAACTTCATGTCTCACAAGAATGTCCAAAAAATGCTTCATTTGAGAGGTATAGCTCAAAACATTACAGGTCATTTTCAAAGTCAACAAAAAGTCAACTTTTTGTTTTGAAGATATTTTGAGCATGGTAACTCCAATTGAGATGAGACCAAAGACATTGGTTAGAGGACTCTTAGAGCTTTCCAAAAAGTCCAAGAACTCTCAAAAATGTGGAAAAATGAGCAAGATACACTATTCAGAAGTTGGGCAATTTTGGACAATTGCACAAAAGGATATTTTGGTCAAAATGCAAAATTTTCCAAATGGGCCTATAATCTTTTGATCCAAACTTGTTCATGATGATATTTTTGACCCATAAAAGCTTGGCATTGGTAATTTTCTATTTTCATGGTTTATATTTGAATTTTACAACATTTAATTCAAAAATAAATTATGTAAAATATGAAAATTAAGTTATTTTTTCAATTAAGTTGGATTTATATCTCTCTTAATGTCCAAGAAAGCCCACACCATTTACCAAATTCGTGCAAGCCATGGCATTGATGAGAAAATCATATTTTCTTCAAAATTTGATTTGATTTTCAAAGAAAATATTTGCACATTCAATTTCCAATCTTTTTTCCTTGTTTTTTCTCTTCCAAAAACTCCTATAAATACCAAGCAATGCAGCCAGTACAAGGGAGGAAACCCTAGCTCAAGCCAAACCCTTATTTTGTCAAAATTTTCCAAGAAACTTGAGAATTTCGAATTTCAAAATCCAGCCACTTTCAGTCCAAACCAACCATCCCATTGTCTTCAGGAGGTAAGTTTGAGTAAGTACACACTCATGCCATGGCTTAAAACAAGCCGGATCGATGCATACATGATCATACATGTTCAAAACTTTTGATTTTTGCATTTTATTCATCTGCGCGTTTTAATCAACTCTAATGTTTTTATTGTGTTCATGAGGCTTTATATGACTGATCTGGGCCATCGTTTGAAAGGTTGAACGTAAGAATCATGGTTTGCCATGTTTAGGGTTTCTCGGTCTCTTGAACCGGCTTGTACAAGCCGTTTCATAAAAATAACACCACCAATGGATTCAGGAGGTCCGATTTAGGGGACAAGGTCCTTCTTTCTTTTAAATTTCGTGTTTTGCGGTTTCAAATCCTCGTCGCGGAGAAGACGGCCGAGCTAGGGCTCGGCGTCGTTGACTCCCGCGTCGGCGACTTGTTGACTCGAGGCAAGCGCGGCACAATGGAGCCTTCGATTCGCTCTCATCCAACGAGGACCCCACCACCGACCGGGCCTTGACTTCTCCCGACGCGTGTTGCTCATCATTTCACGTTTATTCCATAACACGCACACATGGCGTAGCGGTCAGCGTATTGGCTTTAAAGGTTTGAAAGGGATGTCTCCAGTTCGATTCCTGGTTCAGAAAATCCCTTTTTCACTTTACAAACTTTAATTATTTTCCATGTTTTCATATTTTTAATATTTTCTCTTATTATAATTTCTTTTCACAATTTTTATTTTGCATTAAAAAATTACCAAAAACCTTTTTTCTTTTTGCATTATTTTCATAAAAATCTTTATTTAATTTAATTAATTATAAAATATAATTTTTGCATGCATATTTATTTTATTTTTATTTTAGCATTTAAATCATTATAAATTACATTTTAATTATTAAATCTTTTCCAAAAAATCCCAAAAAATTATTTTAATTTATTTATCTTATTTCCAGCCTATATTAATTTTTCCATATCAAAACTTGCATTTTTCTAACATTATTTCTCTTGTTCAATTCATATTGCATTTTCCGATTTTCTTATTCTTTCACAGGTTGATCCGATTCAGACGTTTCTTCCGCTTTTTATTTTACTTTTCAATAATGTAATTGCTCACGGGTTGTAATAGTTTAATTTAGGACTTTTACTTTCCGCACTCCTAATTATGTATCTGCCCCAAAGCCATGTAATAGCGTAGGACATTTATCTTTCCGCACCTTTACATTCCGCATTTTACTTTCCGCACCCTTATCAATTGCTAGTAATTAGGCGTGTATGGCAAGATAATAATTGGACATAGCTCACACTAATTCCAAGATAATATATCTGAATTTGACACACTCTTTTCACACACGCACCCCTTAGGGTAATTCTCTCTCGATGCCTTTCGAATTCAAATGGTCATGTCCCTCGAACGTAGAGGTATTCTAGCACCGTTTCCTTCCAAACAAATCATCATAGTCCCTTCGATACAAAGATCATAAGACCCACGATGTCGCCTCCGAATAAATGATCTTGACCCTCGATTGTCGCCTACGAAAAATGATGATAGTCCCTTCGAATATGCTAGGATACTTCCTACAAGTTGCCTTCTATGACCATCCGATGTCCCTTCGAATGTCCCGCTTACATCCAACGAATGGAGCTACCTACTAACTAATGGTATGGATAGCGCTATTCTAAAGGAATGTAGAAGTACAATAAAACGACCAATTCTGAGTGGGTAAATAAGTCTTTTAGTTGCTTGCTCTATCAAATGCTTTTCACACCACACACTTTTTCAAAGTTCAAATTCTTTTCAAAACAAAAACATTTCCGAACACTTTGTATACACTCCTACATGAGTCATTACAAAGTCAAAGCGAAATGCCTTTTCAAAATATTTTTGTCAAACACACAGAAAGCAAATTTTAAAAAAGTGATCTAGAGCAACTAAGAGCCCGTAGATAACTACGGATGGAAAGGGGGTGCTAATACCTTCCCTTTTCATAACCATTCTCCCGAACTCAGAATCTAACGAAGGTCTTTTTCTGTTACTTTTACCTTCCCTTAATTGGATAAAAATAAAAGTCGGTGGCGACTCTTGCTATCCGCACATTTGGATACAAAAATCCTACAAAGTCAGTTCACCGTATCACAATGCTCATGACTGAGTCCTCCTTCTTCGAAAGGATTTCGGCCTATATGGCTGAGAACAAATGGATAGCAGCTTCAGAGGCTGAAATAGATAGTATAGTTGAAGAAAATAACATGAAAGGGGCAGGTTCGAAAGACTCACCCTGTGAAGAAAAAGAAATAGAACAAAGGTTAGATGCTATATATGATACAGAACCCCTGGGTTTCGAGCAGGATCCTACAAACATAGGTGCTAAGATGTTGGCACAGGATCAAGTCGAAGAGGTGAATTTGGGGGATGACAAAACAAAAAGAATAACCTATATAAGTGCCAGATTGGGTCCAAGTCTCAAGCAAGAGGTGATCGAAATCCTCAAACAAAATAAAGACTGTTTCGCGTGGGATTACGACGAAATGTCGGGTTTGAAAAGAGAGTTGGTAGAGCACAGACTTCCAATCAAGGATGGCAAGAAGCCCATCAAGCAAACTCCTAGGAGGTTCGCGCCAGCAGTGCTCACGAAGATTAAAGATGAGGTCGAAAGGTTGCTGCGTTGCAAGTTTATCAGAACCACAAGGTATGTCGAATGGTTAGCTAATATAGTGCTGTTATTAAGAAAATGGGTCCCGAGAATATGCATAGACTTTAGGGATTTAAATACAGAACCCCAAAGACCAATACTCTATGCCTGGCAGAAATGTTAATAGACTCTGCTGCAGGGTTCGAATACTTAAGCATGCTAGATGGATATTCGGTTATAACTTGATTTTTATTGTCAAGAGGATGTTGCCAAGACAACATTTCGTTGTCCAGGAGCCTTAGGCACCTATGAGTGGGTAGTGATGCCTTTTGGTTTGAAAAATGCTGGGGCCACTTACCAACGAGCAATGGATTCCATTTTTCACGATTTTATTGAGACTTTTATGCAGGTGTATATTGATGACATAGTCATCAAGTCATCTCTTCGTAAACCCATCTGCACTATCTCGAGCCAATCATTCGAAAGAATGAGAAAACATGGCTTGAAAATGAACCCCCTTAAATGTGCATTTTTTGTGCAGGCAGGAGACTTCTTGGGCTTTGTGGTTCATAAAAAGGGAATCGAAATCAACCAAAATAAGACCAAAGCCATCATGGAGACTAAAGCACCCACATCAAAAAGAGAGTTGCAGTCCTTCTGGGGAAGATAAATTTTCTTAGAAGATTCATCTCGAATCTAAGTGGAAAGACTCAAGCATTCTCTCCACTACTTTAAAACAAGGCCAAGCCTTCGAGTGGAGTCAAGTACATCAGAGGCCTTCGACGAAATTAAGAGATACCTCTCAACCCCTATCTTGTCTCCACCTTCATGGGGAAAGCCCATGAGATTGTATATATCTTCTTCTGAATTTACTATAGGTAGTATGTTAGCACAAGAAGATAGTAATGGCATCGAAAGAGCTATATACTATTTAAGTAGGGTGCTAAATGATGCAGAAACTAGATATAGTAACATAGAAAAGTTATGCCTATGTTTATACTTCTCTTGTATGAAACTTAAATATTATATAAAGCCTGTTGATGTTTATGTCTCCTCTCATTTCGATGTTATCAAACACATGCTGTCAAAACCAATTATGCATAGTAGAGTGGGTAAATGGGCTTTAGCCCTAACAGAATACTCTCTAACCTTCATGCCTTTGAGAGCTGTGAAAGGTCAAATAATTGCTGATTTCATTGTGGATCACTCACTGGTCGAAAAGACCATTATGGGTTATGTTGAGACGCAACCTTGGAAATTATACTTCGATGGTTCGACTCACAAAGAAGGTAGTGGTGTTGGAGTCCTTATAATTTCTCCTGAAGGAATCCCAACAAAATTCAAGTATAAATTGGATGGCCCTCGCTGCTCAAACAATGAAGCGGAATACGAAGCGCTTATTGTTGGACTTGAAGCTTTGTTGGAATTGGGGGCAACTAAAGTCGAAATTAAAGGTGACTCAGAGTTAGTGGTCAAACAAATAACAAAGGAATATAAATGCATAAAGGAAAATTTGATGACATACTTCGTCATAGCTAACAGACTGATCAAAAAATTCGAATATATGGATATCCAACATATACCAAGAATAGAGAATCAAGAAGCAAATGACCTAGCACAGTTGGCTTCAGGTTATAAAGTCTCTACACAAAACTTTAAAGAGTTGATCGAAATAAGAGGTAGGGTTATGGCTACCAGACTAACGCCATCAGATCTAGAAAATATTAAGTTAGGTTGTAGTGGTAAAGATAGATTCGAAGTGTTAGCCACAAACACCGTATCAGATGCAGATTGGCGAAGCCCAATTATAAGCTATCTAAAAGATCCAACCATAAACGTAGATAGAAAAACGAAATATAGAGCATTATCATATGTCCTTATGGGAAATGAATTGTTCAAGAAAACCCAAGAAGGTGTATTGCTCAAATGCCTAGGAGAAAGTGAGGCGTATCTGGCATTATCAGAAGTTCACAATGGGGCATGTGGGGCACATCAAGCAGGCCACAAGATGAAGTGGTTGCTATTTCGATATGGTATGTATTGGCCTAGCATGCTCAAAGATTGCATAGACTTCGCTAAAGGATGTGAAGAATGTCAGAAACATGCAGGGATTCAACATGCTCCTGCGAGTGAGCTACATTCGATCATTAAACCATGGCCCTTTAGAGGATGGGCGTTAGATTTGATAGGAGAAATCAATTCTGCTTCGTCTAAAGGTCAGAAGTACATCTTGGTAGGAATAGATTATTTTACTAAGTGGATCGAAGCGATACCATTAGTAACTGCAGATCAAGAAGCTATTATTGAATTCATACAGAAACAAATAATCTATAGGTTTGGATTGCCAGAAAGTATAACTACAGACCAAGGGTCTGTATTTACTGGTAGAAAGATGCAAGAGTTCGCTCAGGAGATGGGATTTAGACTATTGACATCAACACCATATTATGCTCAAGCAAATGGTCAGGTCGAAGCAGCCAACAAAGTAATAATTGGTTTGATCAAAAAACACATTGGTAAAAAGCCAAAGAATTGGCATAAAACTTTAGACCAAGTGCTGTGGGCCTAGAATATCTCCTAAAGAAGCTACCAATACTACACCTTTCCAACTAACATTTGGCCATGATGCAGTCTTACCTGTAGAAATTTATCTACAGTCAGTTCGAATCCAAAGACAACATGAACTCCCCGCGTCATTATATTGGGAAATGATGGTAAATGAGTTAGTTGAGTTAGACGAAGTCAGACTACATGCATTGGAAATCCTGATGAGGCAGAAGGAAAGAGTGGCCAGGGCATATAACAAAAGAGTAAAAGGTAAGACATTCAACGCTAATGACTTAGTATGGAAGGTCATATTGCCCATGGACAAAAAGAATAAAGCATTAGGTAAATGGTCTCCTCATTGGGAAGGCCCTTTTCGAATAGCAAAAACGTTTTCGAACAATGCGTATGAAATAGAAGAACTGGCCGATGATAAACGAATCCTAAAGGTAAATGGGAAGTATTTAAAAAAGTATAAACCATGCCTGCAGGAGATTCGAATACTAACAATGTAGTCACAATATTGTAATGAAATGCCAAAATGGTAACATAATTGCCAAAATGGCGTTGTTCAAACGCTACAAGTAAACAGTTAATCAAAATACAAGAGTTACAAAATAATCAAGATTCAAAAGTGGGGATTGTTCCTCAGCCGGTCGAAGATATTCTTAAAAGACTCAAGTCTTTGTTGGGTAAAGCGCTTGGCACCTTCGAGGATGGCAACTTCACCTTTGAGTTGCTCAGCCGCTTCTGTTTCAGCGAGGCCCTTGTTAAGAAGTTCTTCAAATCGGTTCCCAAAGGTGTTGGATTCATAGTCAATTTGTTGCTGTCGGGCTTCTTTGATCTTAGCCTGAAGTTCTTGAATCTGTTTCTCCCAGAGGAGGATGGATTGAGATCGAAGCTCATAGTCAGCTTTAGCTTGCTTAATATGCGTGGCAAGCTCTTCAGCTTCTTTCGAAAGCTTTGAGGCATGTTCATAAGCAGCATTCATTGAAGCTCTTTTCTCTTGAACCTTATTTACAGCAGATTCATCCTGGAGGAGGCATCCAGTCACATTATCCAACAAAGACTGAAGTTCGAATAGGATGGTACTAACTTCCAGAGAGCAGGTAGTGAGGTCAACTTGGTTCAGCAATCCCTTCATGATGAAACAAGCGGTGCTATCTTGTTTAAGCACTTCGAATAGATCCACATTGAGGATTTTTTCTAATCCTGTGAAGAAGCACAACCCTATCATCAGAAGGCATAGACCTAGAGGTCGAACCAGCACCAGTCGCAGAAAGTGGAATATCCCTTTGAGCCAACTTAGCCTTCATGTACCCAATAGGGTCATTTCTTTTTAAATGGGCTAATTCTTCTTCAGTTGTTTGGGGCTGAGAAGACCCAGGAAGTTCCATACGTAATGGAGTAACATCCATTTCGAAGTCCATTGGTTCATTAGTACGAAGACCATCACCGTTGTTATTCCCGTTTCCATCTTCTTGTTCATCATCAGTCAAGTCCACCACTTCGATATCATCATTCTGATCACCGTCAGCATCAGACCCCGTTCTTTCGCTCGAAACCTCTTGAATGTCTTCTCCTTCTTCATCCTCAGACCTTCCCTCGCTAGAATCTTCACTCTCTTGAGAGGCAGTGGTTTTTTCCTCTTCAGTTTGAGGTATTTGTTCACGCTCTTGAGGGATTGTTGGAGGAGATTTTGGGTGAAGAACCTCTGAAGGTAGTTCTGTAGCATCTTCAGGCATTATTTCATTGGTCTCTTTGAGAGGAGGCGAAGTGCCTTGATCATCAGGTCGATCAGAAGCTCCAGTTGGGAATGCCATATTAGAAGAGCCTCTGTTTTGCACTGGGTTATTCGAATCCCCATGAGGAGAAGAGTGAATCGGAGCGGATGCTTGCGGAGGAGGAGTCGAAGTGGTTGGGATCTGGGTCGAATCATCCTACAAAAAAAAAAGATTAGAAACTGATAACTAAGGTACGAATAATCATTTTAAGAATTCGAAGTAAACTTACCTGTGGGTTATCCGTAGATATGTTACTGTCTATGTGTTCCAATATTACATTGGAGGTCGAAGGTGGAATTTTGGGATTGGTATGTGGGAGCAACATCTCTTGAATCAAGTCCAGAGACGTCAGTATCCTTTGGTATGTCTCTTTTCTGTTTCTTTTGCAAAGCCGTTGGAGAACCTTCTCCAGTTTTGAGAGTCTTCCCAATGGTGCTAGTTTTTCTCTTTTTTGGAGTGGTCGGAGGAAGTTTATTTGTCTGAAATGGTACAAAACGCAATTTAGACTCAAGTTATAGAAAAATCAGACCTATTTCGAAATAGTGGGATAAATTGTTTACCTTCGGAATCGAAACAGTTGTTGTGGGTGGGGTGACTTGAGTAGTTGTTGGAGTGGGCGCAGCGGTGTTCGTTGTTGTAGTTGCAGGATTGATTGTTGGAGTCACTTTAGGCACACTATCATTTGTCTCGTGGGATTGTTGAGAATTGTTCCCTTCCTTGGTCTTCGATGCAGTAGTCTTGATCCCGAGGGCTGGAAATCGAAGCAATTAAAACGAAAGTTAAAACAAAGAAAGTAATAAATATTTAGGATTTCCCAAAACATTCGCACCTGCGCCTTCTTTCGAAAGAATCGACATGGCGGGAAGGTCATAGCGAAGAGGTCCTGGGAAATTATGAAGCCAGTATCGAGCCCATGTCACAGTCTCATATGGCTTTAGTTTCTTGTGGGATTTATATTTGAGCATTTCGCTGCAAATTAACCACCAAGGATATGGAGGAAACCAAGCCAGAGCCAATTCTGAGGTAGGTAGTTGTGGAAATTTAGGTGGATGCATTTCGAGTGCCAACCTATACCTATCCTCAGGTGACAACCTTGAAGGGAGTTTGAACTTAGAAATTTTTTCTTTAAATTTTTCCCTCAAGGTTTGAGCCGCTCGATATACAGTGGTTTGCAGGCGTGTGGGATCATAAGTAGTTTCGAAGTAATTCTGAAAAGCTTTAATCTCTCGAGCGTGGGTCAACCTACCTTTCTTTTTGTGTACCTGCACATCGAACGCAGCAGTCAGTTTGGCTTGAATGGTAAGAGTGTCAAACATATGAGATTGATAGAATTTAATCCACCAATCTAGAAAACTCTTTGAGGAAAAGGGGGCTGGTTCGAAAGGGATTAAGCTGAATTGGGCGAACTTTCGATATTGTTCTTGTTGAAGCTTGGCATCTCTGGCTTTAAAAGTTCGACCAGAGGTAATGGCGCTTTGAGTTTGGAACAAGGGTTCAGGTATTAATTGACACAGACCAAATTGTCTCGAAACGAAGTTAGGTTGATAGGCAAATAAGAGGATCTGGTTCTTGGTCGGAGTAATTCTTGAGGAGATCAGTCTTGGTAATAAAAAGGCCTTCCAGATATCTTGGATTTCCTTGCATTTAGCAGCCTCCGAAAGAGACATAGTGAACCATGATGGTCCATGAGTCCTCGAAGCAAAAGGCGCCATAGTTTCCTTAAATTCATGTTGTTCGGAGAGAAGTATAATGTACTTTGAAAATGAAACCTGGAAATCGGCCTTGTCATCACTAGGAGTCAGTCTCCTTAGCCTCGTGCCCTCAACGTTTCGATCAACTATCTCTGGATCTTGCTCATTAATAGTATCTGCAGTGGAGAGTGAAGACTTGAACATAGCATTTAGCCATAACGAGCAGAAGGGACCAGCTAACAAGATGTTCTTGGAGGTATGAGATCTCAAGCTCGAAACGGCTGATCTCAGGCTCTCATAGAGGTCAACTAGCAGGAGTTCGCTTAAGTTAATCCTCCTGTTCTCATGCAAATCTCTTGCCAGAGGAATGAACCTACTAGCTACTTGAAGTGACCTGCTGCAGAAAACATATCGTGATAGCCAAAGAGTAAGGAAGGCAATATGTTCAACATCAGAGACACTATCACCTTCTGTATGGTAATGACTAATGAACTGGGAGAAGCTGGCTAGTTTGATATCGAAATCGATAATACTTGAATGTTCCTCAGCATCAGGAACATATGTTTCCCCTACTGGTGTTAGTCCAGTGATGGCAGTTATGTCAAAGAATGTGGGTGTGATCATCCCTCCGGGAAGGTGGAAGGTATTATAGGTGCTATCCCAGAAATACAGGGATGCGAATAACAGAGGATGACTGTATGTGAAGCCTGGTTTGGATAATTTTAGGAGATTATAGATACCTAATTCCTCCCACTGATGTCCTTTCTTAACTTCCATTTTGGCGAACCAGTTTTGATATGCTACATCAGCAGTTGGACAGGATCGAAATGGTTTAAAGTTGTTTTTGACATAGTCCAAAATGAAAGGATCTTTTGGGGTAGTCATAGGAGTTTCTACGTCCTTTGTAGCAACAGGATCATTGACATTTTCAGTTCCTGCCCTAGGGTTTTCCATGGTATTGAATAAAGGTTTGAAATCGTAGCAGACAAGAAATATGTTTCGTGTATCCTTAAGAATCTCAAAAACCGTAAGGGGACCCATTAGGGCAAATCTTTTTCCAGAAGCGTTAGTAGGGATTAATACCTGAGAGGAATATAAGAGCTCTTGTTCTTTGGAGAGTCCCTGGGGCATAAGTACAGGATGACCTTGGTGAGTGCCAACCTTGCTTTCCAAAATTGTTCCAGTGCTCTTAGTCTTCTTCTTAGAAATCTTTTTTACCTGGGATGTTGATGAAGACATTGTTGGGGTTTTGATTAAAGAGATTAGGGTTTTTACAAGAAAGAGAGGAAGAAGAAGATTCAGAGTGTGAAAAAGTGGGAAGACTAAAGTTTGTTTGGTTTTATAGTGAGGGAGTGGAAACACTCACCAACTAATGCCAAGTTACGTGGGAGACGTGGGTTGGTTACAAGATGAGGTGGCGTGAAATTAGTATTGGTAATGAGCGTGATTAAAGATAATCATTGCTTTCAATAAATGCACCATACCGTGGTTACTGTGTAAAAGTGGTTCGGAAACCCAGGGGTCATCGTGATTGACATGATGGAAATCTTGTATGGTCATAATTACTCAAGAGTCACATCAAAATCTTAGATATATTTAAAATAAGTATTTCTTAAAAAGGGATTCGAAATACATATTTTAAAGGGGCATTTTGTTAGCTGAAGATTTTGATGTCTTGTGATTCGAAGAAATATCATGGAGCTCGAGACGAGATGACGTTAAAGTATTCAAGGAATATAGTGAATATCATAGTTTGGAAAGAAAGGATTAGCTCTTGAATGGATGTAATGAGTTCCGAATGTCGAATAGAAATACTGGTGATATATGTGAAACAAGCTTCGATCGGGTAATAGAATCATCTCAGAAGAAATGGGTTCGAGATCGAAGCGAGTGATACATTTGAAATTCAAAAACGCAAGCGGGATAAAAGGAGTTGAAACGCGCGCTGAAGAAACGGTTCGAAAAACGTGGAAGCAAGAGAGGCATGGTGTGTTGCATGTTCTAAACGTGGCAAGATCTTATGGGTTAGACCGTTATGGTCGAATTAGTATAAATAGAAGTCTTAATGTTAGGATTTCGTGTGTCATATCTATGGTACTAAAATTCAGTCACATTCAAAATACCACATGGCTAGGGAAACGAATGCACGAATGATGTACGTATGATTGCACCAAGACTTTATTATTCAATGTATCTTTATTCCTCCAGTCTAATTTTATCTTGCGCCAATGCCTTTTAAATTCCTTTATTTTCAAAGTCATTTCATTTAAATGCTTCTTCTACCATTACTGAAGTTCTTTACTTTTCCAGAAACCTTTACATTAACGTTGTTATTTCCCGTAAAGTTTTTATACATTTGTTTACATTCGTTTCACGTGATCACTTTGAAAATCTTTCACACTTTAAGAGTTTATTTGAATATTGCTGCATTTATATACTTTGTTGCTATTTCGAATACTGCATGTTCTTGTTTGCTCAAACCAAATATACGTTATTAACTTGATCACATCACTAAGTAATTGAAACGTGTCTTGACATATACAAAACCTCCAAAAACAAGTCTCAAATATGGATCTTTATCTTAAGTTTATACCAACAATGATACCCCATAGGATCAATCTAGTCGATCCTGCAAGTTACCAGAGGGATTGAATAACATAACAGTTATAACGTTTATTCAATAGTTTGGAAGACTAGCGGTTGTTTCACCAGAAATCACTGTGAACACAATTATAATATATGAAAAACATGAATTCATTTCAGTTACAAAAAAGCATATATTTCTAAGTATTCATATAATATCAATAGAGTTATTTATGAAATGTAGGTAGCTAAAAAATATAATGAATAAAAATATTATGTCCTATAAATACAACATATAAAACATGCATATAGTAGGAAAACTGAAATGTATTTAATAATAAATTAATTAAATATAAAAGACCAAGGCTAAAAAGTTTATGACATGCTAGTAGAATAATAA
Organism: Vicia sativa; assembly: GCA_021764765.1. Lineage (NCBI taxonomy): Eukaryota > Viridiplantae > Streptophyta > Magnoliopsida > Fabales > Fabaceae > Vicia > Vicia sativa. The sequence continues at coordinate 141,421,928 of CM038795.1, read as the reverse complement.
TAACTACTCTATTTTAACATAACTGTTTTCACTTGAAATCACGCATGATTTTTTGGTTATCCTTGCAAGCAAACATTACTTCCAGCCTTTCCCACCGGTCCCACCAAGACTAACATAAAGAATGCAATAAACACTGTATTTAAAAGGCTCTGAACCGTTTCAATTTGTAAAAACCCAGTTTGCATCTGTTTTACACGAAATCTACCAGCCTGTAAGATATCTTCACAACTATGGCCTACAATGCAATCGTGTTATCCTCTGATTCCAGGTGGGTTGGTTTTGTTTTTGATGTTTTCTTACTTCATCTATCCTGATTGTTTCGGTTCATGCTGGTCTAATCGTTGGATGTTGTGTTTCAGTTATACGGGTGAGTCATTGTTGGAGGACGGATTTGGCAGGTTCGTTAATATGAATCCCAGTCATAGTATTATTTCGATTGCAGTTTTAGATGTTTCTGCATTTCATTGACAACACTGTTTTTCGTGTTTCTTGCTCAGTTCCGATGATGGCTTCAACAATGCTGGAGACTACAGTTGGGAGGTTAAGTTAAAGTCTGCCAAAATAGCTAGAAGCAATGTATTTGTAAGTTTGTTTATACCGTGTTTGCATGTTGTTGATTAGAAGAAATATTTATTTCTAACAATCAATTTACCACAGCATTTTCCAAGAAAGGTAGTTGAAGAGGTTTTGATGGCCGATCAAAGTTATATTGAACTAATAGATGAGGAGTGTAGGAAGGAATATGATTGTGAGATATTGACTGCTAAGAGGAACTGTTTGGAGAAGTATATTGGGAAGTCGTGGTATGCATTTGCAAAGGACAGGAAACTTCTTGCTGGTGATATATTGATGTGCACCGTAACGAACCCTCCAGACCGAATGTTTGTGGAGCTTGTTGATCGTTGTTGAAATCATTCTGTATGTTGTCATTTTGTGGAGTTTGGGAAATTCTGATTAAGTTTTGGTGGCTTATCTTGGGTTTTGTATGCCTGAAATTATATTCTTAGGTTTTTGGTACTGAATATCATTAGTATTAACTTGTAGTGTTAGCTCTAAATGTAATGAATCTTGTACTGCTAAAGGCAAACTCCATGTATTAAATTCTATGCTATTACTATTGTACTGGTATTACTTTTGTATTGCTATTACCATTAAAATCTATGTTATTACTATTGTACTGTTAAAGTGAAACTCCGTGTATGTGTGATTAGTAGTGCATTCATTGGTTGATTTTGATACTTTTGTTTCCCTTTTTAAGGAGTATTAATATTCTGATTTGAGTAATATGATGGACATGAATTGGTTGTTTGTGATTAGAGTTATACCTAATATGGACCGGATCCAACAAAATATAAAAGAAAACTATTCATGTGATGGAGCCTATTATGAGGGAAAGAGCAAAAATAGACTGGATTAGGCTTGGAGATGGGAATAACTCCTATTTTCATGCATCAATTAAAAATAAGCAGAAAAACAGGAATATAAGAAGATGTGTAAAGATGATGGTACTTTAGCTATAAGTCAAGAGGATATTGCTTAGGATGTAGTGGAGTTCTATAGTATCCTTATAAGAACTGCTCAAAAGAACATGGATGGTGTGGACATTAATGCCTTAGAGAAAGGAATGCAGATTAATATGGGGCATAGGGTTATGCTTGTAAAAAATTTATCTGTTGCAGAAATTGAAAGTGCCTTCAACAACATTGGTGATCTAAAGGCCCTTGCGGTTGAGGGATAAGGATCTAAGTTTTTCTAGTCTTCTTGGAGTACTATGAAAGATTGTTTGATTCAGGTGGTGATGGACTTTTTCAATAGAGGCATTTTGGATAAGAGGTTTAACAGAACATTGGTTACTTTGATTCCTAAATATGAGCAAGCTAGGAGCATTAGGGAGTACGTGCCAATATCTTGCTGCACTACAATGTTCAAAGTCATATATAAAATTATGGCAAATAGAATTATCAAAGTTCTGCCTAGTATCATCAGTAGAAGCCAAGCTGCTTTCGTGCTTAAATTTCATGAACATGTGTTGTTGGAAAGAAATGGCACCAACAGTTTTATTATAATGATTAACATATTCTTTTTGTGTTTGTTTCTATATTTTTACGTTTAAACATTTATGTTGTTATAATTATATCCTTAGTTTTTAACATTTTTATGTCTTACTTGGTGTTTTAATTGTTGTTGTTTATTAGATGCTTTTCTTGGTTTGAAGGTTTTGAATGGTTACAAGTGGAATAATCAATGCTTTTCTATCATAACATTTCATGATGCTCCAGATGAGAGATTGAGTTTATTTCAATGTTGTTGTATTTTTCTTATGCAGACAGAACATTCAACATTTCAAGACCACCAGTTCTCCATGTGTGTGTGATTAGTAGTGTTATAGCTGCTGTTTTTTCAGTCTAGTATGAATTGTTTTATTAAGTTCTGTTGTTAATACTAATTGAGTTTGAAAAAGGGCTACTGCAGAATTGTTATAGCTGCTGTTTCCTATGTCCTAAGGGCAACAATCACCTAAAAATTAAAATGCTGCAATAAATTTTATAGTAGTGTCTAAAAGTACCTGTTAAAGATTGGAACAAAGTTTCATAAATCTCCTTTTGTGCTGAAGCATCATATTGCCTTTCATCATATATCAACCTATTTCCAAGAAAATCAAGCACATAATCATTTGGATAGGGCATTGGTCTAAACTCTTTCAAACTTCTCCTGTTTTTTTGAAGTTGTTTTTCTATTTCTAACAAAGTCAGTTGCTGTATTTCTTCATCACATAGTAACAATTCTGCATAAAAACATGTTAAAAAAGTAACAATTAATGTCAAATATCTGTATGTATTACGTTAATTGTTTATGTTTCAAATAGATAGTAACTGTACCTGTATTATTTGACAATCTTCTTTGGTCATAAAGAATACCATCAGCTAATAACCTCCAAGTATTATGCCAAACATGTTCAGGTCGATTCATAGAAGCTGAAATCAACATTGTAACAAAGAGCTTGCGCAAGAATACACCAGATCCCCAATCATAAGCCTCTCTTATTGCTTCTATAAACTCTCTGTCATCTTGTAGAAATCCCATTGCAAAACATGCTTCTCTAAAACTTGGATGTTTATAACCATCAATTGTTTTTAGATCATCATAACTTGTTGCACCCTTATTTACAGTTAATAACATCCTCATGTAATATGATCTCCAGTTGTATGAGGCACCCAAACTAACTGCCCTATTGTGTACCCCCGTTTCCTTGGTTTCCAACACCTTGTTTTCTTGACATAAACAAATTTTGAAACAAACTGGCCATATGTCAATAATCTAGCTTCCTCATATTGTGCATTAGCGGCGAACCATGCCGTAAACATAGACTCAGTAACACTTGCCTTTAGTAGCACATTACCCATTTGTTCATGATCTTTGAAATATACTGAATTCTCTCCTTCCATGTGAAAAAATAACCTCTCAACTGTTGGTTTCCTACCATGAATTGAGTAAGAAAAGATTCTCCAACATGCTTCACTTGGAGAAACATATCTACAATCAAGGTATTGTTTGATTTCATCAACATTACCTTCGCCGTTACTATTATTTGGAACAATAACAGTTGATATTCTATCTGAACCCTTGTTGATATACTTGAAGAGATATTTTATTGAAGTACTTTGATTGCACCACTCCATGTTGATATGAGCTTCATACTTCAATAACAAACTCGGGTTGTGAGGAACAACATGACCACTGTGAAATGTGATACCATTCTTTTCTATTGTATGACCATTACTTCTCCTCCTATACATTGGATATCCATCTTGATCAACAATTGTAACATCTTGAAACTTTTTTGGATAATACTTTGTGCACTTTCCGTCTTTCATGCATGGGCATTTAGGATTAGCCAAACCACATGGTCCGTGTAGCATGTTATTCTTAACCAACTCATATAATCTTGGATGTTGTAAAGGATCCGTACCTCGAGATATTATTTTGTCAATATCACTTGGTTCTGGGTATTTATTCGCTGGGTGCAAGAAAATAAGTATGTGAGCGTGTGGCAATCCTCTTTTTTGAAATTCAATTGTGTACATGTCTGTAAGAGATGAGTAGAAATTGTAAAATTAGTATATGGAATTAATATTTATATGTTATAAAAATGAAAATAAATGTGCAACAAAAAAGATGTACTTACATGCGAGGACCTTGCCTAACATTCCTTTTTTAGTGACGTCAGTTAAGAGATTGTCAAACTTCATTTTGAAAACTCGAGAAATTATATCTGGCCTATCATGAGGCTTTAAGTTTAGAGGATGAAGGGCTCTTTGAATTTCAGGCCAATTAGGATTACATGTGAATGTAATAAATAGATCTGGAAACCCCACTTTACTACATATGGCCATGCCATCGTAGTAAAGTTGATCCATAAAACTTCGACTTCCAACATAAGATGATGGTAAAATAACTCTTTTTCCTGTGTTAGAAGCAGATATTTCTTTGTTGTTTGCCTCTTCACTGAGGTTGTTTAACTTTGTGACTCTAAGTTTAGATTGGTTGTTTCGAAGCCATTATAACCTCTCGCCTTCTAGCATGGTGTAACCATCGACCAAAAATTGTTGAAGTAACCTCCTAGAAGATAAAAGTGTTTTACCCTCTGCAGCTCTTGTTTGTAATCGAAAAGCCAACCATTCTCTAATTGTAAGTCTATTTCTCGGATTGTCATCAAATATGTCAAGATCTCGGTGAGCAACGTTTGGTCTATAACCATCTTCTCCATACGGAAATATTAAAAGGTATTGGTAAGCTAAGTAGCTAGCATGAAATTCATCAATACGTTTCAGCTTCCCACCTTGTTTTTGCATAATGATGTCCCTTTCTTCAGCCGTGTCAAGGTCCCCCACAATTAAAGCTGCTACCTCAGAAACAGTTGGTTGATTGTAAACTCTACCGTCTGTAGTTCTGTTTCCAATTAATCTTAGCTTCAAATTGTGAATGTTGCTTTGGTTTAGCCTGTCTCTTGCCATCCGAAAACTTTTGGCATGGATGTTATGTGTATACAACACGTGAGATAGATCTTCTACAATTGTTTGTTGAATGTTGTTTTGGTTCCTAGAATGACAATAAAAGTTGGTTATTAGGCAGCAACATAAATAAGCTTCATTGGACAATTATATAGGAATATTTGTATACCTCTGTCCATTCATCCTGTTAGTAATTTCGTTTTCGGTGTCATATATGTAAAGTTGTGCAAACTTAGGTGGTTGTCCTTCGTTAGGCAAAAGAGAGCCTATTCGATGGCATGTTTGACCTTGAATCCGTATTGTTGGTGGTCCCCTACCATTATTGAATTTGTTGTCCAACTTTGCACCAGGTGACGTAAAAGAAAACATCATGTTATAAGTGCACAAATTTTGTTGAAAGTTTTTACTATCTTTGGCGTCTCTGTCAAACAACAAATGTGCTAAAACAATAGGAGGATGTTTTAATAATGGAAGTTGAACCTTGCCATTTCCACAACATAGGGTATACTTTGGATTTGCAGAATGTCTATGTTTTTCCATTCTTTCTTGATACCACATCAACCCATTACAATGTCTGCACTCAATAAGTGCATCACCCAAATCGGAATAACCTGTTAAGAGGAATAATAAAAATAGTGAACAGGAGACCTTTTATAAATTATATAGAAGTACACAGTGAAATAAGACATGTTTGAAAATGTGTTGAACAGGTTTAGTCCAAAACTTACCATGTCGGTTGTTGTCATAGTTGTCTGCAGAGGTAAAAGGTGGCAACATATCTTCGTTGTCTAAGGAGGAATCATCATCTGATTCGGGAACTGTTTAAACAATGTTTACCGTTAATAGGCATTAAGTAATACTGGAGTCATATTATATTAACATGTTGAATTTAAATAATTTGGTAAAAGAGAAGTGTATTTACCGTAAAATGGATCGTAATCAGAATCATTGTCATTTTCGTCGTCAGACTCAAAATCCAGATTAACAGTGGGTGTAAAAATTGGACAAGTAGGAGTAGAGGTTGAACCAAGTGTATTTGAACGACGTGAGGTGCTTGGATAATTGTTGGTCGGCGAGAGTTTACAGTCTTGCCTGTAATAGAACATGGGTTATGAGTACAAAAGAATTTTCTATTACCATAGAATGTTATAAGTAGTGGAAAATTTACTTATTCACTTTTTCCGACAGTGGGGAGGGAGACCTATTTGCTGTGAAGTTATACGTATGATTATTGTGCATAACATTGAAGACTCTATCGTGAAAACCAGCCTTATCCGTGGGACGATCCAGATGTTTATTGATTGCTTGAGAAGTAGGATTGGTCGTATCGTCGTATGAGGCACCTAATAGGAAGACATATATAATTGGATGACATAACTACGAAACCATGTATAAAAGCATTGTGATGAGCAACTGATGCACCATGTCTTTGACAAAATTTCTGTTGACAGTGCATTACACTAAAACATTGCAATGAACAAAACTCACAATGTGACACAAAAGAATATATATATATATATATATATATATATATATATATATATATATATATATATGTTATTTGACGAATACTGTAACTTTAAGTACATACCCTGATTTGCATAGTTGTTTGAATTTTCCTCATATTGTTTTTGAGTTGCAGATGCCGGTACCTTCGGAGGGAGCATTGTAGCTTGTGTTGGCGAAAATATGTTTTCGGATGGGCTCACAGGATTTAGAATATTTCTTGTTCTGTAACGAATATGAAAAAATATGAGGTGAATTCCCCGTAAATGTAAGTATAAATAAGATAATATTAAATTATAATAATGTTGCGCATACAAATCAACATGTGATGTGATAGTATTTGTTTGACCGGCTCGCATAAGGTTGAATACTGTATGACATAATCCAGCATTCTTCTTAGGACGACCCCTGGATCTTTTGATGGATTGGTTACTTGGCAAGCAGTTCAGGGAATTGAGGGGCCTGTTGCAAAACCATTCACAATTGTATTAAGTTTGTTTGTATTAAATTAAGAAAGTGGATGCAAAAACCTTCAATGCAAACTTACGATATTGTATGCGAAGTTTGATGTCTAACATTGATCTCAGTAGTTTGAAAGGACAGACCAGCAGTAGTAACGGGGACTTGATTTTCAATTTCTGAATTCGATGCAACTTTTGAGAACTTATCTAATAGGTTGGTGCCCATTTTATGAATGTTAAAGATCTTTGCTGGTGTTTTGCTTTTGTCATTTGGTTGAGTAGTTTTCCTCATATTATTGTAGTGAGGATATGTATTCCCATTAACAACATCAATGTTTGTGGAAATTAAAGATGCATTTGTTAGGGATATTTCAGATAAGGGTGTCCTATTGGATGAACTTGCAGTGTTTGTACTTGCATTATCATGCTTCCGACGTTTGTTTTGGTTATGCTTTAGTATTTGAAAACGTTGAAATCTTGCCCTCTTAGCTGCAAACTTCTTCCATAAAGTAGCATTATTAATAATGGTAGTGTCATTAATTGGCCTACAGATGGAATAAGAATAAGGATTGTAAATTATAAACACAATAGTTGTATTATGTAGACATGTAGCATGTAATGTTATACCCGGGAGCAATATCAGTATTTGACCGGTTCTCCATTTGTTTCTACCAAAATGTTAACCTGCATTCCAAGTTTGACAGTATTTGATGTGAGCAATATTGTATTGAATGATGACAGATATATATCCTTGATTGTCTAATTGTATCAATAATTGAATGAATGCATCAGTGCAAAACATTTTCAGTCAATAGAAAAAGCAATGCATCAATAGATAAAACAATTTTGCATTAATATGAGTCGACTCATATATATTTACATCGACACATATATATCAACAATTTGGATTGAGTTGTGTTTGTTGCTTGCATGAATACAAAATTATTTGGGTTGATGCAAAGGAATTCTTATTTCTGAGAAATGAAATGTTTCACTGTATGCACCAATGCGAAAAGAGTTGTATCAATACATGAATGGAAGTGTATCGATGCAAGCAACTTTGGCATCAACTGATAAAGATTTGCATCCACTGTAAAACGTTGACAGTTAATCATTGTAAACAACTCTGCGCCTAGAACAATAATGGTGGAACAGAGCATTCAATGAACCAATAGGAGGTAATAGTATGGACAAAGAAGAAAACTATAAATATGTTTTGGCATAACTAATTCCAGAAAACTTACAATTTTGCTGATGAAGAAGTTGTGGTGTGTATTGTGGCAGTTAAACATAAGTTTAAAACCCTGTGGCTACTGTTCTCACCATGGAAGTTTCTCAGCTTAAAAAGCATGTAATAATATGTCAATTGTGTTAGTTTTAACTAATTTGTTAAAGAATGTAAAAAAGTGTGATATCAGTGTTAGTTTGCACTTTATATTATTAAACTGTTGTTATGGTATAACCGGATTGATGTCATTTACATTTGGATGCAAACCATTTGTCAGTGTTATATTGTTGGTGAAATAAACTATAACGTATAAAACAAAAGTGCAATTAATGGTTGTTCAGAAGTTTTACCATGTATTCCTAGGATGCAGTAAAAAAATGCAGTAAAGCATGCACCTCACTGTCCAAAAGATACGACGGGTCCATAAAGTGGTAATTTGCAGTTATCCATAGAGCAGTATTTTTGTCTAATTAGAGTACTTTATGTACTGATTGTATAGGTAGGAAATAAAAAAACAGAGATATAGTACATGAGGAGGTACCTTCATGAGGCAAACATTAATTGCCTTGCAGGTTGGTTTATCAAAGAAAGAGTGACAAAGACAAGTATGTTATAAATAAATAAGTTGTGACAGTATTTTTAAAATTGGGAGTAGGAATGTATCAATGTAATATAGGATAACTGCAACACTTGAATTTGGTACAATTATCTAACAACTACTAAAATAAAGTAAGTAAAGTTATGGATGAGAAAGTGTTGTATTGGGCAGAGAGTGAAATTGACAGGTAATTACAGTTGCAGCATGTTAATTAAGGGAAATTAAAAGGATTACAGCTGCTAAAAAGTGAAGGTGAAATTTGTTTGGTTAAAAGGATTTTCCCTATAGTACACAAAAGGATGACAAATGAACAATTAAATATAATGAACAATTCACAACAGGAAAACCAATTATAGATAGATATTAATTAAATAGAAATTTTACTTTTAATACATCCATAAAAGTACAATTAACTACTAAGATGTTCATTGTGCTTCTATATAGCAAAGACACAACACAAAATAGATGTTCGAAGTTAGGTGTGTAACCAAACACCTAACACAAAATAGTTGTTACAATTTGCAATAACAGACAAATTGAAATAAAAGTGGAATCAAGAACATCCTAGAACTTCATTTATTCTTATAGTGTCTAGCACTCTTGGTCCTTGCAGCCTTGGTTGCCGATAGTTTTGGTGAGAGCATTTCTGCGTTGTCCGGTTCATCAGTTGCTTCATGTTGTGAGACTCTCTTTGAAGGAGTATTGTTTGCAATTGGTTCGGGACTGCCATTCTGGTTTGCAGATGTAGTACTCTGGTTGGGAAAAGAAAAAAAGATATAAGTAGAAAGTATATAACGAAAAATCCTAACAAAGTATACATGTTTAAAGAGTTACAGCAGCAACAGAGGACTGTGGAAGTGCAATCTGATTCACGATGTCTTCTGTGGTGGATTTTTCCTTTCCCTTAGCCGAGTGATGACTGTTTGGTTGTTCACAGATTGGCGAGCTTTCAGTTAACTGAACAGGATAGTAGGCGCTGACTTATTCATGAAGTTACCTTTAATTTTATAGATTATTTACATGAACATAAAATGTGGTGTATTAACAAAACATTTTGCGTCAATAATGGCATTTTCAATCATAGTTATAACATCGTGGTCACATGTAATTTTGACCACAGAAGCTTGATTGTAGTTTGGCTGGTACTTTGCACGGATAGCAAAAGTCTTCTTAAGCAGCATGTCTAGGTGTTCTGGGTATATTTTAGGATGGTCTTCATTGGTCTACAAAGTCAATTTGCTTTTGAAATTTCTATATATTAGGAGGTTATAATCCAGAGTTTGTCTTTTTTTAAATGGCTAAAGAAGGTGGTAATCATTACTATACGAATGACATGTATTTGCAAATTCCATATAATGTATTAAGCATGTATGTTGATAATTGTAATAAGATAATTGTAATCTATGATTATAATGTATTAAGCATGTATGTTGATGATTTTATGAATACGGGTATTATTAATTGATAGAATGTAGGATCCTACAAAAGTAAGAATTATCATGATTAACAACGGATCAAACCTTTTTCATCAATTGTCTCAGTTCAAAAGCCGTCATCCCAACCAAAGGAATGCATTCTTTATCCCAAAAAACAAAAAACCCATATTTCATGTCATGTTCAACTTCAACTTCAAGCTTATACCTAGGAAGTGTGAAAAGTGTTTTAATTAGATAGTTACGTTTAAACCATAAGTAATGAGAAGAGGTTGTATAATAAGGAAAACATGTAAAACAAAATTTCACTTCGTTATTGGTTTGGAACTGTTTCCTGAACAGCCGCACTGGAATGGACAACCAGGTGTTTGGTTGGTTTTGTTACATGTCGCAGAGTTCATAATACCACCCAAAACGGTTTGGTCTGAAACGCTTAGTTTCCCCAACAGTATTAACAAATGTCTCCTACAATAGCAACGAAAATAAGATGTCATTCATTTGAGAGAATTTTGAAGGCAAATAATCAAAAATACCGTACCACCTGAGTCAAACAAATCATATCTCCAATTGATATGACATCCTGAACATTGGAGAAGCATCTGTCATCAAACTGACCCTGAGAACACGAACTCATTGATCGTGCTTGGTTAGTCATTTGTGAAGGTTTAACATCAAGAAATCTGTGATATAATAAGAAACTACTTTAAAATACAGAATTTCTAACAGGATTGGTTTTTGTGGAGGCAGTGAGTTTGCATAAGTATTGTATGCATGAAATATTGCGTACCTAGCCTTTAAACCTGCTACTTCAGGATGGTCCAAATTAATCAGAAGCTTGGAACCATTCCAAGCATTAGAGATGTAAAGCTTTCCATTTGCTATCGTATGCGCAAGAAAAAACAACAAACAAAAATGCAGTGGATATCAAATAAAATTCTGGAATGTAAAAGGACTAACTATACGCCATATACGCCATGAATTTCTGGAATTATTGCTTACCCGAACTTTGCCGACACCAACCATGTGTGAGTATGATAACTGTTGGCTCAGTTTCATCAGTATACGCCATGAATTGATTTGCATATGATTCCCAGAGTGTAACGTCAACTTCGTTTTCACTATTAAATGAATGTAAAAATGTGTTATCATAGTGATAATAAGCAGGATGAGATTCACGTATTTGCAAAACGGTACCAAAACAACAGCTAAATTATTTACAAACCTTTCATCTGTCAAGGTCAGATTAACACATGTTTTCTTTCCAGCTGCAGCCAGTTGAGTCCTTGTCACAGTTTGTAGGATACCAATCACATCTGAGTAATTACAATGTGAACAAAGTTATAAATCCTAAAAGTGTAAGAAAAAAAGTGGTAGACATAGGGTAAAGAATTGATAACATCAGTTAGTTACCATAAACACGGTTGACATCAAAGTCACCATTAAGGAAATCTTGGAATGGCTTGAACTGGAACGTCTGAGCTGGTATTTCAGGAATGTCAACCTGGGTAATCGTTGTTCCAGCACTGAAAAAGAGCTTGAAGTTGTTGTCACAAACCTTCAATGGTAGGTCATTCTTCATCGGTTCACCATTATATATCATGTAAGTGTTGTTCTCCTGTAACAATTGTTTCCATGTCTCAAGGTCTCGAGAACGGGTTACGACATGGATTTTATCACCCTTCAAAATCCAAGGCAATGTGTCATAAAAAACCAAGTTAACAGGAGTCAATAAAAGAGGAAAGTCAAAAAGAAGATACCTTTGTGTCCTGAATCACAACTTCGATGTGATGTTGGCTGTTGCGTTCTTTAACCGTCCACAGATCCACTACACGAATGGCGAGCTTCCAAACGTTGTTTTCAGGCTGCAAGTCACTGATTGAAATAGGTGGCCTTGACATGGTGTAGCCTAAGATTCAAAGAAACAACATTATAAGTATAGGAAACATGAGAATAACCTTAATCAAACCGTAAAAACCACAAAGGAAAACAGGGAACCGTGAAAAATACAAAGGAAAACAGAAAGATGAAGAAAAACAGAAAACCATGATATTAACCTGAATAAAATCGTAGAAACAACAAAGAAGAACAGAAATAGGAGAGACGGCGATGTAACAAACCGGTGATGAGTGGAAGGGAGACGATTTGCAACTTGGGTTGTAGAAGAAGATGAAGGAACACGGTCAAGCTTGAAAGATGAAGAAAAGAAAGAAACAAAAGGTATGTTTATGCTTTCCCTATGATGTGTATCCATTGGGTTTTCACATAAACACAGCCTTTACCCGGTTTTTTACTTCCCTCCAGACGTGGTTTGAAAAAAGAAGTGACACTTGGCAGTTGTGGTGAATGTGATTGGCCATTGGGATTGATTTATTGGATTACGAAAATTCCCCTTGTGTAGTGAATTTTTTTGTTGTTGAGGGGAGGGTAGAATGGGGAATGCATAAGCATTCTCCATTAATGGGTAGGTAGTAGATAGGTTTACATGCAAACACACTTTACGCTCTGAGAACCTACATTAGAAGTTTGTTCGTAAAAAATATAATTTAGAGTTGTTCGAAAGATGTTACCAACCAATTGAGAATATAGTGTGTTGTCTTTGAATCTGTATGTCAACAGCGTGATATTACGATCAAATGTTGCATGTATCCCGTTATGCTGGTTTAATAGCATCTGGTTCATAGACTCTCAATCCGTAATCAAATCACCTTTGCCATTTCTTAGTCAATTCTTCAGACATGCATGCGCAGACTCAACTCGGATTGTTGTTGTATTACCGAGGTGCATAACTTGATCCGTCCAGGCACAAACAATCTTCTTAACCTGATCAAGAATTGTGCTTTCAACATATTTCAATAGATCGGGATATTTCACGCAAATATTCCTGAACTGTAAAATACATCAACATATAGTTCTTTAGATGCATGTATTATAACTTTTCATGCATTTATAATTTTCTCCACAATGACGCCTGCCTTGACCAATTTTCCATCTTCACCTGCAATCTGTTTTGTACCTGACGTGGATTTAACCCGACTTCTCACATTTTTAGTAATATGGTACCTACAGAGTAATGTGTAAGAAGTGGAAAATACAATTGCAATTGAATTCATTAATGTCGTATTGTGGTAGGTAACAATGACTTTCGGCATGTCTTCTTGATCCTTCAATATTGACCTACAAACCTCTAAAGCCCGTGTAAAGTTGTCCTCATTTTCGCACTCTAGAAATGCAAAACTAACAAAATACGTCTTCTTAGTCGATGTAACACCAATAATTTCCAACAATGGAAGCATGTACTTGTTGGTCTTATACGTTGAATCAATTATGAGCACGGTGGTAAATGTATTGAACAATTTAATGGAATCAGGAGGAGCCCAGCAAATATCTCTTACTATTACCCCATCATCACCTTATCGATGCCTACAAATATAATTTTTTTCATCTAGAAGTTTCAAGAGGTGTTGCATCTCGGTTCGATCCTCCCAAAGCGCTATTTTGGTTTGGTAGCGCTTATTGTAAACTTATTTGATATTTGATGTGTTCTCGCATCTTTTGCGCTTCAAGGTTACAAGTATGTTTTTGGGTGGTATCAAATTCAAAGTCATATCAGAAACATGTGTCTTCTAATCCAGAAGGAGCCGACATGCAATTGGATGACCAACTAACTTTTAACTTAAATCATGATTGTGTAAATTGCATAGCACATTAAAATTCTATTTCTTATTTGCCATAAGATAAACATGCAACCTAAACGAACATTCACATTTTCTTGAACAGGTGTCATCGCGTTTCAAATTTTGGATACGACATATATATTTCCCACTTCTTTCACATGTCAAAATCACAAATGCATTTCTTATATCCGTACCATTATCGAACCTTCCAATCACAGCACCAAATCCTAGTTTCATAGACTCTATACGAATCCACTGCGACATGTCTTCACGTAATTCAAATTCTTCTACATTTTCAAATTGCTCACGAACATCTACCACCTTCATTACGATAGGAGAAACTACGAGAGGCAAAAAAACTTGAGACAAATCAGATTTGGGACTGTTATCGGGGTGCATCATACCTAATGTTAGGTAAAACACAAAACTTAGTAACATGTCACATTGACAGATTGCTGTCAAAATAAACACAGACAGAAACTGAAAATTAACTTCCGGTTTTGTTCAACTAACAACCGGAAGTCTACATCTGGTTTGTGCGTAACATTTTTCTACGATAAAGAACATATTGATGTGGGAAATGGGGGTTGAAAGGAATAAATTTTACCTGAAATTCTACTTCTTTGAGCTCTTTCTGATATGATGAACCACAAAAATGATGATTTGGAGTGGAAAATGGATTAAGAATGATGAGTATTTTTTAGAGGTTTTAAGGAAAGAAAGAAGAAATGATGGTGATCAAACATGATCATATTAGTTACTATTTTAAGTAACATGCATCATCCATTAAACAAGAAATATACTTCCGGTTATATATGAAATGTCAAGATGGCAGCAAAATTCAATCTTCCCGCTAATAGAATCGGAAACATAATTATAGTTTAGAACGGGAAGTATACCTCTGGTACTGTTTTTTGTATTTTGAAGGGTGAAACCACATTTGGCCTGTTTTGTGCAAAATATGGTGTGAACCGGAAATGCATTTTAGGTTTTTTGAGGAGAAATTTCAGAATTGCATAGGGTGTCCCTTTTCTATATGGGGTGGGATAAGAAATTCTCTTTAGCTTTGGTTTATCCAATCAGTTTCCATTCATATAATGAAACGACTAATTTGGTTTTGTAGTTTAAAGGGGCGATTTACTGGTCAAGTTTTGTTTCTAGCTCCGTAGTTTAGAGAGACAATTTACTGGTCAAGTTTTGTTTCCACTAAAAATTAAACTCGGATGGTTCTCGAACGATTCGTCCTTAATGGAAACACTTTTTCCACTAGAGTACAGTATTTGGTTAGTTTCTCTAAAATTTTCCATAAAGTTTGTCTTTCCATAAAGTTTTTCCATAAAGTTTGTCTTTCCCGTTAAAATGTCTTAATGATTGCCTACGTGGATGGTCAAAGGTCATTTTATTTATAATTGGCAATTACACATAGGATTTTCTTTATTTAAGTATATAATTTTTCCAAACTAATCTCAGAAAAACTCTAATTTCTCCCGTCCCCTTCATGACCATCTTTTTCTTCCTGTTGTTTCAACTGTTACACCTCAATATTCTGGTTCAATATTCTTTTTCTTCTCCTTCGTCTTCTTCGTGTTCCTGCTCATGGCATCTTCATCAAAGCACAAAAAATCAAGATATTCTCATTATGATTGTAAGCATGGACCTAACAGAGAAAAGCTTTTATGGAGATGCTCATTTTGTCAAAGTGAGAAAACTTGCAATTTTTTCATATAGGATGAAGACCTAGTACAAGGAAAGATGCTTTGTGAAACTATTGATGAGGATTCGAGCAAGGATGAGAGCAATTTGAAGGAGATGCAAGCTTTTTAAATATTGAAGGAGTTGTAGGAATCTTCAATGAAGAAGAACAAGAAACTGATGATGGATATTAAATTTGAGGCATTTTTTGGAAATTTAAAGTCAATGTGTCTTGTATTCTCGGTTATGATCAACATGTACTTGATACTGAAATGTAATTGTTGATGACTCTATGATGTTGATATAATGTTGTTCAATTCTTAGCCAAATGTAATGTAATGTAATTTTACTTTCTCGGATGTGATTCAAATGTGTAATGTTGATAAATTTTATTGTAATGTTGATCAAATTTGTTGTTCAAGAATCCTATAATTTTGTTCAAATTGATTGTAATTTTTTTCAAATATGACATAGTTTGGCCATAAATTTGTGGTTCAAAAGATCTATAATTTTGTTCAAATATAACATAGTTTGGCCATAAATTTGTGGTTCAAAAGATCTATAATTTTGTTCAAATATGACATAGATTGCCTTATTTTGGCATGTGACAGTACATTCAAGTTGGCATGTGACACTCTATTCTATGTGATGACAGTGTTACACAATACTATTTAAATCATAATAGTGCAATACATAAATTTTGATGGCATATAACTTTCAAAATATGTATGCTTCAATTATTACACTACATTAGTCTCAGTGCATTTGACACATTGATTTATTTCATTCTTAAATACATAACAAAACATTACAATTGATATGGTGATTATACAACACCATTCAAAACACTAACATATGACAGTACAAAACCAAACAAAAACAACAATATATCAGCACATTCTTCATTGTGGGAGGCACTTAGAAATGGCTACCCAACTTTTTAATTTTTTTGCATCGCCAATGACATCTATTATAGTCTCTTCATCTGTATTAATCACGAATGAATTTTCAGGTTCTTTAACAGGTTCGTCTATGTCCCTTGATCTGAGAGTCCTTAGTTTATCACTTTTCCTTGTTGCATTTGCCAAGTCATCTTTTTTCTTTAACTTGTTACTTATAATTAATATTTTGACCTAGATGGACAAGAAGAAGGTAACATAAGTGATAAATGACACAAATGACAAATAGACATAAGGAGTAGCCTGAATTTCATATACGTGCAAGATCACTCCTACTTGGCATTTGTTTAGAAAATGTCCTAATTCTTGGTGGTTTAAAGGCTTTGTTAGTACATGATTTGGGTTGTTTACCAAAGAATGTATGACGGTTGATCTCTCTCTCTCTCTCTGTTAGAGATAACCTTTGTGTGAGCGGTACATGATGATATTGAAGAGTTGTTAGGTTAAATGCAACTGGGTAGTGAGTTTAAGTATTTGATAGGGTAGACGAAATACAAACTCGAGAGTTCTATACTATTCGAAGAATTAAATTATTTTTATGTTGACAACTTATAATTCCTGCACCTTACAATCAAATCATTCTAATCAAAACTCATAAACGCAAGAAATTCTCGAACGATAATTCAGTAGCACTAATCCTTGTGGAGACAATGTGATATAACTTATATTAAAATCCCTAAAAATACTTACTTTTTCTTGTTGTTTTACCGCTTCAGCAAAATGGCTTCATTGACAGGAATTGCTATTTTTATTGGATCGCATCGCGATAGTTTCTTGTTTTTGAGTTTTATAAATAATTTATATGTTGTATAGAAATTGTACATGAACTTGTATATGCATATTTGTGCATTTACTTGTATATGATTTACATATTTGTGACTAAAGTGTATATATTTGTTTCTTTTCACGATTGCCAAAAGTGTGGTTAGATGTCTAGTTCCAGTTAGAGCTCGAAGAGGTGAGAGAAAAGGCGAGAGTGGAGCATTTGGCTCATCCAAAGTAACATATTAGTTTGTAAATATCATATGTCGAGTTTACGACGTAAAACATGGATGTTTTTATTGTTTTAGTTGTTTGGTTGTTTTTCATTATACTAATTTAGGTAGTGTGTGTGAATGTTGTTTTAACTAGTTGAAATCAGACCAGTTCTTAAATCTCTCATATCTTCACTTTTCAACTTTTTTATTCACTTTCACCTGGTTTTATAGTATGTTTATAATAGTTTGTGTTATTGAGTTAATTTGTGTTTTTCTGCAAGCTTGTCGTGTTTAGCTTGAGGAGTTTTGCATGTTGTAAATAGTGTAAATTTTATACATTAGGAGAGTGTATGTGATGAGTGAAGGATTGCATTAGAACTTTTGTTGTTGTCCTGTTTTTCTAGTTTTGGTGTAGTGTGCTTAGCGCGGTGGAGTTCGCTTAGCGCGCTCTGCTGTGATGCGCAAGTGGATTTTTTTTCACTTGCCTCTCATTTTTCCCACCTTCACTTAGGATTTTAGATTCATACATGATAGAGGTATTTTTATAATTATTTTGTTTTGTTTGGACTCAAATCTTGTCCAATATCTTGAGAAACTTTGAGGTGATTTCCAAGTTTGAACGTTTCAACTTGCGGATGTATGGTAGTAATAATTTTTTAGGGTTAAATATGTTTTTGGTCCCTTTAAATATCTCAAACTTCATTTTTAGCCCCTCTAAAATTTTCCTTCAAAGAATGGTCCTCCTAAAAATTTAATTTGTAACTTTTGGTCTCTTCTGCAACTTAGCGACAGTGCTTACAACTTAGCGACGATTTTAGCGACAGTTCTTACAACTTAGCGACGGTTCTTACAACTTAGCGACGGTTTTTTATTTAGCGACGACATTAGAGACTATTTTAGATACGATTTTGTCATGATGAACCAAAAGTTAAAATTCAAATTTTTAGGAGGACCATTCTTTGAAGGAAATATTTAGAGGGACTTAAACCGAAGTTTGAGATATTTAGAGGGACCAAAAACATACTTAACCCTTTTTTAAATTGGTAGACATCAGGTACTCATTTATTGCTCTCTAGAACATAGCATGTTTAGGAGACTTTTCTTTTGTACAATTTTCATGTCATTCATTATTTTTCAATTTGTGTTCACTTTTGAATCACTTTAGGACTAAACCCCTTGTAAGGTTGCTTTCCATTGTTTACTCTATGCATGGGAGACCAACAAATTTTTTCTTAACTCAAGTTTATTATATTTAATCTTTCATTTATGTTGATTTGTATGAAAGCTTGAAATGATCAAGGAATATTGTTGATTTTGAGAAAAATCACCTAACTAAAAGTAATTCATTCACCTTGTGAATAAGCAATCATTTGTGAACCCCTTTTAGCCTTTTAGTTAGAATTCTCCAATATATTCTAATTTTTGTTTCTTGACACTTGACTCTCAACCATGTATTGTGGTTGGATTTTTCCTCGCCTAGCTAGTTTGGGAGCATTCATTTCATTTTGTATGGTTGTGTTTAAGTTGGGGAGAAATGTTTGTTTGTCTATTTGTAAGTTGGTTGGTAGAGGTTGAAAATAAAATGGTGGGAGTAGAGAAAAATGGAAAGAAAAAAATGTGTGTGGAAAAGAAAAAAGAGAAAAAAGTTTTGAAAAAAAAAGTATCAAATAAAAAGTTTTGTGTTGGTGTAACATTTGAGAAAGTTGAAAAAGTTGATTGAGCGGTGCTTGAGACTTTGTAAATTGATCACTCCCATGGGATTAGGCATTGTTTTTTGTTTCAATTACCTTTATATATTGATCCTTCCTTGTTACCCAGACCACACTACAATCCTTTTAATCCCTTGTGATTTTGATTTTGTGCTTTTCAATATGAGTTTGCTTTGATGAATGCATAGTTTAGTTGTTAGCAAGATTGTTGGGTGAGAGTTAAGAACCTCATGTTTGTGTTTTTCATCTACTAATGAAGTGTGTGTTAGGTGTGATTCAGTTGTGAATATTGTATTGTTTTAGAATTTTTGACATGTTCTCCGTATTTAGGAGTTGTTTCATGTTCTCCGTATTTAGTGGTAAGTTTTTTCCTCGTGTGTTTGTTTTTATTTTGAACCATACATTTGTTTTCCATTTTCAAAACTTGTTGATTTATGATTATTTGATCATTGTTTCTTTATTCTTTGAGTTGTTTAGTCTTGTTTAAGGACAAACAAGTTCAAATTGGGGAGAGTTTGATAAGTGCAAATTGTAGTTATTTTTGTATATAAGTTTTGTTGTGCTTATCGTTGCTTTTTGTTAATATCGTTTGAATAATCCCGACTTTGTTCCTAAATATATTTAGTTTATATATAATTGAGTTTTCAATTTATTTGTGTATCATTTGATAGATTTTACTTATTATATAGGGATTTATTGCATATTTGGAGCATCAATGAATATGGTGTCAAAGGCACAACTTTCAGATGCGTGTTTTCGAAATAAAAGTCCATTTTTGGAAAGTTTTGTCCATACAGGCGCGCTAAGCGAGAATTGTGCGTTACGAGTGCTTTGACAGATTTCGCAGAGGTTGTGCTGATGAGGCCGATTAGGGCGGTTAAGGAGATTTCACGTGTATTTTAAGTAGTAGGCCGCTTAGTGCGGTTTACTGAGATGAGTTTTATAAAAACAGATTTATTCATTTTTTAGGTTATAGTTTTTGGGGTATTTGTTCCCAAACTCCATCACCTTCATTCTTTGATATTTTCAGCTTAGAAAAGCATCAATGGAGGTTGCAACTTGACGATTGAGGGTGGATGATTCTTGGATCGTAATTGACACCGCAAGAGATATTGATTTCTATTCTCTCTTCCCTTTGTAGTTTCCATTTGTTGTGAGTTTGTATTTTACCTTAATTACCTTAATTATATATATATATATATATATATATATATATATATATATATATATATATATATATATATATATATATATATGCTCATGGTATTGTATTAAACTCATTTTACAAATCAATATTGATGATTGCTTTCTTGATTTGGGTTTGGGTTGTTGTAGAGATGAACGATTTGAATATGGGTTTAGGATGAACATTTATTGGGTTTTAATTTTAGATATAGATTAAGGCTTAGTATTCATGTGGGTATCGATTCTTAATGCCTCCGTGTTATTTTGTGTTGTGTTAAGAGATCTTCAATGTGAGCAATACGGTTGATATCCTGCTCTGGCTTAGAGATGACCTCTATGTGAGTGGTACATGATGATATTGAAGAATAGTTTAGGTTAAGTGCAACTGGGTGGTAAGTTTAAGTTTTTGATAGGGTAGACAAAATAAAAACTCAAGAGTTCTTTACTATTCGAAGAATGAAATTTTTATTATGTTGATAACTTTTAATTCCTGCACCTTACAACCAAACCGTTCCAATCCAAACTCATAAACACAAGAATTTTTCGAACGAAAATTCAGTAGCACTAATCCCTGTGGAGATGATACGATATAACTTATATCAAAATCCCTAAAAATACTTAATTTTGCTTGTCACTTTACCGCTTCAGCAGAAGATAAAGTTGAATCTATCAAAACAAGATCCACACTTAGACAATCTAAAGAAACACTTTTGGGATTGGTCTCTCTAATATAAATAACTTATTGTCAAAGAAG
The DNA here is from genome assembly GCA_021764765.1 of Vicia sativa. NCBI lineage: Eukaryota > Viridiplantae > Streptophyta > Magnoliopsida > Fabales > Fabaceae > Vicia > Vicia sativa. The sequence goes on along the minus strand of CM038795.1, from coordinate 141,400,740 downwards.
CACTTCAAGATAATGAATGAACTCTATTATTGCAAAAAGTGTTGAATATATTACCCATAAATAACGTTTGAAAATCTGATGTCCAAGTCCTAAGGGACTCGTGTTATTAGAATCAAATGGATCTTCACAAACAAGGTAAGTGAGAAAGGTGATGTCTTCAAAAATAAAGCATGACATGTTAGAATCTCTTATTCTAAATTGTAACTGTCTATGCAATCTGCCTTGATACTTATACTAGTTAGAAGATATCTTGATCAGAAACTTTTTAAGTCAGAAAACCCTTGGTAATCACGACTCTAATAAATATCAACTCATGTCTTTTCAAAGGTGTGGTCGTGATTCACCTTAAACACTTGTCATATTTTAATCATAAATGTGTCATTTGAGTGACACTTCGAGTGATTAGAACTTCTTGAGATTAAGTTTTTAAATAATTGTTACTCTCCCTTTTTGTTCATTTTCTTTTCTTAAATAATCATTTCAAATTAGTTTATAAATGCTCATTTTCTTCACCATCACACATCACGCTAACTTCTTCCATCACTTTGATTTTCAACCTAAAATCCTAAAACCTTTTTCTCTCATCATCTTCATCCGTGGATGCCCAACAACAACAAGTTTTCCAATTCGCTCAAGAAGTTCTTCATAAAGAAAAATCTTCTCAACAATTGCAGCAAGGTGATTCACCCCCATCAAATGGTTTCAAGTTCTAGGCATTCTATATCTTCAACCTTGAAACAATCTCTGGCTACATTTCAACAACCTCAATAAATCCACATTCTTGATCATCCTGAGCATGTTCATTTGTCTACTCATGTTAATCAATCTGATGTTCTTCCTGAACTTCTTGCGGATTTTGAGAACAATAAAGAAAATGGGTTGGATTTAACTGAGGAGCTTTGCAATACCCCATTTCTACCCGGTAATTTTAAATAAAATCAGAGTAATTAAAACTTTCAACAAAACATGGGATGCCACATTTTCAACTTTAAAACAACACATATATCAGATACATAACACTTTTAATATTCAGAGGGTCACATAACAACTTGCATCTTCTTTTAACACAAAACAATCTTTTATTTAACACGCAGCAGCAGAATTCACAATTATTCAACTCAAACAATTAATCATCTTTATTTAATCAAAACAACTTGAAACATCATAATACTTTTTATTATTCAATTTAAGATGCAACAACAATAACTGAAATAACATAGACAAAATCATCCCTCTGAGTGCTATGTATCAGAGCAATGACATCTACTTGAACTAATAGTAACTATCTCTTCAAACTCGAATACCTGCATGTTACCCACGTAGAGGCAACATCACAATAGAAGGGGTGATATATCCCATAATATAAAAAAGTGTATGATAAATAATATGCTAGGATTAAATCATACAAAATATCACTTCGCATCACAACAATCATATTTATGACAAATCAAATGATACACAACTTACTAACAACAATAACCTATATCTAACAATAATTTAGCAAACAACAACAATAACTTATATTAAACAACAATTTATCAAACAACAATAACAACGTATATCAAATAACAAACTCAACATCCACAAAAACAACAACTTCAACATAAACAACAACAACAACCACAACTTAAACATACCAATCGAATGTGACTTAACTATGCAAATGCATGTGGTACCATTTGTAACATAACTCCCAACTTAAACATATGTCAGGTTATCGAGGCATTTCAACAAGGCATAAGCCTTCAACTTCAACGTGGTGACAACAAGGCCAACTTAATCATGCAGATGATATGTATCTGACAACAACCACAACATCAATAAAAACTTAAATAACCAGAACAACAACAAAAACAACAACTTAATCATGCATCAATTGCATCAACTTAACCCAACATTGGTTGCTCGACCTACAACTTAAACAAGCTCATGAATTAGGAGAATTCAACTCACTCAACACTGGGCATAGGCCCACAACTTCATCGGTGCATCAACAACAAGCTACTAACAACAACAATCCAAGCAAACAACTGCGGCAAATGCTACACAACTTAATCATCACGATTCTACGCTTAAACTATCTTATTTAACGCTAACGCTACTTATTTATTTAACGTCTTCTACTAAATTAATTAATTAATTAACTACTTGATTTTCCATTGATAAGACACCCGCTATATTCGACATACTCGACACTGTTCTGATTTATCAACCAACCGAACATAACTATATGCCTATACGAGTTACTCCGACAATTTTCAACGGATTCCAGACAACTAATTTTACCGCTTAATTCACTAATTCGGTTAATTTTGTACTGTTTTTATTTTCTGCATTACTACTAATTATTCACACCATCCCTGTTAATTTTATTCTACTAATATAATCATTCTTATTATCAACCAAACCAACTGTCATTAACTTCAACTCTACCAAGACCTTGTTTCTGCAGAATATCCCTTCGCTGCTATACTGCTACTTTCTAAATTGTTCTGTTATTCATTAACCGAGAATTTTCAAACTAATTGGCACTATAATTGTGAGATATTGGGTCGAACTCTATTGTGTCGAAGAATGCTAGAATTGTTAGCATCGAATTGGGCATGTTTGTTATGTCCAATTGGTTAAGTTAGCTTGTACCCTAAGTTAGCTTGTAATGGGTATTTGTGATAAAAGCCCATTAGTTTAGTATGTTAGGTTTATTATAAATAGCATACTAGTCTCTCATCATTGCATACTGCAAATCCTAATTTAGGGTGAGAGGGTTATTTGTTATTCTTGTATACTTGTAATCTTATTTTAAGATAAAGGAAAGAATAGCAGTTAATAACCAATCCTTGTGTTCATCGTGTTCTTCATTTTTTTCCACTACCTTGAGCAACAAGCTTATATATATTTGATTCAAGGCATCCGATTCACAACAAATTGGTGCGGTGAGCGTGGAGAAGATGCCTTCGACAAAGTATGAGATTGAAAAGTTCACCGGAGTGAACGATTTCGGTCTGTGGCGCTTGAAGATGAAAGCCCTATTGGTTCAACAGGGTTGTTTGGAAGCGTTGAAGGGAGAGTCAGCCATGAACGAAGCGTTGACGGCAGCTGAGAAGAAGGCAATGATACTGAAGGCCCACAATGCAATTTTGTTGAGCCTTGGTGATAAGGTTCTTCGACAGGTATCAAAGGAGACGACGGCGGTAGGGTTATGGGTGAAACTTGAAAGTTTGTACATGACTAAATCGTTGGTGAATCGACTCTACCTGAAGCAAGCTTTGTATTCATTCAAGATGATTGAAGACAAAGTGTTGGTCGAAAGTTGGATATGTTCAATGTCGATTCTTGATCTTGAAAATATTGATGTGAAGATCGATGATGAAGATCAAGCGTTGTTGTTGTTGTGCGTTGCCGATCACATGCCCACTTCAAAGAAACTCTCTTGTATGGAAGAGTCCCGACCTTTGAAGAGGTTCAATCACCTTATTCAAGGACTTGAATGAACGAAAAGAGCATAAACCTTCGACAGTTGGTGAAGGTTTGGCCGTTAAAGGAAAATTCTTGTGAATGGATAATAAGTTCGACAAGAAGAAAGGTAAAAGTCAGCATAAGTTTTATGGTGAAGCATCTAGTATTCGATGCTATCATTGTAGAAAGGGCCACACAAGAAAAGTGTGCCCGAACGCTGAAAATCATGGAGGAAAGGATAATGGCAATGCAACTATTGTTCAAGATAATTTTGACTCATCCGATGTTCTTGTGGTTTCGAGCAGAACTCGTCAAGGAATGGATTATGGATTCGGCACTTGGCACATGACTCCAAACAAAGACTTGTTCGAGGAATTATGTGATCAAGATGGTGGATCTGTATTGCTGGGAAACAACAAAGCTTGCAAGATTGCAGGTGTGGGATCTGTGAGATTCAAACTCCATGATGAGTCAATAAGGTTATTGATCAAGTCGTATGTACGATTTGAAGAAATTTGATTTCTCTTGGTGAATTCGACAAGAAAGGATATGTTTTTCAAGGAGAGAAAAGTATCCTAAGAGTTATGAAGGGGTCGAAGGAAGTCTTGAGAGGCGTGAAGAAACAAGGCTTGTATACCCTTGTGGCTGAAGTTGTAAGTGGTTCGACAAATGTTGCATCCACGAAATCTTTGTCGAAGACAGAAATCTGGCACATGAGATTAGGCCATGTCAGTGAAAGGGGTTTGGTCGAATTGGGGAAACAAAATTTGCTTGGTGGAGACAAAGTCGAAAGGTCAAGTTTTGTGAACCCGTACTTAGAAAATCTTGCAGTGAAGTTCAACAAAGGCAAACAAAGAACACATGGATCCCTTGATTACATCCATGCCGATCTTTGGGGGCAAGGTGTCCATCACATTTAGAGCAAGGTATTTTCTATCCATAGTAGATGACTACTCCGAAAGTTATGGGTATTCATTCAAAACTAAGGATGAAACTTTTGAGAATTTCAAAGGTTAGAAGACTCGTCGAAACCAAACCGCGTAAAGGTCAAGAGGTTGAGAATGCATAATGGTCTTGAATTTTGCAATGAGGCATTCAACAACTTTTGCTGCCTCGGTATTGCAAGGTACTGCAATCATCGCAGCACTCCATAACAAAATGGTTTGGCCGAAAGGTTTAATCGAACCATCTTGGAGAGAGTTAGATGCATGTTGACTAGTCGGCTTAAAGAAGGTGTTTTGAAATTTGTTTGACAACATATCCGATAAATGATGTCCTTCGATTCGTTAGATATGAAGACACCAAGAAGTTTGGTCGGACATCCACCAAATCTCGACAAACCGAGTATTATTTGCGTAGCCTATGCTCACATTAGGCAAGGCAAGGTCGAACCTAGAGCTCTTAAATGCATGTTCATGGGATATCCCAAGGAGTCAAAGCTTATAGGCTATGGTGCCTAGAGTCGTCACGTAAGAATTATCACCAATCGAGATGTTGTTTTCAATGAAGTGAAATGGCTTTCAAGAAAGCGGATGATGTTGGTCAAAAGTATCGACGAAGAGCCGAACAGTGAGATTCTGTTGAGGTGGAGCATGTTGATCTGAATTGCATATCCCGATAAAGTCAAAGAAGCGATGATGTTGATGAAGTTGAGGAAACTGATGACTATCTATTGGCAAGAGATAGGACACGAAGAGTCATCAAACCACCTCAATTTGGGTATGCGATCTTATAGCTTATGCCTTAATCTCGCAAGTGAGGTTCGGACGAAGAACCAAGAGACCATAAGGAAGTTATGAGGAGTCGAATAAGACCGAATGGTCAAGGCCATGGATGATGAGATGAAGTCTCTTCATGATAACAACACTTGAATTGATCAAGAAACTCTGGAGCCGTTAGTCACCGTAAATGGATTTTCAAAGTTAAGGAAGGAATCGAAGGAGTGGCGTCGAAAAGATACAAGGCAAGGTTGGTTGCAAGGGGTTTCACTCAGAAAGAAGGTATAGATTTCAATGATGTGTTTTCTCCTGTTGTGAAGCATAGGTCCATTCGAATGTTGCTTGCCATGGTGGCACAATTCAATCTTGAACTGGAACAGATGGATGTGAAGACTGCGTTCTTGTATGGTGATCTAGATGAAACAATCTTGATGAGGCAACCTGAAGGGTATGTCAAAAAGGGAAAGGAAGATTATGTGTGCAAGTTGAATAGATCTTTATATGGGCTGAAACAATCTCCTCGACAGTGGAATACGAGATTCGACAAATTCATGACACGCATAAGTTTCGTTAGAAGTCAGTTCGACCACTGTGTTTACTTCAGATTTCGTCCTGGTAATTCATTTGTTATTTCGTTACTTTATGTTGATGATATTCTCATAGCAAGTAACAATGTCAAAGAGGCAATGAGGGTGAAGGCAGAACTCAATAAGGAGTTCGAAATGAAGGATCTAGGAGCAGCTTCCAGGATTCTTGGAATTGACATTCGAAGAGATAGAAAGCAGTCAAAATTATGCTTGTCTCAAGAGGCATATTTACGAAGGATTCTAGAAAAGTTTGGTATGTCGAATTCGAAGCCTGTTGTGACTCCAACAAACCCTCAATTCAAGTTGAGTATTGAGCAATGTCCCAGTACTGAGGTCGAAAGAACTTATATGAATAGCATCCCATATGCTAATGTAGTAGGTTCTTTGATGTATGCTATGGTTTGTACTAGACCCGACATAGCATATGCGAAGTCTTGTGCGGTACATGGCGAATCCTCGAAAGGCTCACGCGGCATTGAAGTGGATTCTAAGGTACATAAATGGGTCTCTGAAGTCTTAATTTATGGTGGAGCCTTTGGTGAAGATAGTAAAGCAATCGAAGGATATGTCGACTCGATTATGCAGGTTGTATGGATTCCGTAAAATCTATTTCGGATATTTTTCACTATGTTTGGTACAACTATTAGTTGAAAGCAACACTTGAAGGTTGTTGCATTATCAACCACCAAGCGAATATATTGCTTTAACGCGTGAAAGAAGCATTGTGGCTTGAAGGTTTTGCTAAGGAGCTGAAAATTCAAGGGGGAGTTATCAGTGTTAAATGTGATAGTCAAAGTGCAATACACCTGTCGAAGAATTCAGCCTATCATGAGCGAACCAAGCACATTGATGTGAGGTTGCATTTCGTCAGAGGGGTAATCGAGCGTGGAGAAGTCTAAGTGCTGAAGGTTTCGATAGATCATAATGCTGTTGATATGATCACCAAGACATTGCCTAGTTGCAAGTTTTTCCATTGTATGCAGTTGATAAAGCTCCATGAAGAAAACTAATTCGTTAGTTGATAATAGAGTTTGTTCCAAGGTGGAGATTTGTGAGATATTGGGTCGAACTCTATTGTGTCGAAGGATGCTAGAATTGTTAGCATCAAATTGGGCCTGTTTGTTATGTCTAATTGGTTAAGTTAGCTTGTACCCTAAGTTAGCTTGTAATGGGTATTTGTGATAAAATCCCATTAGTTTAGTATGTTAGGTTTATTATAAATAGCATACTAGTCTCTCATCATTGCATACTGCAAATCCTAATTTAGGGTGAGAGGGTTATTTGTTATTCTTGTATACTTGTAATCTTGTTTTAAGATAAAGGAAAGAATAGTAGTTAATAACCAATCCTTGTGTTCATCGTGTTCTTCATTTTTTTCCCACTACCTTGAGCAACAAGCTTATATATATTTGTTTCAAGGCATCTGATTCACAACAATAATTAATATGGTGTTACTCATATAATTTTCTATGATTCAAAATACTAATGCTATTATATAGTACATAGGATTACTTACTTATCTTGTGACAGAAAACAACAAAAATGAACATTCAGGTAAAAAGAATGGCCCTCGCCCTAAACTCACAAAATACGTGTGGCCCCCACCATGAGCAAGGGGCGCCCACCCCCTCCTTACCAAGGTCATAGGGCGCCCGCCCCCTTTCCTCTAAGCTAGGGCATCCGCCCACCACCACCTGCACATTATTTATTTGTTTTTCTTCTCTTCCATTCCACACAGGGCGTTCGTCCCCTACATATATTTACTTTGTTTTCTGCTAGCAACCTGGTCGTTACCGTACCGATTCACTTCCTCCTCATAATTTACACAATTAAATCACCAGTGTCATTATTTCCAGGATTATATTGCAGCAACATATCCAATTGCACGATCGATTCAACAACGACAATATTCCATACAACAATATATAAAATTCATCGTTTCGCAATATAAATCACACACAAATAAACTGAGATAATTTTCTACGAATTTAATCCCCATATATCATACATCATAATCCCGGTTATAGAGTTGGAACCCCACCCTTACCTTAGATTTAACGGTCGCTCTAACTCCGATTGAATTTCAGCCTTGCCTTGGATTGAAGACTTCTCTATAATTTGCGATCTATCCGTCGGAACTTCGTTTGCCTCTTTCCTTTTTCACAAGAATCTCACGTAGCCTTTTTTCCTCCCCAAAACCTTCGTTCCTCTTTGTCTGCAGCTTTATTTCATGACCTATTTTCCAAAAGCTCCAAAACCCTTATACTCCAACCAAACCTAATTATATTTTCAACAACTAATTCAGAAAATACTCTGAATTAATAATCATATTCCATTAATACTTTGAATAGACATAATAATTTTTTAAATTGAACGAAATGAAAAAGTATTTTAAAATTAAGATTTAACATTAAAATTAAGATTTTTTTTAAATATAAAATTTGCTTATTTTTTTAATTAATTAAAAAATAGTAAAATTTGCTTAAAGTTTAAAAAAGCATATATATATTCTTTATATATTCTTTCTTTAAAATAAAGGTTAATATTTATAAATACTAAAAATAATATATTTTAAAGAAAATTTTAATATTTAGTTATAACAAACTTTATTTTAAAATATAATAGTTTTTTAAATTCTAAACAGATTTTATTATTTAAATGAAATTACATTATATATAGGATGACAGTTTAATCAATACTCTTATTTCATTAATATTTTGAATTGTTGTAAGAATTTTTTAAATTTCACCAAATGAAAAATCTTTAAAATTAAAATTTAAAATAAATGGCCACATAAATGAATATATAAATGATTTTTTACCAAATCAATTCAATGTCACATGGATTTTAAACATACTGTTTTATCCTTTTATAATGTGTATTTTTAAATTTTCAACATGATATTATAGAATGTCTATATGTATTAATTTATTGGATTGATAGTTGATAAGACATACACCAACAATATAAAGTAATTTCACACCGTTATAATTAATGAATATTTCTTATTATATCTAATTATTTTATATTTTAAAATTATTTAAATGACATGATAAATTGATAATTTATTATTTAACGACGGCATAAATTTATTTTACACTATGCATGTTCATTAAACATTTATTTTAATGAATTGTAAAGACCAATAGATTTGAGGGGAAGTTTATAAAAAAATAATTAATATTTTAGAAGAACTTATTACTTTTAATTATTTAAAAGTGCATGTTTGTTTACAAAATAATAAAGAAAAACAAATAAAAATAACAATTTATTCTATAATAATAATAATAATATTAATATTAAATAGTTATTTATGCTTCCTTTTGAACATTAATATTTTCAAAATTGTTTCTTTCTTTCTTCTTTATCAATGGTCACATAAAACTAACTTTCATGCAAGCATAAAAGTAACAACCGGAGCATGTTTTCAATTCAATTGTACTTTTATGCAAAATGGGGAAAAATAGAAGATGACAAGAGTTTGTTTGATGAGCTTACGTGATAGAATGGATTTTATTTTAATAATTAAGAATTTCAAAAAAAATTTAAAAATAACTGATATTTCAAAAAAATTACAGGAATGACTATTTTTTAGCAAAAATTGCACTATATCGTCACTTCAAGTAGCGAGTACTCTCCTTTTACACATAAGTCGTCAATCTAAGTGGCAACATCTTATTGGTCAGAGAGCAAAGTGGCGACTTTGTTGAAAAATAATTTTTTTTTGCTTTTTTTATTAAATTATTTATATATTATATTATTATTTTTATTTAATTATCAATAGTGTTTAAATTATTTTTAAAATTACATTATTTAATTATTTAATTATTGAATAAATAAATAAAAAAAGATTAAAAAATAGTAAACACATATTAAATTATTTATTTATTGCATAAACAAAAAAAAACTACAATTTAAAGTCAACAAGATATTTTACATATTTGAGGGCCTTGGAGGCCTCTGGTACGATCTGCAAGGAGGAGGTCTGACTACTCGTGTAGATGGCTCACGAGGTGGTGGTAATACTCTAGTCGTACCCCTAGTCCTACGACGTCCCCTTATTTGTTCTTGTTGTGTTTGGGTCGATGTCTCTTCAATGCACTATGGGTCTACAAAATCTATCAATCGACCTTGACCTCTAGAATTCTAGTTGTAGGATAGGCGGGTGTCCTATACGTCCTCAAAGCTTTGTCTTGGTGGGAAAAAGTGGCTCCTTCCTGGTGTGCCCTCGAAATGTGGTCTTTGGTAGTTGGAGGTTGAATCAGGTTGGTTAAAAAACAAGGTTTATTGCGGTGTGTTGAAGTATGATTGATCATCTTCAGGTATGCTGGTGTCGGGGCTAAGTGGTGATCTGAACGGGCCCGCCACACAAGGGTCTTGGTATTAGGGTTGAGTTTGTGGATGGTAATGTTGGTATGGTTGGGGGGTAGACATGTGTTGGTATGGTTGGGGGTAGACATGTGTTGGGGGGTGGTCATGTGTTGGTATGGTTGGGGGTGTTGTCCTTGGTAATATTGTGGTTGTTGTGGTGGTGGATAATTTGGTGGTTGTTATTCGTAATATTGTTGTGGTGGTTGTCGTGGTGGGTAATTTGGTGGTTGGTGTTGTTGGAAATATGGTTGTTGCTGATGGGGGTCGTGCAAATAGAACGGGTCAAACACAATCATTTATGGATTGGTATTTGATCTGTACCAATCCACATATTCCCATGTCGGTTTCATTTCGTTGGGTGCTGTCGCACCCCCAAAATTTACCCTCCTTCCTAGAATTCATAGTTCCTGACATTCGTCGTTTATACCATTTCCATTATCTCATTCTGGATTTCTTTCAATTCATTCAAAGACCTACACTATCACCAAGTTTAATTAACAAGAAGGTTGGATTTGCCATTTGTTCAAGAATTTAAATCATTAATAAAGGTGTGGATTTGCAAATTCTAAATTAATGGTCTACGAGTTCATAAGTCATTTGGGAGGGATCTTACATACTTTTTATTAAGTATTGTTAAATTTGAATCAATAATTGTGCAAGTGTCGAGTTTCATTCAAATGTAGTCCAAACTCTACAAGATTTGTAATTAGAACAATTCTTAATTTATAAATCTTAAGGAGAATTTGAATTCAATTTGATAAAGGAAGAACAACTTCGGAAAGACTACTACAAGATACAAAGAAATGTGTAAATTCCCATGGCTTACTTTTCGAGTTCTATTATCTATGCTACAAGTGATTTATATGTTCATAACGATTACAATACCGAATTCAAATTTACATCAAAGGATTCAAGTGATAATAATGACCCAAGGTCCTAAAGTCTAATATGTCCAAGCATTTCTTCATCCTTGTGCATCATTCTTTATGTCGAGCCAACGGAAACTCCACCTCCATGTCGTGCCATTCCACCATTGTCACCATGTTTCATGAAAACAAGAAAAGAAAGCATGATTAGTAGTTATAAACTTGGACATAAACGATAATTTCAAAGAACTTTCAACCTCATCATTAGGGTTAGTGTTAGGAATCAGGTTTTAAAGGTTTAATCGTGTTCAAGTAACCAAGCCTCAGAACTTTAAAGTTCATTCATCGGCCATAACCTCCTTTTGCAAATCACAAACTAGGTTTGGTTCACAAAAGGGAGGTGTAGCTCAGCAAACATCATAGCTACTACCAACAGTCCAGTTTCAAAGGAAATATGTTCAAGCCCAATAGTTACAAAACCATCAGTGCAGAAAGTATGTTCAACCCAACAATTCCAACATAACAGGCAGCAAGCAAAAGGGAAATTTTTTACCCAAAGGCCATGGTTATCAGCAATTAAAGGGAAATTTTTCACCCAAAAGTCATTATGTTTTAGCAGCAAGCAACAGGTGGTAGCAGAACTGGCAGCAAGTAAAAGAAGCTCAAAATGCCAAGACATTAAAGCTATTTGGAAATAGCATAGCAGGCTTATGATAAAATGGCAAGACAAGAAAATAGCAACGAGAATCGAGATAAAGTAAATGATGGTTCCAACACAAAAAGGGAGTTCCAACCAAGACAAAGACAACAGAAGCAAAAATCAGAAAAGATATAACCAACAGATTGTTGTTTACAAAGGATCAGAAACAAAATCTCAGAAAAGAAACCAAGTTCAAAAAACCAATCTCAAAGAAAAAACACAGTATCTTAGATGATAGGTTGAACTTGCTCTCCAATTTCGAATACTTGAATCATTAGATGATAGCCTAACGTTTCAATATTTGTCATCCACAACTTAAAATCAACTCAACTCACTCAAATTCTTTTATCGCTCATACGCGATCATCAAACTCTTTTCTTACAAAGAGTGTGCAATAGTCATTTCAAATATAAACGAGGACTTAAGCTTTTCAAACAAACTGAACAAAGTCCAAGTTCAAGCATTTGAAATGTCTAACGCATGATTTTTCTTATAAAATCAATACAACCAATAAAGACCTTTTTAAGAGGAACTACGGAGTTTTGACTTTCCCATTGCACAAGGGAATACGTAGGCACACGGTTCCGAAACCGTGCCAAACTCAAAATAATAATAAGCAAACCCTTTTCTCCTTTTTATTCATAACTTAGCAATTAACACGCACCTACACACTTAGAACTAAACGGGTCCCATCGAGTACGATGGATGTAAGAGGTGCTAATACCTTCCTCTTACATAACCGACTCCCGATTCCATGTTTTTGGTCACGTAGATCGCCTTATCCGCATCTGTGGGATGTTATCTATATTTTCCGTTCTTTTTAGAACAAATAAAATTAGGTGGCGACTTCATTCTTTTTAAAACAACAGATGAAAAAACCAGTCATCACAGGTGCAACCGGGAATTTTAGGACATAGTGGGCACACTCTTTCCACATTTCACGGAACCTCGGGGCCTAAGCCTTCCAATTATCTTGATACCACTGGTGGTTGACTTTTTTAAGAGGCCAGGGATCCAAACACATCAGGGGCATGGGATATCTTGATGCATACCGAATTACAATTTCACACAGTCATTGTGGTGCATCTCCATAGTGGTGAACCGTATGATAGACGTTTTTGTTGTCCAAACAACTGCATCTTCAGGGTTGGGTACATGTTTAAATCCCAAATATGGTCTCCAAATAAACTGCAAAGGAAAAGATAAATATATTATTTAGAAAGAATGCTTTATAATAAAAATTAAGTTCGAAGAATAATAGTTTAGTGGTAATACATCTTCTGCTCGAAGACGATCCAAGAGTTGGCGATATAAAATTACATTGTTTCTTGGAGTTCCACTGTAATTCATTCCAGTTGCACTGAACCTAAACAAAAAAATGAGAAAAAAATATTATTTATAGTATTTTATAGAATAAATATAATGCATGAAATGACTTAAAGAATAATATTATTTAAAGAATAAATATGAACCTATACACAAAAAAAGAATAAATAATATTAATCAAAAACTTACTTAGTCGCGTAGGGGAAGAAGTAGACGTGTAGATTCTTGGGGGCTATCCTTGAAAGTCTCTAGAATGCCCAGGCTTGGAGCAAAAATGCACATCCATAAAATGTACATGTATCGTTTTCAGCATTTTTACACAACGAGCTATAAATGTATGCCAATACCGCAACTATACTTTCTAATGTAATCTATGTCCCCAAGCAAAGACAAGTACATAAAATTGATGCTATTTCCTGTGCCTTCGGGAAATAGCATGTTTCCAAATAATAACATAATATATAATCTAGTTTTTATTATTTTTTATTCTTCAGACAAATACTCGTTCAAAATATGCAAGTCATAATAGTATTTAAGGGCCGATAGCTTAATACCTTGGCCCCTACCTTTCGCAGCTTCTGTTCCCTCGATTAAATCTACGCCCAACATTTGCATATATAGGTCGCTGGGTTGTTGAACATTTCCATTCACAGGCTTACCATTAATTGGGAGATCCAACAACATGTACACGTCCTCAAGTGTGACGGTACATTCATTAGTTGGTAGATGAAAGGTGTGTGTCTCGGGTCTCCAATGTTCATACAATGCAAGTATGAACTTCGTATCAATAGATGCATTTACGATATGCATCACATTTCTGAATCTGACACACTCAACTAAAGGGACAATCCACGGTTGAGAGCTTCCATGGGATGTGTACGAACCTTAAACTTTTTGACATCCTATAAAAATAATATATTAGAAGAATATAAATTAAAATAGAGTATGAAACACAAATGAATTAATGTAAATTTAAATATAAAGCATGGATGTAAAAGAATATATATTAGAAGAAAAAATTACGAAAGCGGCAATATTCCTCCTAGTTCCTCGGTGGGATTCACCCATGGTAAGAAGAGACATGACTGAAATTATGAAAAGAAGAAATTCGCTCTGCAAAAGGTGTGTATTGCACTGATGAAAAGTGTTTGTGGATGATGGAAATGAAGTTGAAGTGCTTGCTATTTATAGACTTTTCCCAACACTTAATACCCATTTCATATTGACACGACCCTTGCATGCATTGAAGGACTTATGAGGTGGCAGCAAGTCGCCACTCACCATGGCGACTTGCTTTGGAACCATAATTCTGAAAAAATTAGTCCTTGTGGTGGCATGCGTGAGAGAATCTCAAAACATAGTGATAATAGTGAGTGGCATGCGTGAGAGATTCCTTGCATGCATGCATTAAATGTCCTTCTCAGTCCTTCTCGGTCCTTATGTTGTCTTGTCAATGTCTCTTGCATGGATGCATTCAATGATATTTGATCCTATGTTTTAGGTAGTTTAGGGAATTAAGAGTATAGTTTTTGTTGGACCCATCAGACAATAATATAGTTATGTGATAATAGGACTATTTTAAATTGTAATTAGTGAAACAAATTTATTGTGAAATGATAATATATTTAAAACAAATTTTAATTAGCTAAGCCATGAAATCAAATTTATAAAATTAGCTAATATTATATGCATATTTATAAATATGAAATCAATTTTTCAATATCAGACTTGGGAAGACGTGCGTGAGAGAGAGGCATGCATGAGGCTATGTGTAATAACTAGGCTAGTGTTAGAGGCATGCAATTGTCTTGTCAATGTTTCTCACATGCATACAATATTGTGTTGTGTTGTCTTGTTTCCTTTTGTTTTTGCATGCATTACATGTTCTCGTTCCTGCTATTTATACAACTATGTTTCTTTGTAATTCATTCACACTACTACTCACATTCATTCACACTTCTACTCTCAAAAAATCAATCCTCAATACCCACAATACTCACATATCATGGCATCCTCAATACAATACAAAATCATTGCTCACACAAATGGTGAAATTTACGAATGTGATAAAGCCAAATTTCTATTTAGAAACATTGATTCCACTAGATTTTGTCTAAATAGAAAATCTGATATCTCGTATTTGAAAAAAAAATGAGTCCAAACTTAGACAACCTGTAGCCCAAATTTTCTACCAACATCCCCATTTTCCTGATAATAACTCAGTCAAGTTTTATCAGTCACGTATTCAAAATGATATTGAGGTTCAAAATATGTTTCGTAACCACGAGTATTCTAGTTACGATTATATTGAGTTGTACATTATGCTGAAACAATTTCAATCGTCCCAGAACATGCAGTCGCAGGTTATTGATCCCGTTGCTGATGACAAACAAGATCTAGAAAATCTAGTTGAAGAAGATGTGGTTGATGATGTAGAAGACGTGGTTGATAAATTGGTTAACCGTGATTCTAAAGATGAAGAGCACGTTCAAACACCAGAGGTGCAACGCTACTCACCACCTGCCCACTTCACAACCCTTAACTTGGGCGAGGATGAGCCTTCGTCGTACATGTTCTACAACCCCTATATGAGGTTCGACGAGGAGTTAAAAAAAGGTGACAAGTTTCGTACGAAGGAAGATTGTATGCTAGTAATAGAAAATTGGCATTTATCAAACTGTGTTGATTTCAAAGCTGATCGGTCGAATCCAGAAAGGTACGTCATTTTGTGCAAAAACCCCAAGTGTGGTTACAGGCTGATGGCATCATTTAAGAAGAAATATAATGCCTGGGTGATATGATCTATTAGTCAAGCCCACACTTGTGTTAACACAAACATGGCGCAAGATCATAGCAAACTAAGCCATGATATGATATGTCACAACATATTACCTCTCGTAGAAGCTGAACCGTCACTTAAGGTCAAGACGATTATCTCCCATTACGTTTCTGTGTTCAAATATAGACCGTCTTACAAAAAGGCTTGGTTAGCAAAAACCAAGGCAATTCAAGTGGTCTACGGTAATTGGGAGGAATCCTACAAACAACATTTGCGCTACTTGGCTGCACTTAAATTATATTCACATGGGACAGTTGTTATAATGGAGACCTTGTCGGCACAATCCCCAGACGGAACCCGTCTCGAAGGTAATGGAATATTCCATAGACTTTTCTAGGCATTTCGTCCTTGCATCATCGAATTTTCATTTTGCAAACCGATTATTCAAATTGATGGAACTTGGTTGTACGAAAAATACAAAGGAACGTTACTGATGGCAGTCGCACAAGATGGAAATAATAATATTTTCTCCATAGCCTTTGCTATGGTAAAAGGGGAAACAGTTGTTGCTCGAAGTTTCTTTCTCAAAAATCTTCGAACTTATGTGGCTCCACAGCCTGGGCTCTGTTTGATTTCTGACAGGCACACTTTCATTATAAGTGCATACAACAATCCAGCAAATGGTTGGGACAACCCCCCCCTACGCATGTCTACTGCGTTAGGCATATTGCTCAAAATTTTATGCGAAAGATCAAAAATAAAATTTTGAAGATCAAGCTCATGGGCCCATTAAACCAACCAGGATTCCACTATTACCGCCATGAAAGTTTTGAGTCAAATCCAGATGCAGGAAGGTGGATTGATAATCTTGACAGAGAAAAGTGGACTAGATCGTACGACAATGGGGTGAGGTGGGGCCACATGACAACACATCTTGTGGAATCGATGAACAACGTTATGATGAACGCAACCTATTTTCGGATGGCAACGTTATTCCCGACAAGAGGTAAACGTTGGAATGCAGTGTTACATACACAACATGTGTACAACGATATGTGCATGAGATTTTTACAGCAGGAATATGCCAAAGCCAACAGCCATCAAGTTACAAAGTTCGACCGCCATGGCCACACTTTTAGTGTCAAAGAAACAATTGACCACAACCAGGGGCTGATAAGGAAAAAGTATCGGGTCCTAATACCTGATCGTTGGTGCGACTGCGACCAATTTCAAGCCCACGGTATGCCTTGCTCCCATGTCATTGCAGCCTGTTCACATTCCCACTTTGATGTATTCTCACTAGTATCTCCTATATACAAGGTTGAAACATTTCTCAATGTATACAATAACAACTTTCCAATGGTAGAAATGGAGGCATATTGGCCAGAGTATGACGGAGAGATTATTTGGCACAACGATTTGATGCGGCGGAATAAAAAAGGTCGACCAAACAGCAAGCGCATCAGAATCGAAATGGACGCCACTGATAAAATGCAAAGGAAGTGTAGCGTACGTCGTCAGGTCGGGCATAATAAAAACAAGTGCCCACATCGTGGCTCTAGTTCCACTACATAGATTTTAGATTCACAACTCTTTGTAATTTTTTTCATCAATGAAAAATAATTTTTTATTCCAAATATCAAATGAGTTACAACATCGTAGACGCCTACAACACTTAAACAACAACACGAACAAGACTAAAATATAAGAGCAACAAAATTACAACAACACAAATACTAAAACAACAACACAAACAACCATTAAAATCTAAGAAATTACAATAGTTAACACTATGTCATCTGATCCATGCATCATTTGGATGACATCAATGTTGTTTTCAACTTCATCCCACCAACGTACCGTTTCTCCGATTCAAGTGAGGTCCTTGTTCTAAGCCTTTGAGTCCTTCTGATGACTTTGCCATGTTGGTATTCCCCCTCTAACCAAGACATGAGCTCTCTTTTCAGTTGGTCTAGCGAATGGATGTGCCAAAATTTCATCTGTAAGGGGGTTTGATAGGAGAGAAAATAACATGCTCATCCCTTCTTAAAATAACTGGTTTAGGATCAGGTCACTTTGACGAGGTTCGCTGCCATGATAGAGGTATAGGGGATGCCATGAGCACAAATATATGGAGAAACTGATAAACCTGGTGTAGGCATTATGGTATGAGTTGCACTGCTATTTATAGAGTAAAAAAATTATTTTTCAAAGAAGTCACCACTGGGAGTGACGACTTGCTCTCTGGACAATAAGTTGTCGCCACTTGAATTGACGACTTGTGTGTAAAAGGAGAGTAGCCGTCACTTGGAGTGGCGACATAGTGCAGTTTTTGCTGAAAAATGATCATTTCTGTAATTTTTTTTAAATATTAATTATTTTTTATTTTCTTTTGAAATTCTTGGTTATTAAAAAAAAATTCTGATAAAATGATATGGTTATTGGTAGAAATATATATTTTTGGGAAGTTTGAATTCCCTGCAATTTAATGTTTATTTGTAGTCAAGTGTCACATTAGCTTCAGTTAGAATAAAATAGACAGACGAGATCAAAAATGTGAATAGAAATATTCATGATAACTATATTTAAAATAAATTTTTATACGGACTAAAGTTAAAGTTGTTTATTTATAGAATTAAAAATATATTTATCTTAAAAATAATAACAATAATAATATCTAATTGAATTTAAAATAGTAATAATATAACATAGACTCAAAACATATTTATCTTATTAATAATAATAATAATAATAATAATAATATATCTAATTGAATTTAATAATAATAATATAACAATAACACAATATCAATAAAAAAGAAAACATTGAAAAAATCATTGAATTGATTAAAAAACACCAATGAATCAACAAATAAAACAAATAAGAAAAAAAGTTAATGAATAAACATCTCAATTGAATACTACTTTAAAAAATAAAATATAATTATATTAATTAAATTAAATAATATAAAATTTATTTTATATTATTTAAATTTAATAACAATTTAACTTTAAAAATTTCAATTCAATACCGTTTGAAGTAAAAAATCATTGCCAACGTTCTTCCGTTTTAAGTTTTAACCTCGATGACACACTATTTCCTCCTTCGCTACTTTTTTTTTTTTTTTTACAAAACAGAACCAAACCAACGCTCCTTCACTCAACCTCGATTAATTAAATTACAAATATTACAAAAATTGATTTATATTAACAATTTCCATTTCCGTGTTTGTGTGTGAGAGAGTGCCAATTTGAACTCTCAATCCTTTCGCGCACCACAACAACTCAATTTCAAAACCCTACTCATCCCGATTCGATTCTCCAACCAATGTCGCCGGCGCCGATCAACTCCTCCGATACAACTCCACATACTCCTATTCACTTCGCTCCTTTCAATGCCGACGCCGTCAAACCTCCTTCCTCCGCCGCACGTGCAAGGTCGCGCCCGCGCCTGGCCAAACTGAGGAAGCAACCAGCCTCAAGGAGCAGAACCGCCGCATCTGCTGTCACCGGTTTCAATCCTTTTCGCTCTGATCAGGTATGTAGTGGTTCCGCTACTTGTGACGGTGGTTTCGATTATGTGAACGGTCATAGCGAGGGTTTTGTTTTCGGTGCTAGGAAGGTTGATTCTGATTCTGATTCTGTTAGGGATTTGAAAAATTCGGAGGCGAAAGAAACAGAGGCTAGGAAAAGTGGGAGTGTGGAATTTGTGTTTAATGCTGAGGAAGTTTATGCTAAATTGGATTCACTTTACGAGGGACAGGTAAAGAGTAGTGAGAATGAGGGGAAGAATGTTTCTGGTGAGGAAAGGGAGATATTAATTTTGGAACGGGAGAAAGGGGAGGATAATGTTACAGGGTTCGTTTTTAGTGCAGGTAGAAACGATAATCCTTCTAATTTTAATACAGAAAAGGGAAAGGGAAAACCTAGTGTACCTGTGGGGAATTCGGAGTTTGATGATGGTGGGGAGAGGGAATGTAAAAATGAATTTGTGTTTGGAAAGAAGGATTCTTCTGGGGACAAGAATAGAGGTGTTAGAATGTCTAGTTTTAATGTAGAAAATCAGGAATCTGTTGACAGCATGAGAAATTCGGATAATGGAACCTGTATTTTTCATGCTGAGACAGAAACGTACAGTAACTTTGGTAATGATGTTAAGTTTAAGAGAGGAAACGGAAGTACTAATGGTATTTCTTCTACTTATAATGACATTCATGTAAGTCAAGTAGTAGATGAGATTAAGAAGCTGAACATCAACCGTCCTGAGGGTGTCCATATTCCTAGTGATTCGACAAATTCACATGTACATAGTAGCAATGGTTTTGTGTTTGGAGGAAGTGACAATGTTTCTAGCCGTTTCAGTGTTAGTTCAGGATCTAATACTGGAGTTCAAGAGTTGCATACCAATGATGATTTTGAGAATATTGGTGGGCAATATACTGAAGATGGCAGAACAAGTGATGTTCAAAATGGTACTGTTCATGGTATCACCCGGGATACTGCAGCCGCTGGAATACCTTGTTCTAAGACATCCACTAGTCAGGACGGGACCAACGGTTTCCAATGTGGCAAAATTCCAGATTTTCTAGCGTCTGAAGATGCCCAAGTGAATGGAGCTGAACAGTCTTATACAGACTTTAAACCCCCGACATGGGATCCTTCTAGTTTTAAAGAAAACTTATTTTGTAAGTTAAATAAAAAATTTGAATCCACACAAAAGAGTAAATCTTCCAAAGAAAAAGGATCAAAATGTCCGAGGCAAAAATCGAAGTCACGTTCCTTGAATAAGAAACAGACAAAACAAGACCATTTGCCAAAGGAAACCTGTTCACTCGAAACCCCTGAGCCTTCTGGTGGCTTCTCTCCGATGGATTTTTCTCCCTACCAGGAAGCATCCGCAGATGATCAAGATGTAAAGGCTTCAGAAGAATTCAATATTCCTCACTCAACAATTCCTACCGATTTAAAAGGCGAATGCTCGGCTGCTATAGGAAGAGAATATATCAACTCAAATGGTCAGAGATGTAGAGATCTTGGTAATGACGAGTCCTGTTATGGAGGTTCTTCTGTAGGTGATGTTCATTCTTCTGACCCTGAAATAATCTGGCCTAAGATGCAAACTGAAGCGTTCAGTTGTAGTACTGCCAGTATTTCTGCAGATGCTGGGGTTGACTTCACATCTAAATCTGAAAAGAAAAAGTCTGATATATTTTGTTTTGATAATGGTCTGGGTGATTTGAAGGAGCAAGATTTTTCATTTTCAGCAGGGTCTACTGTAGAGGTCACTTCATTATTTAAGCCTAAACAGAAGAAGAAATTTAGGAGGAAAGTGGGT
This sequence comes from Vicia sativa, assembly GCA_021764765.1. Lineage (NCBI taxonomy): Eukaryota > Viridiplantae > Streptophyta > Magnoliopsida > Fabales > Fabaceae > Vicia > Vicia sativa. The sequence goes on along the minus strand of CM038795.1, from coordinate 141,379,603 downwards.
CGTGACTCATTTGTTATCTCTCCGAGTGTTAATGGAAAATCTGTATCTTCTGTACAATTTTCACCAGTTACTACTGCCAACATGTCATCACATTCTGATGTGACAGACAGGTCTCACATGAATAATCAGTTCGTGGAAGAGGGCGATACGTCATCGAATACAATTGAGGCAGCCTGTTACCAATGGAGACTCAGGTTCTAACCATGAAAAATCCCGTTCTTTCAAATATATTTTAATTGTTATTTGATATTTAGCTATGTTGATTTCTGTAAGATGTTTTTGTAGTCGAGTTATTTTTACGAGCTTCCTTTATTTTATCTAGGGGGAACCGTGCTCATAAAGCTAAGGATCTTTCTAAAGCTGAGGAATGCTACACACAAGGAATAGTTTCTGTCCCTTCCAATAAAAGATCTGGATCCTGCATGAAGCCTCTTTTACTCTGCTATAGCAACCGTGCTGCAACACGTATGGCTCTTGGAAGGATTAGAGAAGCTCTAGAGGATTGCATGATAGCATCTTCTTTGGACCCCACCTTTCTGAAAGTACAGATTAGAGCTGCTAAGTAAGGGTTTTGTTTGTAATTGTATAATTTCAAAATTCAAAATAGTGTTTTTCCTTCTTGTACATAATGGCATGTGGTTTGCCTCTGCAGCTGCCACCTTTTGCTAGGGGAAGTAGAAAATGCTCAGCTGTGCTATAACAAGTGCTTGGAATCAGGTAAAGTTGTGTGTTTGGATCGGAGAGTAACAGTTGAAGCAGCTGAAGGTTTACAGAAAGCTCAGGTTTTCCAATGATTCTTTTTTGTGATTAATTAGCATTACTGTAAAAAAAAATTATGATAATTCTTTTATTTTTTTTGAAATTTTTTCAATTTGCATGACTGTTTATTTTCTTGAAGCTTAATATCATGATCATTTATGATAGTTATGGATCTTAACGAGTCTCTGTTTTATTGGTGTTAATAATTAGTAAAGGGGTAGTAGGGGTGAGCTCTATATATAGGAATTGCAAAAAGGAATCAGTAGGCGCTTACGGATAAGTGATAACTCAGAATTTGTTACACACTCTCGGTTCTTCCTAGAGTTGCACGCGAAAGAATTCTCAATGACTATCATGATCATTTATGATAGTTATGGATCTTAACGAGTCTCTGTTTTATTGGTGTTAATAATTAGTAAAGGGGTAGTAGGGGTGAGCTCTATATATAGGAATTGCAAAAAGGAATCAGTAGGCGCTTACGGATAAGTGATAACTCAGAATTTGTTACACACTCTCGGTTCTTCCTAGAGTTGCACGCGAAAGAATTCTTGATTTTTTCCTTCAATTTTTCCCTTAATACCAGTTTGTTCCCATCAAATGATCTAGGAAAACTTCCCGTGTAGGAAATTTTATGGCAGCTACTGGATTACAACAAAATATTGGAGTCTGCATATGATAGGACCAGAGGTGAGAAGATTGACTTGAGGTGTCTAAGTAATATGAATATTTTATTGTTATTTTAGTAGCAAATTATAATAAAATAATAAAATATTCATATTACTTCGACACCCCAAATCAATCTTCTCATCTCGGGTCCTATCAACATATATGTGGTTTAACATAATCTTTCACCTTGGGGAGAAAGGTGAATGTTTAGGGGAGCATATTAATAGGTCTGTTACTGTTAGTTAAAATGCTAGTTAATTGTCTGTTTACTTAGGCCGGGTTAGTTAGATGGAATAATTAAGGCCTGTTGCCTATAAATAGGGAGGAAGGATTTAGACTAGAAGGTAGGAATCCTGTCATTTGAAAGTAGTAGGGACTTATGTATTGGGAGGTAGGTAGGTAGACTCTTGAAGTGCTGTCATTATTCTGTAATCAAAGGGAATTCTTCCCTAGATTCCAGCAATGGCGTTCAGGTTCTATCATATTACCAACACTGGATCTATTATTAGTCTGTCCCACAGTATTTGCTCTTAAATTCTGCTCTTCTTTCTTATTTTGTTCCCTCTCACAAGGTACATCTACATTTTAGAAATGTCTAATAAGTGTTATCCTCATTAACAGGAAGTGGCAAAGTGTATGAGTGATGCTGCTAAACTTTTGAAGGAGAGGACTTCTGATGCAGGTGGTTCTGCTTTAGAACTACTTACGAAGGCATTGTCAAAGAGTTTATACTCAGAAAGATTGCTCCAAATGAAGGCCGATGCTCTCTATCTGGTATTTTCTAATCCAGTTCTTTGCTGTCTTCATCTTAATGTTTTCCTAATTTTTTTGTTATTGTTGTTGTTTTGTTAAAACAATTTGTATAATATGGCTGATAAAAGTTGTTGTTTATTTATGGTGACAACTTGCAGCTGCAAAAGTATGATGCAGCAATTCAGCTTTGCGACCAAAGTCTAAATCTTGCAGAAAAGAATTTTGCCTTGGCAAACAGTGCAAACAATTCCATGAATGATAGTTACTTAAGTGTAAAAATGTGGAGATGGTCATTTATATCTAAGTGTTACTTTCGTTTGGGGAGGTTTGATGCATCACTTAATGTTATTGAAAAACTACAGAAAACAGCATCTGTCAATGACAAGTAATTCAATCTTTTATCATGCAAGGCTGATTTTCAATTTTCCATTTCAATCTAGATACTTTTTATTTTTTCAACTACTAGAGATGCCTTATGATCATTTCAATCATGTAGGTGTATGATTGATAACATTGAAGAGTTGCTGTCATTAGCTGCTACAATACAAGAACTTCTAGATCACAGGGTAATTGCTTGATGTCCATCTTCCTAAATGTATTCATGATTGCAAATGAAAGTTATTTAAACGTCTTGGCGGGCCTCAGGTTTAGAGGCTTATAAGGCGTGCTGCATACTTTGGATTCTAGATTTCTTCCATGTTCTTATGAAATATTACTATTGAATATTCCTTTTCTTAATTATGACAATCTCTATATTAGAAAAGAAAACCAAATGAAGTTTCATTTTGTAGTTTTCCGTTGGAAAATTATTTTACTACTGGAGAAGTGGAAATGTTTCTTATTATTCTATTTTATAATTTGATATGACAAATACAGTAATTTTAGCTTCTGAATCCCAATAACTCAGATCTGTACATGAGCAATAAGTATGTTAGCTTCAGTCTCTTTTTCGAATCATTTGTAGATTTTTACCGTTTTCAGGTAATTACTAGTATTATTCCTATTATTTGAATATTGGTCCTTATCCTTATTCTTATTATTCTCTACAGAAAGCAGGAAATGAGAACTTCAAATTGGGAAAGTATACAGAAGCAGTGGAGAACTACACTGCTGCTTTATCTAGTAATATTAAATCACGGCCTTTTGCAGCAATATGTTTTGGCAACCGTGCTGCTGCACATCAAGCTTCAGGCCAAATTGCTGATGCCATTGCCGACTGCAGCATGGCTATGGCCCTTGATGGAAATTATGCAAAGGTTTCTTTCTGAAGCCTCTTCGCTCATTCAAAAACCTGATTGCGTCTTTGAATTTTGTTCTTAGATGCCTACTTTACGTATAAAAAAAGCAATTTGAAATACTGACAGAAATTTTTTATTGATGTTTCATTGAATATGATAAATTTATGGTTTCTAATTTACTAAGTAGGAACTCTTGGGACTGGGGAATCTAATTGGTCTAGTTTTGCAGGCAATTTCTAGAAGAGCCACCTTGCATGAGATGGTTAGAGACTATGAACAAGCGGCTTGTGATATCCGGAGACTTATTTCTGTTCTTGGATCTCAATCCAGTGAAAAGGCCAAAAATTCTGAATCTCCAAATGGATCAACTGGCAAAGAATCAAGGCAAGCTCAACAGCGTCTGCTTACTGTGGAAGATCAAGCCAAAATGAAGACCCCCCTGGACTTTTATCTCATTTTGTAAGTTCTTTATTCAGTTGGGAGTTAATTTTCTCTATATATCTTATCTAGATACCTCAGTTGAAGTTGTATGGACAATTTCACAAATTTAATGTGTCAGAATCCCCTGTGGCTGCCACTCTGGGAACTTTTGTGACTACAATTTAAAAAGATGAGAAAAACTAGGAAGTATTCTAAGTTGCTGTTATACCTCAAATTAGGTTATTTGTATAATTGTATGTATCATAAGTTTAAATGAGGAAATGTATAATGACTAAGTGTCCTTTCATGCCTAGCGTCGGCGGAAAAGTCTCCCTTAAGTTGAGAACCTCAGTGGATGGCAGAATTTTTGTGACTATACAACTTCGAAAGATGAGAAAAAATAGGAAGTGTTCAAGTTGTAACTTGTAACCTCAAATTAGATTATTTGCATAACTGCATGTATATTGCATATCAAAAGTTTAAACGGGGAACCTTAAGTTGACTGTTGATTTCCCTTTTGTTCTTACAGAAGTTTAGAGGAGAGGTTAATCCATTTTTATGCCAAGGCATGCCACAACCCACAAGGCTCAACGAATACATGCTGTGGTATTTATAGATTACCTATCATCGATGTAGGACAATTTGCATGAAATAAACACAAGACCATGACATTGACGTAGTTCAATCCCACTAATTGAGCCTACTCTCATTTGCCTTGGATGCTAGCATGTGCATGATAGAAACTGGTTCAGATTGTCCTGAAAAAATGTAGTCCCTCTAATATTTCCCTTATAATACAGTAATATTTTCATATAACCACAGATGACAGTTTGATATCAGCAGTCGTATAGATGAATTCTCAATGGGACAAAGCAAAAAGTTGATTGGGCTTTTGAGGCACCATGATATCTCCTGTCTATGCTGCAGTCAGTGCCTGCCTCCTGCCACCCCCTCTACTCTATTCTCAGTTAGATTTCTCCGCAGCTTTACTGTAGAATTTCCCCATTGTGATTATGTTCGTAATTAGGTACCGCCCCAATAATACAAATTCCCTTGCCGACGTGGAACTTTGATCCCTGCAATTCTACATCTACACCCTCACAATATAACGTTTCTAAGAAGTACTCCTCACTTCCACCTGCTCCCAATGTTTTCTCCGTGTTTCCTGTGCGAAATGTAGGAAAACTAGTCCTGTGTGGAAGTCATGGATTTCCATGAACTTTCTTAATTAGGAAGCGCTTTCCATTTGACAAGTATACTGGAAGCTCCTTCTAAGTTGCTAAATTGGTCGGTAGTTGAGAATCTCTAGTGGTTGAACTCTCAGCTCCCTGTCCTCAAACTGAACTGGTTGTAAGGGATTACTCACAGTTGTGGTAGGGATGAATTTCTTAAACATTGGCACCAGATATAAGCAGGTAAGGGCTGCTGCAGCAGGTAAGTCCAGCCTGTGTGCAATTTGTCCAAATTCCAATCCGCTGTGAGATTTTATATGGTTCCTGATACCTAGTTCTATGTTTTTCTTTCATTCTCCCTGTCACAGATACACATCTTCAGGATCGACATATACAAACTCTGTTGGTTTACAAACAACCTTCCTTCTGTTTTGATCAGTCTGCACCTTGACCCTGTTCTAGGCTTGTACCTTGACCCTTCTGTTGGAATTTCTGCCTTAATTGCGGTCCGCCTCTAGTTGCCTTAAACGCGGCATTTGGCTTGCCTTCATTGCAGCCCCCAACACTTTCATTGTGATGGGTTTGAAGGGGTGGATTTAGTCCCACATTGCTTAGAGATATAACCTGTGTTGTGTTTATAAGTGGGAGCTGTAATAGTTGACACTACCTATTTTTAGTTCAGTGAGGCTGTTTAGGCTACTGTTTCGGCCTTGTACCGGCACGACAGTAAATGAATTTCAAGGTATTTATTATCCACCTCAAATTTGCTGAATTAGCGAGTTAGACTAGGAGAACCATTTAGGACATAAGTAGGAGTAGGCTAATTCACTTTATCTAAAAGCAGAAAAGTTAGTTAGAACTAATGAGAATTACCATCCCATTAGAATATGATATACCATCCCATATAACAACTTTGTTGTATCATATTCTTAAGCATAAAATTGCACAAAGAAGAAACCATTCATTGGTTCATATTTACTAATTTAAAGCTTCTAATTTTAAATTATGTTCTTTTCAATATCAACAACACCAGAGGTATTAAACCAGCTGATACAGCGGCTGATATCAAGAAGGCATATCACAAGGCTGCTCTCAGACATCATCCTGACAAGGTTTGAGCCTTTCTATGTCTGCATTAAGTTATCTTAGTGTAACTATTTCTTTTCACTATCTTCTTTTGGTATAAGGGTAACCATATTTGTAGTTTTCAAAACTTATGCAAGGTAAATTTATTTGTGTGGCTTGAATCTAGGCTGGTCAGTTGTTGGCAAGAAGTGAAGTTGGGGATGAAGGTCTTTTCTGGAAAGAAATTTCCCAGGAGGTGCACAAGGATGCTGATAGACTTTTCAAAATGATTGGAGAGGCATATGCTGAACTTTCAGACCCTGCCAAGGTTATATTAAAAAAAAATACTGTTAATTCCTCTAAATGCACTGTTGATTTTAGTTTGAAAATGCGAGCTGGGTGAGCAATAGATGATAATTGAATGGCTTGTATGCAGTCTATGTAGCAATAACATGCTCAAGTTCACTCACATCTTAAAAACACTAATTTTCAAGTTTATGTCATATGCTACTAGCTCTGTGCAAACAAAGCTGACCCAATTAGGTGACAAGTAGGTCTTTTTAAAGTTGTACGAATTTAAAGGTAAACTAGTTTTCTAAACTTTTATTGTCCACTGTAGTTTCGTTCTTTTATTTTAGTATAAGGTGCACGGAAATTTTGTTGTGACTTATGATTCGTAGGTCATAACAAGTTATGATATTTTCTGTTTTCGCCAAGACATAATGGGCTTCATTAATTGTGGTGGCTTTGTCTATTGGGAAAACCAGAATTTTGTATGAAATATACTAGAGAGTTTTCTCCTTTGTTTTGCATTTTTCTTCTTAGTCTGGGAAGTTTGAAGTTTAGACTAGTTCAGTTTCTTAATTTTTATCAAGGGTCATTATTAATAATTAATAAAAAACTGACAAGTTTTTCTTTCATTTATCACAGCGCGCGGACTATGATATGGAAGAGGACTTAAGGAAACTTTATAAACAAAGTAACAAAGGTGGCGCATGCAGGAGATCTTCAGACGTTTATGGAAATGGAAGATCATCCGATAGTTATAGATCTTCCTATGACAGAACTTATAACAGACGATATGGACATTGGAGCACATATGGAGATTCCTATTCTCGATGGTAAGAGCTTACCTATAGACAAAGGGCATCTGTGTTCCTTCCCTGGACGCAATATAAATGACATCCCTTCCCATTCTTGATAGACCCAAGTTTCATGATGGTGTGAAAAAAGGCTTAAAGCTGCTTTTGCAGGTAACCAACAATGACTCCTATTCTTGGTTCGGTTGAAATTGACTTTGGTCATGACCAAACTTTCCTTTATCTTTTAGTCTGAATTAGCCACCAGGCCACTGCTGCTATATTCTTTTGGTCTGACTCAGACCATTGCAAAAATAAGATTGCACGTAGATATTGCAAGCATGAGCTATAAGTAGCCAAAAAATAGAAACAAAGGAAAGGAGTTAAGAACAGGCCTCACCATCAATCCGATGTGTGCTCCACTAACTTTACCGGTAGCAAGGACTTGATACTTCATACCTACCTGTTTATTGTTTATTGTTGGACGATCTCTTCTGAAAGGGGGTTATTTATACAGAAAGTCTGGCAAATACTCTGTTGTATTCACATAGTTTCTCAAATGTACTAGATGTTCTAGAAATTGTGTATTTGGATTGAGAACCTTAATGGGAAGAAATGCATTGCATGTTGAAATCAATTTAAACTATGCTTATTTACACATTGTTTTCCGGTGATGACCTTGCACAACTTCGTAGAGCTCATAAAGAAAGTGCAAGCCACTCAGCATGCATGACTCCCTCAAGAATGGTATGTTAGAGGGGATTATACTTAATGAAGAAAAATGTGCAATATTTGTAATCACCACCACACCTTACCAGCTCCAATGTGTTAACTATTGTGTCTAATGTGGCTTACCAGAAACCGTGTCCTTTGTAAAAAGTCTCAATGATGTTGAGTGATTCTGGATAAATTATTCACTGTTTGTTTTTCTTTATTGTAATCCATTTAACATTGAAAAATAACATACATCAAAGGCTATTTAATATAAACTAAATAAGTAAAAGAAGCACGTCATTTTTGGGGGAGGGTGTTCGGGTGTGTTCAATTTTAAGATAATATCCTGATCAGAGATGTTTGCAAACGAACCAGGACCAATTTACAACCAAACACAACTAGAAGCTTGAAGCACACTGATGCTCGGAGGAAGAAAAAAAGGACCTTACTTTATCCACTACATATGGGGTATGGGGGTATGCGTTCACCATGATGAAAAGTCACACATTGATGCTCGGAAGAAGAAAAAAACACATTATTTTATCCCTTATATATATGGGGCATCCGTTTTGATTTCCGCGATGTATCTCCAACCGCATCTAATTTAAAGACGCCCACACTTTTTTTGTGAGTCATCCCATGTTGTTTAAATATATTTTCGGAGATGCATCTTTCTATCCATATTATAGTTATTTCAAAGATGTATCTTCGTAAAGACCTTATTTTAAAATTCAATGAATTTTATGGAGACGCATATCTATAATGCACTCAGGAAGCTTAAATCACTATCCAATAACAGATTGACGCAAAAAGTTGAAGAATTTCTTATTTCACTCCATAGGGGTGAAAAACACCCTATGCAATTCTGAAAATGTCTCTGAAAAATCGGAAATATATTTTCGGTTCACCCTCACCACTTATAATTCATTCGTTTTGAGATACACCCTTTAAAAGGTAAAAAATGGAATCGGAAATGCACTTCTGGTACAAACCAGAAATACATTTTCGGTTTTCAACAAAGAAAAATATATGCATCCCAAATGACTCATGCCACTTTTTGTTGTTATGACAACAAATTTGCTTTTATTAGAAACTGGAAATGTAATTTAAAAACGCTCTTTTATAAATGCAATTTAAAAATGGTGCGCACCGAAAGTATATTTCCGATTTTAGGGGTATTTTTGAAATTTCACGTGGTGCTTAAGAAAAGCATGAGGTGGATTAAGAAATTCTCTTAAATTTAATATCAAAATACATCAAAATATGTGATATCATTAGAATATCTTTGGTCGATCTTGCAATTGTCTCATCCACTTCAATCAGACCATTTATTTTCTAATGGTAAAATATACTCCACATAACCCTTAAATATCTATCTGTCTTCAACTCTAACTTGTTGTATTGAATCTTTCATTAGTTGTCAATCAAGCGTGAACAATACATGAGTTTTATAACTCTTCGATTGTTTGAGTATCGTAGGAGATTCTACAGTACAAATTTCATATTTACAAGAGAGATGTACTACGTAACCTTAAATTAAAGTGATGGCTTCACGTCATTGAAGTAGACCCTTGAGGCATGCCAATAAATGTTCATTTTGGTGTGGTGTAATTTTGTGAATAACATGTTCATTCTCCGGAAACACCCAATTTTCATACAAAATCTGCTTTTATGCAGAACCTGTGTTAAGAGCTTGAAAAAGTTTTCTTAAAATTAACCTCAATTATTATACAATTAATGGTGAATATACATTACATACGTATCAAATAGTGTCAATAATACATACATAAAATGAGTCACAATCTAAATACATTGTTAGATAAAATTAAAAGGCATAAAAATATGTCACCACATAAATCTATTTTTATAGGTGGTGTCACGTTTGACTTTTCCTTATTTGACCCTCTTTCAACCTCACTTGGATACCATCTGATATATCAGGAATAAGTGCCAATGTTATATGTCATCATCTCTTCCTAAATATTACCATAAATAACGCAATACGTAAGAAACAAAAATGGGAAAAGAATGGAGAGTAATCCTCGATGTAGAAGTGAAGAAGTTAAAGGATGTGCACTTTATAAGCAAGAGTAAATATTCCAAATGTTTGGACAACATCATGATGTTGATAAAATCCTTAGGAAAATAGAAGATGTAATCAGACTTTGCCAAACTCAACATGGCGTGCCCTGTAACACCCCAATTCTACCCAAAGTTTATATACAAAAATCAGAGTAATTTAAAATTTCGTAAATTAAATACTGAGGCGTTACACCATCAAAACAACTCACTTTAAAACAGTTTACTTTAAAGTGTAAATTTCGGATACATAGCATCGCAGGAAAACATAAATTGATTCATGGAAATCAACACATTTCCTTTATTAAACTTACTTCACCAATCACATTTTCATAAAGTATGATTCCTATACATAAATGAATAACAACTAAAGAACAACAACAAGACATAAATATTCCCCCCGAGTGCTACGTATTAGAGCGACACCGACTCAACTAACAGCAGGTATAAACTCCGTCTTCATAACTTGCACGTTACCAATATAAAGGTAACGGCGAAACAAGTAAAGGGTGAGATACTCCAAAACATATAGTTAAAGGCATGATAAAATATATATATATATTTGGAATTGTAAAGGATATAAGTTAATAAGTGCATTCGAACACATATCCAAACCTCACTTACTCTTATCGTCATTCTAAAGTGTATAATCTATACTTAATCGCCTTAGCCTCATCGGCACAAATCATCACAACAACACGTAAACCTCCGTCACCGCGAAATCGTCACAAGCTAATACATCGCTAATTAACACGGCAATCATAAACAACAACATCAACCAACAACATTAAACCATGCTAATAATATAAGCAACATAAACAAATCATCACAAAATTGGCTAAAGCCCATCTTCGTTTTTTGGCATAAAAGTCCATCATCGCTTTTGGCATAAAAGCCCATCATCGCTTATGGCATAAAAGCCCATCATCGCTTATGGCATAAAGCCCAACTTCCCAAACATCATCGCAAACATAATCGCAAACATCATCACAAACATCATCGCAAACATCAAATAAAACTCAATACCAAAAGACTCCAAAATAGACATAATAGACTCCATGAGACTCGACTATGTTATGCATGTGGTACCCATCGCTTTGTCCGTAATTAGGGACACTTGGCATAAAGCCGATCTTCGCTCGGCATAAAAGCCATCATCGCTTGGCATAAAAGCCTCTTCGCTTGGCATAAAAGCCCTCTTCGCTTATGCAATGTATGAGACTCGACAATAAAACAACACAAACACAAACACACCATCATCGCTCATCACAATTGGCATAAAGCCCACATCGCTATAATTTATCCACATCAAGATAAATATATCATCGCATCATATTTGCATTATGCAAAACGTCACTAATAATTCATCATCATCAAAATCATGCATTCACAAATCGGAAGCATTTATCAACAACATCAATATAATCATCACATCATCATGTACAAAGACACATATTATTTCATCGCAAATCATCAAGTATTCATTAATTAAAAAGGCCATCGCAAACATTATGTTTATTCACACCGCATCATTATCGATTCATTCACAAACTTCTAAATACGGAGAAATAGTTAAACACATATCATCGTCGCAAAATCCATCCCTAATAATCGCCATTATTCCTAATCATCAACATCGCAATTGGATTGACCATACGTGTCTTAAATCCCCTAAAACAAAATCTGATTCAATTAAACCATAATTAAGTCTATTTCGGGTCATCTCGCAAAAACTCGCAACTTCTAAAGGTTAACCTCACCACTAAGTTCTACACGTCAAACTTAGCTAGCACGTCAATTTTCGTTGAATTCGGAGCAACTTGCTCCGTCATCGAATTTACCGAAATCGGAAAATCGGAACACAATCGGGTCCCAAAGGAAATGCGAAAAATCAGAATTTTGGAGGCTACAGGAGCATCAACACGGCCCGTGTTGAAAAGCCATCAGAAAACACAAAAATGCCCAAGACAGTGCATCAACACGGGCGCCCGTGTGCAGCATCACGGCCCGTGTTGATTGCTCTGCACTAACTAAAATTGCCATTCTAGTGGGAAACACGGCCGTGTTAAATCAACACGGCCCGTGTTGATTTGCCTGCGTGAAAACTCTATCTTTTTGGGTTTTTCTCATTCTTCTACCATGGTTTTCCTTCCCATTTCAATACTCTAATTTCTACAAGTTAGCACCTAATATACCCACAAACCATACTCTAAATCCAACTCTTCTAACCCAACAATCAACCAACATCTCTTATCACTAACTCACCATCTCTATCATCAACACAAAATATATACCTCCATTACAACATCAACATCAAAACATATTTCTACCATCAATTGAGAAGTTCAACAACAACAACAAAACACCAAAACAAAGGCAAACTATAAACCCCATGAATCAACATACCAATTTTTCCTAAATCCACAACATATCTATCAAACCCTAACTATATGGAAAGGAAGATCAAACCCCTTACCTCTAGCTTGGAGATGATCCATGGTGATGCTACCAAGCCCAACCTCAAGCTCCTCTCATGCTCTCTTTCTCTTCTTCTCAAATCCCTTTTCTTTTCCTCCATGTTTCTATTCTTGGCTTCTTTTTCCAAATGGGAAGAAAATGAGGAAATGTGGTTTTATAACTATGTTTGCTTACTAGCTCCTCCTCTTGCCCTTGTTTGGCTTTGGTATGTTGAATGGAAAGAAAATAAGGAAAGTGTTTGGATGGAAAGAAAATGAGGAAAGTGGTTTTGTGATATCCTTACTAGTAAACTAAGGTGTAAACCCAATCCTTCCCAATTAATCCTCACACTCCTAATTTATTAATATAATTAATTCAATCAATTAAAATAATTCCGGGGAATTAAATATCGGATCCAAATAATATTTTACCGAACCGAACACAACGTCGCCAGATAAACTAATTAATATGAATATTCTTGTCGCAAGATAAATATCGATCAGTAATTTGAAAGTATTAATATAATATAATATTAATTAAAAACGGGTGTTACATGCCCCAAATACCTTTACCGTATGACCAACATAGATAGATTGATCTACGAAGTTCAAAGTTACAAAGTGATAAGTTTCATAACGCATACTCGGGGTACAACTAATTCAAGATGAACCCTTTAGACGTGCCTAAGACCAACTTCATGACTAACACCTACAATTATTATAATGAGATAATTCTGTTTAGTTTTATGAATGTCAGAGCTATCAAACAAAGACTAATAGACGTCGTGCTTACAAAACACATAGAAAACAACATGGAAATTTACATAGATGATATAATAGTGAAGACGTCTGAATAGAAGAAACACTATGATGATTTGGAGGACATACTACGTTCTATTATATGATATAAGATGTGTTTAAACCCAATTAGGTGCTTATTTTTATGGCTAAGTAGGGAAATCATTAGTTTTGATGCTAACTTAGAGATGGATTGAGGTGTACCCGGACAAATGTATAGTTATAATCAAGGAACATATTGTCTTCATAGAAATATTTATCTTTTAAAAATGAGATTCAAAGTGTCTTTTCAGATTACACTAAGCTTCAAACAAATTTTCCTAACAAAATAACATTTTGCACTCGGATCGGGAAAATCCCTAAACCACTTAAATTTGTAGAATTAATAATCTCATTCCAACCAACTATATGCATAAATCAATGAGTCTTGACATGCCTAACAAAATTTCCTATAGATATATGGAAGATATAAAAATATGTTGGAAAAACCTATATTTGTCATACTATAACTAAATAAAGAAGTAAGAACGAACTTGACAAAAGTAACACACATTGGTTTGTTCAAGAATCTAATTTTTAAAGAAGTGAGTTTTGAAGATACATTACATAGATTTTCAATAAATCTTTTTTCCTTATACCTCTGTATTTCATTTCGAATCTCAAGTATTTTTTTAACAGATCAATAAATCTAATATTGGTGGATTGGTCAAGATCATCTTGAGTTAATCGATAAAATTTTTAGAAGCGTAAACTCTTGACGTATCTAGAGTTTGTAATGAACCGTACTTAAAATTATTTTGTTTTTCTAAACATCAACATAATAATTCGTAAAGAACAAGTGAGATATTTTAGTACCTTACATAAAAGTTGTCACCAAATATCGTGAACTAAATTATTAATTCAATCACCGTGTTTTTTCAAAATTTAAAGAATTCAACATTTATTCCCATTTCCTTCTAAATATATTACCGAAAATTTCTTTATTAAAAACAAGCAAGTCTTACATAACATTGTTAATTTTTTCAAAAGGAAATTCACTTGATAAAAATATGTTTAAGTTGAAAGAGTTTTGGTAATCCGATACAATTTTGTCCCTAATTAGCAATTCCAAGCAACCTAGGATTTTAAAGTACCGGAATAATTAATTGAACTTTTCCCATACTGCCACATGCTGAATTGATAATTTCCATAATGCCACAGCTGGAAAAAAAATTCTAAAACTGTCACACCCCCAACACCTTTTCGCCATTTGGGCTGGCGAAAGGGTCCTCACTTTTCTTTTTCAGTACCTTTTCGCCATTTCAAATGGAGAAAGGCCTTTTTTTATTTTTTTTCGTTTTCTTTTTCTGAATAATATTTAAATGATTTTTTAATATATTTTTATTAAATAATTAATTAGATATAATTAATATACTTTTTAATAATTAATAATTAATTAAAATATAATTTTAAATAATAATAATTAATTAAAATTTAATTAATCATACTTTTAAATAATCATTATTAATTAAAATTTAATTAAACATTATTTAAAAAATAATAATTAATCAAAATTTAATTAAACATAATATAAATAATAATAATTATACAAAATTTAATTAAACATAATATAAATAATAATAATTATACAAAATTTAATTAAACATAATATAAATAATAATAATTATACAAATTATTATTGATGTTGGTGTTGATGATGCAAACGAGAACCGGAATGACAGTGACGCGGTACTGGAACACGAAAACCACAACCATATTGTTGTGTTGGTTGAGTCTCTTGTGTTGGATCTGGGGGCGGTGGATTTTCTTGTGCGGGAGCGTTATCTTGTGTTGGAGCCACAGGTGGATGTTGAGCAAAAACCATTTCTTGATTCAAAATCACTAGCATTAAGATCTAGACCAAAATTGAGATTTGGTTGGGTGTATGGGGTCGGTTGTGGGTGACAGATGGTAGGAATATAAGATGACGTGCCTGGTTCGATGTTAGAGGTTGATGGGTTATGTTGGGAGTATGAGGAGTAAAAGTTTGGTGGATGAATAGGTATTCAACATTTTCATTAACTTGATCTTCATCCAATGTCCACAATTGGCGATTCATCCAACATAATTGCTCCTCCCTGTAAAGTTGGGTCCATGGATAACTATGTGATTTGTTTGTGTTCATTTTGTGGTGTTCTGCGAGGCATCGAGGAACTTGAGGTATATCTTGGGCAATGCCAAATTGTAGCTTGACCCTATCTGTTTGATGCATTTCAACAAGCTAAAAACAGATTAGAAATGTTGTTGAACTCCAAATTGATCTATCATCTTCGCTTCGCGGTTCCAAACCAATATACGGCCTCCACAAGAACTAATAATAATAAATAAGAGATTTATTAGTGTCTTCCTAAAAATATGTAATAAAAAAATGTTAATTAGTTGAGCAACATATAAAAACCTGTGATGGTTGCATGTGGTCTATCCTAAAATGATATCCTTGGAGATGATGTTGAGGGTTATTCTTGTAATCAAGATTCTTGATGCACCACCTAAAGATGTAAAATAAAAATAAAAATTGTAATATAAAAAAATAGAATATTTAGTAAAAGTAGACTTACATTCTTGCATAAGGATATGGTTTGGTAATTGGATTGACTGGAGATATAATAGGCATGCGTGTAAAAGCCCAAGCTTGAAGTAATAAAACACATCCCCCTATCTCTTTGACATTGCGTTTTACAGCATTGCACATGTTCCTCATTAAAGTGCACAAAACAACACTTCCCCAACTATATGTACCACATTGTTCCAAATCTACAAGAAATGGTGTCCATTTCTCGTGGATGATATACTGCTTTATCCGAAACAAAACCTGTCCAATGAGCATTAAAATATACATACGAGCATATTTTATTTTATATTCTTCGCTTGATTCACTTGTTGGTGGATTTTGGTCGTACTTATTCTTAAGCCATGTCAACTTCAAGGTCTTTCCCCTACCACTTACTTATGGTTCCTCCCCTAAAATAGAACTCCATGCACCAATACCTATCTCAGTGGGCCCATTAACAGCTTTACCATCAACGGCAAGACCCAATAACATACAAACATCTTCCAACGTTATCGTGCATTCACCGACTGGAAAGTGAAATGTATGAGTCTCGGGTCTCCAACGTTCTATCAATGCTACACATAAACTTGCATCAATATGCGTAGCACCGATTTTGGACACCTCTCCAAAACCCGCTTGTTTTACATATGGGAGTATGACTTCATATGCCTTAACAAGTTTGTGATTTCTAGTTCTAAACTCCTCATTAACAACTTCATCCAACTATTATAAAATATATAAAAAAAACTCAACAATAATAAAAGAAAACTAATATGACAATGATAAAAGTAAAACTCAACAATAATAAAAGAAAACTAATATGACAATAATAAAAGAAAAACTCAACAATAATAAAAACTTACAATGATATTTGCTCTCGTTCCCCTATGTGTCTCACCATACCAAAACATGTTGTCCATGGAAAGAGAGTGAAGAAAACTAATGTGACAAGAGATTTAAGAATATAGAATATATAGAGTGAAGAAGGATTATGTGAGAATAAAGGTGGTAGTGATGGGTATTTATAGAAGAATTGTTTTGAATATTTATGAGAGGTGGTTGGTTGTTAGTTGAATAATAAATTGTTGGTAAACTATAATATTAAATGAGGTAGTTGAATAAGACTTTGTTGGTAAACTATAACATTAAATTAGACATTTAAAACGCATGCAACCACTACTAGTGTACCATTTCGCCATTTAAAATGGAGACAGGGCCCACCTTTTCTCCATTTGAGATGGAGAAAAGCTCCTGCATGTACCTTTTCGCCATTTTATATGGAGACAGGGCCCATCTTTTCTCCATTTGGGATGGAGAAAAGCTCCTGCATGTACCTTTTTGCCATTTCAAATGGAGAAAACGTGGGCCCATGTAATTTTGAGTCACGTGAAGGCATTTGGAGTTGTGCTATATATATTTTACTAGACCACACAAACAAATACAACTATCTCAAACACAAACAAATACAATTATTCCAAACAATGTCAAATAACAAGATTGCATGTCTCATTCATTACAATGATATTATTCGATAATGTTTTGGGGTATTTTCCAAAATACAAATACAACGATGTTGAATATTCAACGAAATAGTGATTTCGGTTAATGAAAAAATAGAGCAAAATTCCGATTCTGATTAACTTTTTTTATCGATATCCAATTGTTAATCCAATGGATAACAATGTCATTTTCAACTCTGCAAAAATCGAAGATGATTCAGATGTTCGTTCAATGATACAATGTCACTCTACGTTTGGGAGTCAACATCCAATGGAGTTGTATGTTTCTTTTCAAGAGGCGCAGGAAGTATATCCCACACAGGAGTCCCAAGAACATCAATATCTACAAAGCCAGAACTCTCTGCAAGAAGAGCAAGTCGAAACACAACATAACGAGCCATTTTTTCCAAAAGAGGATGTTGGTGACGATAGCAACTCGGACGACGCTAGACAACTTGATTTGTTTGGTGATGGGTCGAGCGATGACAACATAGCCGATCAAGAACCGACTGCTATTCCTGATTTGTACAACCCACCGTATCACCTCAGAAATGTTTCTTTTGAAAATGTGGAACCCATTTCAATCTTTGAAACCAAAGACCAAGTAGATTCAAGTGGGGGCTTAAAGGTTGGAATGACGTTTGAAAGCAAAGAAGTTTGTCAGCACGTTATCCATCTATGGCACATCAAAAATAGTTACGACTATGATGTTTATAAGTCTGATAAGAAATGATATCTGGTTAGATGTGACAAGGAAGGGTGCAAATTCACGTGCAGAGCATCCTTACGAGATGAGAGTGGTCAGTGGGTTATTGGCAATATCGGTGGACAACACACATGTATGTCATCTGTTATATCTCAGGATCATCGAAAGCTTACCTCTAGAATGATCTCTACCATCATCAGACCTCTTGTGGAAAGTGACGCTTCAGTCAAGGTACGCCATATTATTGCAACCATCCGTGCGACACACAATTACACAATATCATATAAGAAGGCGTGGTTAGCAAAACACAAGGCAATTGAAGCTATCTATGGAAATTGGGAGGGCTCATACAACGCCCTCCCGCAATGGTTGATGGTAATGCAAGAGTTTCTGCCTGACACCGTCGTAGATCTCGAAACACTTCCCGTGATTTTAGATGATGGAACACGAATATCTGGCCAAAGAATATTTCATCGCCTATTTTGGGCCTTTCAGCCCTGTATTTGGGGTTATGCCTATTGTAAACCGATTGTCCAGGTAGATGGAACATGGTTGTACGAAAGATATAAAGGCACTTTGCTTTTGGCTGTTGCACAAGATGGGAATGGTAACATTTTCCTTATCGCATATGCAGTGGTCGAAGGTGAGACAGGGGGGGCTTTGAGCTTTTTCCTGAAAAACTTGAGGCGACACATCACACCTCAGCCAAACATATGTTTGATATCTGACCGCCATGAGTCCATCAAGAGTGCCTATAATAACCCCAAAAATGGCTGGCAAAACCCTCCATCTTCTCATGTGTATTGCATCAGACACATCGCCCAAAACTTTATGCGAGCTATAAAGGATAAAACCCTTCACGAGAAAGTTGTAAACATGGGTAAGTTTTTCTCTATTTTTACAGTTACGATTATACTATTACGTTTGCTGTAGTTTTTTATACTGATGTTTTAAATACATTTGCACAGGTTATGCGTTGAATGAGTCTACCTACGCATATTACCGGGAGGAGATCCGCCAAGCAAATACAAAAGCTTTCAACTGGGTGGAGAATCTTCCAAAAGAAAAATGGTCGCGAGCTTATGACGGAGGAGCAAGATGGGGACACATGACAACCAACCTTGCTGAATCATTGAATTCGATGCTGAAAGAAACTCACAATTTACCCATTATGGCCCTAGTTAGAGCAACCTACTTCAGGATTGGAACGTTGTTTGGGAAGCGAGGATATGATGCGACAAAAATGTTGTCATCGGGGAAGGAGTACACAGATAATTGCATGAAAAGGATTGCCGAAGAAGTAGAAGAATCCCACAGTTATAATGTGTTGAACTTTGATCGTGAAAGACACTATTTTGTGGTACAAGAGACGATTCATAATAAACATGGTCGGTCACCTAGTTATTTCAACGTCAACCTCCAAAAACAAACATGTAACTGTGGGAAATTTTAAACATGTCACGTGCCTTGCTCCCACGCTATTGCAGCTTGTTCTAGCATCAACCACGATTATACTTCGTTTATTCCTCCAGTATATACGGTTCTATCAGTCTTCAAAGTTTACGAGATGAGCTTCTCCGGTCCTCCCAAAGAAGAAAAATGGCCTGAATATCTAGGCCCTACAATCATACATGATGAAACGATGCGACGAAACAAAAAAGGTCGTCCTAAGAGTACTCGCATTAGAAATGGACACGGTTGATAAAATCAAAGAAGATGTGGTATATGTCAAGGACTTCATATGCTAAAAATGTCGCGAATGTTGCGGCCTTCTAATTAGTTTTTAATTTTAATAATTATAATAATTTGTATAATTATTATTATTTATATTATGTTTAATTAAATTTTGTATAATTATTATTATTTATAGTATGTTTAAATAAATTTTAATTAAATATTATTATTTAAAATTATATTTTAATTAATTATTAATTATTAAAAAGTATATTAATTATATCTAATTAATTATTTAATAAAAACATATTAAAAAATTATTTAAATATTATTCAAAAAAAGAAAACGAAAAAAATAAAAAAAGATTTTTCTCCATTTGAAATGGCGAAAAGGTATTGAAATAGAAAAGTGTGGGCCTTTTCGCCAGCCCAAATGGCGAAAAGATGTTGGAGGTGTGGCAGATTTGAATTTTTTTTTTCCAGTTGTGGCATTATAGGAATTATCAAGTCAGCATCTGGCAGAATGAGAAAAAATTTCAATTAATTACTCACAGTGAAGGCTTAGAGTCTAAGAGTGCGAACCTCAATTATATAGGTCCGACTCTTCTTTCTAGTGATTTTTTAATGACAATAGGCCCAGCCCTGTATCCGTGCAACATGAGTCACAACTTAGATAGATTTATTATCGATAACTGCAAAAGTATATTCTATCTATGTTATGTTGGACATGAAACTTCATTATCGATAACTGTAAAAATATATTCTACGCTGAATATGAAACTACTGCAATTACAGCAGATGCTTAATGATGTTAGCTACATATCAACATAGTATTTATATACATGTTAATATATTTAATATTTTAAATTTTTTATTATTCATTTAAATTCAATTATTACTATTAGAATAGAAAGATAATAAATTATTAAATTTAAAGTATTTTTGAGTAATTTAGTTTAATGTAGTATTTATACAATTTATACTATTTTTCATTAGTTCAAAATATTAATATATCATCTTTTATGTATTTTTTATTAAAAAAATATTTTATGTTTTGTATTAGAAAGTATATATTTGTATATCAGAGTATTCAAGTTTGTCATGCAACTTATATTCAATTGGTTTCATTGTTGTATGAGTGAGTAACAGCTCTAAAAATAGAGAAATTTTACCGAATACGAAAATTATAGTTGTGTTTGGCAAAATATTTCTAATCATTTTTCAATATAATAATCTTCTTTTATACTTTAATTTATGAGTCCAAAGATAGTGCATTGTTTATATAATTTTTTTTTACACATACAACTAATTAAAATCTTTATATTTGTCATATCATTTCAGTATTTTAAAAATAAAAAATATAATTTATTGTGATACATATCTATTATTAGTTAACAATATAAAAATATTTTTATATATATTTTTCTCTTAATTTATTATAGGTCTCTTCACACTTTAAGTTGGTCTTGAGTGACGATATTCTAACTAACAACTACAGAGATACTTGTCTGACTAAGGTGTGAGAATTCGTCACAATTTCCTATTTCTCTAAAATTGAGAAGTGTCAAAGTTGTATAGAAACTAGTTTTAGTCTCAATTTTGAACTGATATAAAAAATTTGTATACCAAACACATTCAAATATAAATTAATTAATTTTATTTATTTTTAATTAAAATAAATTTAAAATTTTAAATAAAATTTAAATAAAAAATTGGTTTGAATAACTTTTCATATTTTATGTATTTCATAATTTTTCTACTAATTTTATAGGTATCAAATTAAATAAATAATCCGTTAAATTTAAAACTATTTTGAATAACTTTGCATAAATTAATTTTAATAAGAAAAGTACTATATATTTTATAAAAATTTATGTGATTTTTATTATATTAATTAAATTTTTAAAAATGAACCTTCAAGTCACTTTAAAAACTAATTTAAAATACTCTCTATTTTGTTTTAAATAATTCTCATAAAAATCATTTTTAATAATAAAAAGAAGAAAAAAATGGATCTTTTTCTAAAACTATATGTGTCCACCTAAACTATTCCAAATATTACATTTTTAATAACCATTATATATACACATCAAAAACATATTACATGCAAATTTCACTATATCTACAAGACCACAATAACACGATGATGATGATCACAAAGTTGTTCTCTTTTGGTTTTCTTTGTTGTCATCCTCTGTTCCTTTTTTTCCTACATATCAGTTTTTGGTGCTAATTGTGGTATGAATCAAGAAAATTTCTTCTCACACCTAGTATTTTTTTTTTACATCTTTTAAAATTTTAAAATATTTTTCATAGGTACACTTACAAATTCACATTATTTTAAGATGTTCCGTAAGTTGATCGGTGGTATTTACACAGTTATTTCTAGTTATTTTAAGTTAGAGTTTATTATCAGTGTCTAGTATTTTATTTCATTTTTATCGCATTTTATGTCTTGATTTTGTGTTTTAGTGTTTTTCTTTCAAAAGAATAAAACAGGACAAATTAGAGCAAAAACATGCAAAACTTGGAGTTTTGGGGGAAATGCGAAGATCACACTACAGCAGCCCTGACACGGGCCGTGTCAGGAGGATGGCAAGGATGAGCTGAAGAAGGCTAGAAATCAGAGAGTTGACACGGCCCGTGTCAGGATGCTTGGACCAAAAATCAGAATTTGAAGATTCCAAAGGAGCAACATGGGCGTCCGTGTCACCTGACACGACCCGTGTTGGGCAGTGACGCTGATTTCAATATTTTATGTGATTGTACTAAGTTATTGGCCCGCGAGGGTGTTTTGGGTATTTCCAACTGACCTAAATAAGTTTTTGCTATTTAAAAGGAGTTTCGACGATGAAAACAGAGACTTTTTGGCGACAAGAAGAATCCAGAGACGATTAGAGATTGGACTTATGCAAATTTTAGAGAACGAAGATCTTTCATGAGCGGAAGCAATTGAAGATCAAAGTTCACCATCAATTTGTAATGTTTATCTTTATTGTTTTTGAAGTTCTTTTAAATGATATGAGTAGCTAAACCCCCCAATGCTAAGGGGTGTCCCTGATTTTTTCTGTAACTATGTTGAATTCTTGAGTGATCAATTTCATAGTTTTTATTATTTAATTTGATCGTACAATATTTTTAATGCTTTCTTTGTCAGACCGACAAGAATTGATCTACGGTTAACAATTAGCTGGACCGCGGTTGTTAAGGTTTTTGTACGATTAGACTATAGTAGATATCACCTAGGACTAAGGATACCCTATAGTTATCGTATTTAACCCTTGATAAAATAAAGGCTTGAGTTCATCATACATATCTAAGGACTTAGGATTGAATGTTCAAAAGTTTTCTCACTAAGGACTTAGGGGAATATAACCTAAAGGGTTGGTAATTGAATATTATGAACTTGTTGAATAGATCAGGATTCAAGGTACTTACAGGACAAATTATACACTTTACCCTAGCATGCTCCTCATAACTGTTGAAAAGCCAATTTATATTTCTGCCAATTTTACAGTGACAATAACAAACCAAACTCAAATTTAAGATTTTGTTTAATTGAGCATAGATTGAACTCGATATAAATACGCAATCCTTAAGATCGACTTTCGGGGAATTTCCCCTTTATTACTGCAAGGCAAAATAGTACACTTGCTATTTTACCTATCAAATTTTTGGCGTCGTTGCTGGGGACTACAAACGTATAGAGTTCTAACTGTCGTTCAATTAAATTTTGTTGCTCCACAACTAAATTTTTTCTTTTCTATTACTTTTATATTTTTGTTTATTTTTGTTGATTTGTGTCTAATCTTTGTATCCGAGCAAAACCCTCAGCTGAATTTATTTTTGACGCAGAAATTGAAAGGACTTTTCACGCAAGGCGCGGACAAGCTCAATTAGCCAGATTGGCTTCTGGCGAAGAATATTCAGTTCATACAAAGTCAGAGTCAGAAGAGGAAGAGATCATGGTTGAAGATCCACTCGAGAGACTTCTTGGTGATTATGGTAGGACGACTACACCGGGTGGTAGGTTGACAATTATAAACCAACCGGTGAATGTGCCCAAGTTTCAACTGCACCTAAGCACAATTGCTCAGCTTGAGAAAAGGTCTTTCACCAGAAAGATTAATGAAGATACCAAAAAACACTTGCAGAGATTTCTGACAATGAGTACCACGTTGAAGATTGATGGGCATACTGATGAGGCAAAGAAATTGGTGATGTTTCTGATTACCTTATCAGAAGATGCGGAAGAGTGGTTTTATCACTATAGGATGAAAGTATTACTACTTGGGAAAAGATGGAGAAAACTTTTCTGAATGAGTATTTTCTTGCTTCTGGTTATATTCGCATAAGATATGAAATTTTGAATTTTAAGCAGAAAGAGGGAGAATCACTTGGTGATGCCTACAAGAGGTTCAAGAGATTGTTGGTAGCTTTTCCCACTCACAATATGGACCAAACTGAACAAATGCAAATGTTTATGAATGACCTCAGAATAAAGACAAAGCAACTTAATGACACAGCTTCTGGTGGCTCATCCAACTTTACAACAACCACTGGTATTAAGAAGATCATTGAAGTCATTGCTACAAATGAGCATCTGAAAGTGTGTGAAAGGGTTATAAGTAAACCAGAAAGAATTATTGATTTGAAGAAGTGAACAGTCAAAAAAATTATGAACATGGGTACTCAACAAGTAGCTCAGGTTAAAAATGTTGTTTGTGACATTTGTAGAGGGACACACATACTGTGCAATGTCTTGCAACTCCAAAACAAATTGAGGAGATAAAATTCTTGAAGCAGAATAATCCATATTCTAACACCTACAATCCTGGGTGGAAGAATCATCTGAATTATGCCTGGAAAAATCCGCAACAACAAGCTTCTCAGAAGGCAGAATAGGAGGTAGCATTAAAAAGATGGTTGTCCACACTTCCCAATTTCAATAAGAAATAAGAAGCAATCATAGGAACACCACAATTGCAATTAAAAATCTGGAGGTTCAAATGGGGCAGATTGCACAGCAAGTAACTCTGCAAGCTCAAGGCAATCAGAAGAGTCATGAGAATGTGAATGCTGTCACAACAAGGAGTGAGTAAGGTGCTAGAGAAATAAAAGAAGAGGTAAAATTTGATTATAATCTTATAGGAGTGGATTTAGAAGTGAAAGCAAACAAGAAAAGTAGGAAGAAATGGTGCTAACTGTGAAGCCAGCTGAAGAAAAGATTAAATCTGAGATTAAGCTGCCATATCCCTATCGAGTTGCAAAGAAGGACACGAAAGAGAAAGAGTTTGATAAATTGGTCAAATTGTTCAAAAAGCTGGAGATCAACATACCTTTCTTTGAAGCATTCGAGAAAATGCCTTTGTACCAAAAATTCATGAAGGAGGTTCTATCAAAAAAGAGGTTGACAAATGATGAATAAGTACTCGTTGATGAGAAGTTGTGTGCAATCACAACCGAGAGAAAAATACCTGTCAAGCTGAAGGATCCTGGATCAGTGGAAATACCGTTCACCATAAAAGGCAAAACTTTCAAAAGGGTTCTAATTTATTATGGCTCTAGTGTGAGTTTAATGCCATTATCAATCTTCAAGAAGCTCGGTATTGAAAAAATAAGTGGGGGTGGAACAAAATTGAAATTTGTTGATCACACCATCAAAAAATTGTATGAGATAGTTGAAGATGTAGTGGTAGAAATTGAAGAATTTTCCTTTCCAATTGACTTCTAGATCATGGATATCCCTGAAGATGAAGAGACACCTATCATTCTTGGTCGACCATTCTTACTAACTAGTCGGTGCAATTTTTTTACATCGAGAGAGGTAATCTGACATTAAATTTTTTTGATGAAGAGATAACTTTGAATGTGTTGGAAATCAAGAAGCAAGGTGCAGGTGGAAGGAATAAATCTTCAGTTGGCATGATCAAAGTAGAAGGAGAGAACAAAATGGAAAAATCTCTCCCAGAAGAAGTCTCAAGCATAATCTCTCAAGTTGCATCGATAACAATACCCAAGTTTACTCAAGCTGTCAAGAAGAGAAAGAAGAATGTATACAACGGTGAAAAGATGGAAGTTGGAAATAACGGGAATCACGCAGTGGCTAGTGCTTTTAATGTATATGAGTTTTGGGCCGCGCTTTTAATAACTTAGTTTCTGTCTGTTCTGTTTGCATGTAATAAAAGGGAGACCATTGGTGAAAGCTAGCAACAGCAGAGTGTGCTGCATTACCCTCTGTTAGTCACCTCTCGAGCTTGATATGAAACATTGAGGTAAATGTTTAGTTCAAGTTTGGGGGAGGTTTTATTGCTTTGTTTTTGTTTATTTACTTTGTAGGTGGATGTTAATTGTTGTGTAAGCCACAAGTAAAAATTCTCCCGAATTGTTTCCCAATTTTGATCGACATTTTTGTTTTGTTTCGCTCAAGAGCTTATCTTTCACTGAAATCGGGAATAGTATTATGAGATGCAGAGATGATTGTTTGAGGGTAGGATGTTAGAAATAATATGACAATGATACGAGTCCAACACGTAGATTTGTACTATAGTGCTTGAAGTCTGATAAGTACTCCTTGAGTAGTTTATCTATACAGTCTGGCTTAATTCATATTCACATGCAAGTATGATTGGTTGAGAAGCAAATAAAAATGGCACCAAATGATGAAAAGGCGGTAAAAGGCAATCGACCCGCTAAGTTGAGTAGCCCTCACCAAGTTATTCACCCCAAAGGGGGTTGAACCCCAAACGTCGTCCAAATAAAGGACAATATATAACTGTAAGGTTTGAAAATTTCATCGGTAATAAAAGGTAGCAAATGATGCTCGTTAGTGCCCGAAAAGTGAAGTTCTTGGCTAGTCATGTGCATGTGATAATAATCATAATTCTTAGTGCCTTAATTTGATTGTGCGAATGAAAGAGGGGGAAAATCAAAAAGAAAAACTTAAGTACGAAGCATAGTTGGAGAGGTATCTTCGTGACATGTGAATGCCGGACACACTACTTTCTGAACAATGTGAGTTGAAGTCTCACATATGAGTACCAGGCTGCTTTGATTTTCATGAGTTCTTATAATTGTCGCTTGAGGTCAAACAACAATTTAAGTTTGGGGGAGTTGATCGGTGGTATTTAAACATTTATTTCCAATTATTTTAAATTAGAGTTTATTACCAATGTCTAGCATATTATTTCATTTTTATCAGATTTTATGTCTTGATTTTGTGTTTTAGTGTTTTCAGTTTTAAAAGAATAAAACAGGACAAATCAAAGCAAAAACATGCAAAACTTGGAGTTTTGGAGGAAGTGCGAAGATCACACTACAACAACCCTGACATGGGTGGCCGTGTCAGGAGGATGGCTAGGACGAGCTGAAGAAGGCTAGAAATCAAAGAGCTGACACGACCCATGTCAGGATGCCTGGACCAAAAATTAGGATTTGAAGATTCCAGAGGAGCAACACGGGCGTCCGTGTCACCTTACACGACTTGTGTTGTGCGACGACGATGATTTCAATATTTTAAGTGATTGTGCCCAGTTATTGGCTTGCGAGGGTGTTTTGGGTATTTCCAACCGACCTAAATGAGTTTTTTCTATTTAAAAGGAGTTCCGATGATGAAAACGAGGACTTTTTGGCGACAAGAAGAATCCAGAGACGATTAAAGATTGGACTTATGCAAGGTTTGGAGAATGAAGACCTTTCACGAGCGGAAACAATTGAAGATCAAAGTTCACCATCAATTTGTAATGTTTATCTTTATTGTTTTTGGATTTCTTTTAAACGATATGAGTAGCTAAACCCCCAATGCTAGGGGGCGTCCCTGATTTGATCTATAACTATGTTGAATTTCTGAGTGATCAATTTCATAGTTTTTATTATTTAATTTGATCGTACAATATTTTTAATTGAATATTGTGAAATTGTTGAATAGATCAAGCTTCAAGGTAGTTACAGGGCAAATTATACACTTTACCCAATATGCTCCTCATAACCGTTGAAAAGCCAATTTATATTTCTGCCAATTTTACAGTGACAATAACAAACCAAACTCAAATTCAATATTTTGTTTAATTGAACATAGATTGAACTCGATATAAATACGCAGTCCTTCAGATCGACTTTCGGGGAATTTTCCCTTTATTACTGCAAGGCAAAATAGTACACTTACTATTTTATCAATCATAAGTGCACTTACGAATTCACCTTATTTCAAGGTGTTTCGTAAGTGCACTTACGAGTTCGCCCAATATCCCAAATTTATTAAGATTTTATTTTAAATATATATATATATATATATATATATATATATATATATATATATATATATATATATATATATATATATATATACACACACACACACACACACGATTTCACGTACTAAAAAAGAATAGAAAAATATATGCTTTAAGTCTAACTTATATTTGGCCTATGATAATAAAATCTATTAATACAACCGATATCAATATCAAATTTGACCTATAATAAAAAAACCTATTAATACTATTGATATTAATTTCTATATGAAGAGATACAATTGATTTTTTACTTTGATTTACTTGACATGCATTAATTGTATAACATATTTCTAACAATATAATTAAATTAAATTATTATTAATGAAAAAATAACTTAAATTTATAATTAAACATTATTAAAGTAAATTTATGATATAAATTAAATAATGAATGTAATAATTAATTTTTTAATTATAATAGTGAAATATAATTGTCTTTTAATTATTTATTTAAAATTATCAATACTTTTTGATAAAAATATAAAAAATATTTTTTAATTATAATTTTAAAAGTTAAATTTAATTTAAATGACACTTTTTAATTTTTATTATAGAATTGATAATTAATTATTATGTTATAATTAAAAATTTATCATATTAATATTTATATTATAATAAAAAAGTTGAATGTTATTGATAATTAATATTAGTTGGAAGAAAGTTTGTCTCCCGATTGAACTAGGGGGATTAGGAGTGAAGTTTTTACTCGATTTTTATATTGCCCTTCTTAGTAAATGGAGACAGAGGATATTAAAAGGAGATGAGAATCATTGGTTAGACATTCTTAAGGCCCGATATGGAGACATTTCCACAAAGATATTTTTGTGGCGAAGATTCCTTGTTAAGCGTGAAGACCGCATCCATATGGTGGAAGGATATTCTCAAAATTGGTAATGTTGATTATTCTCATGATCCTTTCAAACCAAATTGCAAGAGAGAAGTGGGTAATGATTTTCATACCCCCTTTTAGGAAGCTAATTGGTTGGGAGATTCTTGTCTGAAAGATGATTCTTGTATCATTTTTCCCTTTTGAAGAAAGTGTTGGTAGCGGGCATGGGTGGTTGGTTCGGGAGTGTTTGGTTTTGGGGGGATTTTGGTATAAATTCTAATAATATTTCCGATTTGGGTCGGATCAATCTTTTGAAGTTTAAATTTATTTTAAGGGATTTTATTTTGAGGTCTCTCGTTCATGATAATGTGGGTTGGAAGGCGGAAACAAGTGGTATTTTCTCGGTTTCCTCTTGTTATGTTTTCTTTGATCGTTTTAGAATGCCTTTAGGACCAAGAAGTAGAGAGGATGAGTGTTTGGTTAAGGTGTGGAAGTTGGACATTTCGTTCAAGATTAAGGCGTTTGGGTGGAGAGTTTTAATTGAGAGAATTCCAACTAAGGATCTTTTGTTAGTTAAGGGAGTAAATATATCTTTGGATTCCCTTTTATGTTCTTTTTGTGGTATAGAGATGAAATCTCATGAACAGATTTTCCATTATTGTAGAGTGGTGAAAAGAATATGGGAATGAATAGTTTTTTGGTTAAATAAACCGATAGATAGTGATGTTGAAAGAAATATAAATTTTTGGGATTAATTTTCTTTTTGTAAAGAGAAAAAGATGAAAGATAGTAAATTGGGGATGATTTGGATGACAATCACTTGGTCAATTTGATTCATGAGAAATGGTATTTTCTTTAAGGATGACAAATGGAGCGTGGATGATATGATATGGAAGATTAAAATTTTGGCTTGAAAGTGGTCATTTATAAAAGATAGTAAAGGGCAAGAGAATTGGGAGAATATAAAAGCAGAATGGAAAATATGTGGGAGTGAAAAATTACAATCTCCAATCAATCTCCTAAGTAAAGGTCTGCAAGAGATTTCTGACCTTGGTAAACTTCAATTAAAATACCATCAAGCACCTGCTGTTTTAAAGAGTAGAAGTCATGTCAAAGTAAGCCACTAACTATTAGGTCAATTGGGGTAACTCAGCTAGCAATGACTAGTTTGGGTTAAGGATACAAATGGTTAGTTTTTGATATTAAAAGCAGCATTTATTTGTTTTTTTTTAGTTTTTTTAGTTTTTGATTTATAAATATAAATATATTTTTTATTTATCAACATCCTATTTTAACTCGCAAGAAGGTTATAGTTGAACTAGAAAATTTTATGATTGATTAAGTTAAATTGAATAATTTGGTCATATTATCTAGTCTCAATAAAAAAATTATATAAATATTAAATCGGTCGAACTAGATGATCTAATTTATAAAAAACTCTAAAATAACTATGATGACTAATCTATCCGGTTAATATTTTGACAGATACAATGGAATGGTGATGCAGGGAAGGTTGTTATAAATGGAAGTGATTACAAATTATTGCAATGTCATTGGCATTCACCTGCAGAGCACAGTTTGAATGAATCAAAGTAACTATCCAAACATTTTAATATTATAATACCTATTAACCAAACTACAAAGTGTAATAATTAAATTTTTACATATTATTAACTAAAGTTGTTTTGAAAAAAGAAAAAATATGTAAAAAAAAGTCAAAATTGTGTATGTTATTGATCACTGTATTTTTAAATAGTGACATACGGTATAGTGTTAAAATCAATATCAAAATATCATTTTTCATTTATTTATTTTAGTATAGATAATTTTATCACTAGTATAGTAGTATATATCATTAAGTTACAAAGATAAACTATCGAGAATTTGTCTTGCTATCTTTTAAGTTGTATTTGTCATCCCTAAGGATATGATTTTACCATCATACTCTTGTGAAAAATTATTTTTTTTTAAAAAAAATTGAATTTTATCAAAAATTTGAGGAATATACTGAAAATTTTAGTCAAAATATCAAAAATTTCGAATCTCATACCGAAAATTTTTAATATATTTCAAAATTTTAAAGAAAAAAAATTATTTATTTATTTTAAAAAAAAAACAGAAATTATGGGTGATATCGAAAATTTCAAAAAGAAAAACTGAAAATTTACAAAATTTCCTGTATTTTTTCAGAATTTTCAAAATAAAAAAACCTATTTTTTTAAAAAGAACTTTTTTTATTTTTAAAAAGAACCATAACTTTGGAGTTTACCGAAAATTTCAGTTAAATATCGAGATTTAAGAAATTTCCAATAAAAATACATAATTTTTTTGAGAAAAAATCAAAAAAATTTGATATTGAAAATTTCAAATACATTGATTTTTCCGGTATAAATTTTTTTTTGTCAAAAAATTACCAAAATTTTTGTGGAATACCGATAAATTATCAACGAAGATAAAGTAAAAATAAAAAAAAAAATTATAGGGATGTTAGGTTAAATGATAGGGGTGACAAGAAAAATTCTCTAAAGTATGACATGAGTGACCCATGTGTCTAAAGAAATATTGATGGCCTAGCTTCTTGGCCACTTTGAAATTTTTGGCACAAATTGTTGGTGCTTTCTTGAGAATTTTTCTGCCACCTTTAAATACAGTGTTTTTATCAAAATATTCCCAGAAAATATTAGATATTTAATGATTTTTGGTACATATCAAAAAATTTATAGGGAATATTGGAAATTCCGTGAGATTTATCATTTTTACGGTGTCACATATTTCGTATCGGAAATTCCAAATTTTCGATATCAGATATTTTGAATTTCCGGAATGCATAATCAGTTAAAATCCTCACCATAAATTTTAAATATCCAAAATATAGAACATATACAAAAAAATTCAAAAATTCGATATCGAAAAATACCGAATATTTCAAATTTCCGATATGACTTCAATACAAAAAATAATCGAGAATTTTAAATTTTTGATATTTTTATATATCAGAAATTTTAAATTCCAGTAATATTGAGGATTAAATTTTATTATTTTTTAAACGTATAAATTTATATTTAAATAAAATATATCCGAAATATAGAATTTCCGATATTACTTTTATACATTTAGAATATTTCCGGTAAGAGGAATAATTTTTATAAAATATTTCAGATTTTTTAAATTTTTTATAAATTGAACCGTAAATTCTCGCATCTCCTTCCCCCATATATTTTTATCTACACCTCCAAAATCCAAAATATTGCTACCCACAGTTCCCCAAAACTAAAATATTGCTATCTACACCTCTTATATCTTCAGTTTTGAGCATCTTCTTTCTTCCTTTTCACTCTCTCACTTTTCTCTACCATGTCTTCAGAGAAGGTGAATCTGGAAACCCCAAGTTCAATTTTAGAAGATGACCCATCAATCAAAACAAAGCTTGTTCGAATCATAATCACCGACCACGACGCCACTGATTCTGATTCTGATTCTGATTCCTCCGACGACGACGAACTAAGAGAAATAAACTACTACCAAACAACAACAACAAGAAAACCAAAAAGAGAAATCCTTGAAATTAACATCAACCCTCCCGTACTGGATTCTCCTTCATCATCCTCTTCTTCTCTAAATCACAACAACAAAATACCAACCTCCACCGCCGCCACGCGCCACCGCAACAAGTTCCGTGGGGTAAGGCAGCGCCCGTGGGGAAAGTGGGTTGCTGAGATCCGAGACCCCACCCAACAGAAACAACGGAAGCGTCTCTGGCTCGGAACATTTAACTCCGCTGAAGAAGCCGCTGCCGAGTACGACAGAGTTGCTGTCTTGCTCAGAGGTCCTCACGCTGTCACCAACTTTCCTATTTTGCCGGCCAAGGTGGAAACTCAAGTACCACCGCCGGTGAATGGCGGAAATTACGGCGGAGCTGGTTACTCCGACGCTCTGGCTTCGCCGGATGTATGTCTCAACTTACAACTGTGATTCCTCACCTAAGGAAGCTTGCTTCTTATGCTTATCAAGATGTTGTATTTGATGGATTTGAGTTCCATTACAAGAGGAAGCAAGTTGTTCAAGCTTCTAACAGCCTTCGGACGAAGGTATGGCACTTCTTTTCTTCATCTAATCCATTTGTTTTACGGCATAGGATGGCGCACCAAATCAAAGTGATTAGGGAAAGATTGGATAAGGTAGCAGCTGATGGGAACAAGTTTGGCCTTGCAAGAATCGATGTTGGTCCTGAGCCTATTTTTCAAAGGAGAGAATTGACTCATTCCCATGTTGATGTTTCAAGTGTAATTGGAAGGGAGAATGATGGGGAAGAAATTATCAAGCTTTTGATGCAATCACATCCTCATGAATGTGGTGACAAAAATTAGTGTATTATTCCCATATTCGGGATTGGAGGCTTGGGAAAGACCACATTTTGAGTTTTCATGTTAATAGCTTCAAGTATACTACAACTTTTCTTTACCTTGAATTATTTCAGTATGTAGGTGTCTTTTTCACCAATAGAATGAAGTCACAGAATTCCAATATTGAAAATGTGTGAATTTTCGTAGTGATGTCGTTTCATGAAAAAAATAAACTTAAAGAAGAAATTTTCAGTAACATATGCTTTATTTACAGGGTATGAATTGTTGGTTCAGTAGGTTGAGGATTCAGCATAAGCACCAATGGTGGGTTATGTTGGAGAAAATGATTGCTAGCAAGAAGCTTTACATTCTCAGAATGTTTGTTTCCGTATGCATGTATAGTTATTTGCACCGACTGATTAATAAGCTTGCAACTTCTCACTTTCGTAATTTATCATCTTTAAAGGATACATCAAATGACCCTAATAATGTTTGTTGAACTTGTGTATCAGCAGTTTCTAGCTACAATGTATTCCAAGCAGATTGCTATTCATTAAAACTATTGTTTTCCTCTTCCTTATGTTTTTGTGAGCCATGCTTAACCACCAACATATTGTTCTCTAGATCCTTCTTCTTAAAAGGGACTTGTGAGTGAACTGAGGGAAGCTCACCAGAAAAGTCTATACACACTGCTTCAATTTATCAAATAGATTTGTTCTGAAACTAGCAACACCTGTGTATGATGGTGAAATTATCATATCAGAGCAGCATGAATTGAGGCATTCTTAGAGGTAAGAGATCTCGGGAAAGCTATTGAGGAGGACCCAAAGTTCCTGCTTTACCATACAATCCTACAAAAACTCTGTTGAAAAAGCACAAGGAAAAAAGATAAGGAAGTCAAAGGAAAGAGCTTCTTTGTTAACTGCTGTCTCACAAGACATTTTCATTAAAATTACAACCATCAAATCGGCATTTAAACTCTTGAATTTCCTCATGAAAGAAGATGAAAGGATCAAGGGAATTCAAGCACTGAATATGGTTAGGGAATTTGAGATTCTAAGAAATAGGTGATTTTACTTTGAAAGCTCTCCTTATGTAAGAAGAGCTCGTGACTTGCTTAAGTTTCAAGATATGTG
Organism: Vicia sativa; assembly: GCA_021764765.1. Lineage (NCBI taxonomy): Eukaryota > Viridiplantae > Streptophyta > Magnoliopsida > Fabales > Fabaceae > Vicia > Vicia sativa. The sequence goes on along the minus strand of CM038795.1, from coordinate 141,345,335 downwards.
TGTCACCTTGGAGAAGTAGAAGAGGTAAGTGTTTATGAGTGTTATTAAAGAGAAATAATTCATATATAAAATAGAATGAAAAAAGGAAATATGTCCCACCTAATATTTTGTGCAATGCCATCCAACAAAAACTTGTCTAGATAAGAGATAACACTCAAATACAAGTTATAAGACTAACCTATTCATACTAGACTAGTATTTTTAGTCTTAACTTTTCAGTAGCTCATTTTCTATTTCCTCATTTAGTTATGTTTTTTCTCTTTTGCAGTAATAACATTTTAACTGATAAATAAGATTTGTTTCCTCGTTTCAACTGTTATAAGATAATTGGAGGTTCACTCAATAATGTTTTATCAAATTTTGATACCAACAACTTTTCTGCTCTTTCTTCAGTGCCATGGCAGAATCATTTGTTTAATGACAAAAGGATCAAACAAATTTTCCAACTGAAGATGTGGGCATGTATCTCTGATGATTTTGACATCAGGAAAATAATTATTAAAATCATAAACTCTGTTTCTGCTTCCACAAACATTTCAGTTTCAGCTTCACTGAGTGATGCCTTTCTCCCAAGAAAACTTGAACAACTTTGATATTGAGCAGCTACGTAGTCGTCTTAGACATAAACTTTCTGGTCTTAAGTTTTTGCTTGTGCTAGATGATATATGGAATGATGATCGTGAAAGGTGGATTGAATTGATAGATTTGATAAACGTTGGTGCAACGGGAAGTCAAATCATAGCGACGATGCGTAGTAAATCAATTGCTAAAATGACAGGTACTCTTCCCTCTTATGTTTTAAGCGGTCTTTCTCAAGATGGTTGTTTATCTTTATTTGTCAAATGTGTATTTAAGGAAGGTGAAGTCTTGAAATTAATGGGATGCTCAGAGCTTGAAACATTGCCTCAAGGGTTAGGGTGGCTGATTAGTCTTCGAGAACTGTATGTAACCACAAAACAATAAGTTATGTCACTCACGGAACTTGCAAACATGAATGATCTTCAAGTTTTGTCACTTTTATAAGTGTAGCAACATGAAGTTTCTATTCAACGAGGCACAGCAACTTACTTCCCTTCAAGGATTGAATGTTCAATCATGTGGTAGCCTAGACTCCTTACCTATCTTCATTTTTCCTAAATTACAAGATCTTTCAATTTTAGATTTTCTGTTGGTAAACTTGTCGTTGTACGACAAAAGGCCAATCAGAAAATTGACGATGAAACTTTCATATATTGGAGAATTTTGCGGGCTCCTGACAATTCCTAGTTGGATTGAAGGTGTTGTAGAGACTTTAGAGGCCTTATAATTTTCTTCACTTCCCCATCTTAAAACCCTTCCTGAGTGTCTAACAACAATGACTCATTTTAAAAAAACTTCGGATTTTGTACTGCTCTCAATGGTTGAGTCTTCCAAGTGACTTCCATCAACTCACTTCCCTTGAAGATTTATTTATATATGAATGTCCTAAGTTCCAAAAATATCAGCATGAGTCTGGTGAGTATTGGCCCATGATTGCTGGCATGAAAATCACTTCAATTGCAATTCTAGAAGAGGTGGTGTAGGAATGAAGTTGTTTATCCTTGAAGGTAATATAAGATTTTGTCACTTCCATGATCTCTTTTTAAGTTTGGGCTGAATATCATTCCTTTTAATTTGATATTTTCTTGTTTGAAGGCCTAAAGTTAAACTGCAATTGGAAATCTATATACAATGTATTGTAATTTGTATGATTTTAAGAACCACCCTGATATGGAGCTAATAAGCTACCATGATGACACCTTATAACGGCAACACCTAGTTTAGTGTGCTGTGTAGTTGGTTACCTATTAGTTATTTCCAAGAGTTGTTGCGATTACTGTTTGTTATTTCTATGATTTGTTTGAGAGTAAAGTTACCTATTAGTTATTTCCAAGAGTTGTTGCGATTACTGTTTGTTATTTCTATGATTTGTTTGAGAGTAAAGTTACCTATTAGTTATTTCCAAGAGTTGTTGCGATTACTGTTTGTTATTTCTATGATTTGTTTGAGAGTAAAGTTTCCTTTATTTACATGTTAAGGTTGACGATGAGGCGAGCGTGGAAAATGGAGACACGTGCAAAGAAGAAGTCAAGTAGTTGATTGCATTGCATTGGAGAAAATGAATCCCGGCGATATCAAAAAAAGCTTGCTTCTTATGCTTATGAAGAAGTTTCACGAGCATATGGTGTGAATGACGACGATCTACAACTAGTCAAAGACACTTTGTCAATTGTGAGAGGTCTGCTACTGGATGCTGAGTATAAGAAGGACCAAAAGCATGGGTTGCGGGAATGGACGAGACAGATTCAAAACATCTTTTCTGATGCTGAAAATGTATTTGATGGATTTGAGTTTCAACACAAGAGGAATATACCTGATCATGTAAGACACTTATCAGTTGTTAAAAGTTATTCAGCTGACAAGGTTTTCTTCCCCAAGTCCAGAAGATTAAGAACTATATTATTTCCTGCAGGTCTTGAAAATGGAACTTTGTTAGATACATATGGATATCAAGATACAAATACCTGCAATATTTAGATTTAAGAGTTTCTTCCTTTGAGACATTACTTAATTTAATTGCTAAACTGAAGCACTTGCGATTTCTCAACATTCATTATAACAACATAATCAGAAAACTTTTGGAAACTTCATAATTTGCAAGACTTGATACTCACCGGATGCACGAAGCTCGAAACACTGCCTCAAGGGTTAGGAGGGTTAATTAGCTTGTTTCCATTTTATTTTAAATTATTGTGCATTGCGTAAGTGTTGGTTTCACCTTCTAACCTACTATTTTCTTGTTTGAAATGTATTTACAGTTTGATGTGTACGATGAATTGGATGGAGATAACAATCATATGATAACACCTATAATTAGGGGTTCTTTCGTGAATCATAACCACCTTACGGCTTCAATTCTATTCAAAATCGGATTTTATAAAGCATGAGATCGTTTTTTAACTGGATTTTAAATTCATTTTCAGTTCATGTGATTTTTTGTTAGTTCAAAGCTTCAATTAAAACTATAGTACCTTTTATGTACAAGACATGATTTCTTTAATAGTAAAATTTCCTTTATTTACAGGGTAAATTTGATGATAAAGTGAGAGTGGAAAATGGAGACACATGCAAAGAATAATTCAAAAGGAATTAAATCTCTTGTACTATTGTCTAGGTGATTGCTTTAGGTCATATAGGTCATATAGAGATTTCTTCAGTAGACATATACCTCAAAACCTTTTGGCTATTTCATGAAGATTTCTTCTTCTAATGTACCATGTAAAAAAAAGTTGTTTTATCATCTATCTGTTCCAAATGCATGTCAAACTGAATTACCATGGCTATAATTACTCGAATTGAACTGTTTCACTATTGGAGAAAAATTCATTAAAGTCTATTCCATCTCTTGTTGTGTGCCCTTTGGCAACAAAAGTAGATATAATGATACCTTAGCACCCAATCAATTGACACTAAATTTCTCAGTTGTAATAATCTTTAACTGAAACTAACTCTAACAAAAAAATAGTTACTGTGAAAAACACTGTTCCGCGCAGGAACTAGAATTATGGTAAAATTGCAGTGGTGGATTCCTAAGAACTCTATATTTACTATTATAAAACATAGTCATGAAGCATGAATTTACTACGAATATCTACCGACAGCCATGCGCAGTTGATGATAGAGTGACCATTGATGCATGACATTCACATAAAATATAATGAAAAAAGAAATATGTCCCAACAGAAACCTTTCTACAGTTTTAGAGTTAAATGAAGATTTAAAAAAGACTCGTTCAAATGTAAGTTTAAAACTAAACTATTTATAATAGACTAGTACTTTTTTGTTGAAAATAATGAACCAACATTGACTTTCATTATATAAACAAATGATTATGGCTATAGAGAAGGCACAACCACCACAACCATAAACTTAAACTTTGATACAAACTGAACTTTTGTTCTTTCCTCATTAACATGGCTGAATCATTTGTTTTCCGTATTGCTAGTTCACTCATAGGAAAGCTTGCTTCTTATGCTTATGAAGAAGTTTCACAAGCCTATGGTGTGTATGACGATCTACAACAGATCAAAGACACTTTGTCAATTGTCAGAGGTCTGCTACTGGATGCTGAGCATAATAAGGACCAAAGGCATGGGCTGGGTGAATGGATGAGACAGATTCAAAACATCTGCTGTGATGCTGAAGATGTCTTTGATGGATTTGAGTTCCAACACAAGAAGAAGCAAGTTGTCCAAGCTTCTAATAGCACTCGGACGAAGGTACGCCACTTCTTTTCTTCTTCTAATCCAATTGTCTTACGTCCTAGGATGGCACACCAAATCAAAGAGATTAGAGACAGATTGGATAAGGTAGCAGCTGATGGAAACAAGTTTGGTCTTATGAAAATTGACGTTGGTCCTGAACTTGTTTTACAAAGGAGAGAATTGGCTCATTCCCATGTTGACGCTTCAAGTGTAATTGGAAGGGAGAATGATAGGGAAGAAATTATCAAGCTTTTGATGCAACCACATCCTCATCGTGATGGTGATGGTGATCAAAGTTTGTCTATTATTCCCATAGTGGGTATTGGAGGCTTGGGAAAGACCACACTTGCAAAGTTGGTGTACAATGATAAGAGGATGGATCAACTTTTCCAGTTGAAGATGTGGGCTTGTATCTCTGACTCTCATGATTTTGACATCAAGAAAATAATTACTAAAATCATCAACTCTGCTGCCGCTTTTGCTCAATTTTCAGATCAACAAGAAAACACTAACAACTTAGATATTGAGCAGCTACAAAGTCGTCTTAGACATAAGCTTTCTGGTCAGAAGTTTTTGCTTGTGCTAGATGATATTTGGAATGACGATCGTGCAAAGTGGATTGAGTTAATAAATTTGATAAAGTTTGATGCAATAGGAAGTCAAATCATAGTGACAACTCGTAGCAACTCAATTGCCTCAATGGTGGGTACGCTTCCCTCATATGTTTTAAACGGTCTTTCTCAAGATGATTGTTTATCTTTGTTTGTTAAATGGGCATTTAAGGAAGGTGACATGATTAAATATCCACATCTTGTTGAGATTGGAGAAGAAATTGTGAAAAAATGTGCAGGGGTTCCACTTGCTGTAAGAACATTAGGAAGTTCATTGTTCTCAAAATATGAATTAAATAAATGGGTATATGTGAGAGATTCAGAGATGTGGAATTTAGAACAGAAGAATGATGATATTTTATCTGCACTAAGGTTAAGCTATGACCAAATGCCACTTTATCTAAGGCAATGTTTTGCTTACTTTTCTCTTTATCCCAAAGATTATACCTTCTTTAGTAATGGTATTGCTAGGCTTTGGGTAGCACTTGGATTAGTACAATCTCGAAATGGAAGTGAACAACTAATGGATATTGCAAGAGAATATATAGACGAGTTGCATTCTAGATCATTCCTTCATGATTTTCAAAACGTTGGCTTCTTTGCCACATTCAAAATGCATGATTTGATTCATGATCTTGCTTTGTATGTTGCAAAAGAGGAGTGTGTAGTAGTGAATTCGCATACTAAGAATATAACTGATCAGGTAAGACACTTATCAGTTGTTAAAAGTTATTCAGCTGATAATGTTTTGTTCCTCAAGTCGAAAAGATTGAGAACTATACTATTTCCCAACGCAGGAGTGGGTTTTGACAGTGTTACTTTGTTGAATACATGGATATCAAGATACAGATACCTGCGATATTTAGATTTAAGAGTTTCTTCTTTTGAGACACTACCTAATTCAATTGCTAAACTTGAGCACTTGCGACTTCTGGACATTCGTTATAACAACAAAATCAGAAAACTTCCCCATTCTATTTGGAAACTTCATAATTTGCAAGTCTTGGTACTCACTGGATGCATGAATCTCGAAACACTGCCTCAAGGGTTAGGGAGGTTAATTAGCCTTCGAGAATTGTATATAACCACGCAGCAACCAGTTATGTCACTCACAGAACTTGCAACCTTGAATGATCTTCAAGTTTTGGTTTTTGTTAAATGTGACAATATGAAGTTTCTATTCAGCGAGACACAACCACTCACATCGGTTGAAACATTGATTGTGGATTTATGTGGTAGCCTAGAGTCCTTGCCGCTCTTTATTTTTCCTAAATTACAAACTCTAGTAGTTTCAGAGTGTCAGATGCTAAATTTGTCATTGTACAATGAAAACCCAATCCAAAGATTCATGATGAAACATTTATGTATTGCAAGCCTTACCGGGCTTCAGACAATTCCTAGTTGGATTGAAGGTACTTTAGAGACTTTAGAAACCTTAGAAATTTCTTCACTTCCCAATCTTAAAACCCTTCCCGTGTGTCTAACAACAATGACTCGTTTGAAGAGGCTTTGGATTTCTGATTGCCGTCAACTGTTGAGTCTTCCAAGTGACTTCCATCGCCTAACCGCTCTTGAAGATTTGCACATATATGATTGTCTAGAATTGTACCTAAAATGTCTGCCCGAAACCGGTGAGTACTGGCCCATGATTTCTTGCATGAAAATCACTTCAATTGAAATTCTACTACTATAAGGAGAGGTGGAAGAATGAAGTGGTTTACCCTTAGAGGTAAATATATCATATATTTTTCACCTTCTAAATTATTTTCTTGTTTGAAATTTATTTACAGTTTAATGTGTATGATGAATCGGAGATGACAATCATTATGATCGCACCTATACTTGTTCCAACTGGTTTCAATTCCATTCAGAATCAGATTTTAGAAAGAATGAGATAGTTTTTTAACTTTATTTTAAATTCATTTTCAGTTCATGTCATTTTTTGTTAGTTCAAAGCTTCAATTAAAACTATAATACCTTCTATGTACAAATTTCCTTTATTTACAGGGCAAAGTTGTTGATAAAGTGAGAGTGGAAAATGGAGACACATGCAAAGAATAATTCAAATAGTTGATTGCATTGGAGTGAATGAATGCCCGCAACACTGAGCATTTAATGTTTGAAGTAGCCAAAGAATTTAAATTGATTATTTATATTTCAAGTACTCAGAGCATTTATGTTTGAAGTATGAATATGTGTTGAACTGCAGTACTTTTTATATGGTATATTGGATGAGGATTTATAATGTATTACATACTCATAATAAAGGAATTAAATACTTGTTGTGGTGGATTCGTAATGTAAGTCTCTACTGTGGCAGCAACAAGTGTTTGAAAATAATTTTTTTTTGTTAGAAAATATTTGAATTGATTTAATTTAGGAGTGTGGAAACAACTTGTTATACACAGATTTGATTTTAGATTTAGATTGATTTGATTTAAATCTAAGATAGTATATATTTGATTTAGCTTAAGGAGCACGCCTACCTAAATCTATAAATAGATGGAGAAACCCCTATTTTTGTAATCAAGTTGTATTCACAGAATTTTGCAATTGCAAAGTGAATAATAAGAAGTTTTTTTAGAGTTACTCGAAAAAATAATTCTTTCTTCTTCTTCTTTTCTTTAATTTTTCATTGTCATTGTGTGGTGATATCAATCTTGTTCATCAAGATTGGTAGAAATTCATCATAGATATTTGGTGATTTCTAACATTTGGTATCAAAGCTCCGGTTAATCGATTCAAGTGAAGAACAATCAAGAACGATCGTGGAAGAAGAATTCACGATGACAGTGAGTTATGGGAATGCGAATTATCCAGCAAGTCTACCAATTCTAAAAGTGGATAGCTATGAGAATTGGTGCAAGCAGATAAAAGTTTTATTCCGTTGTCAAGGTCTTTGGGATCTTGTAAAGGATGGAGTAGAAGAGCTTGAAGAAGACGCTTCCGAAGAAGAAAAGAAAGAACACATAGAATCAGAGAAGAAGAGTTATAAATCTCTCTTTATAATTCACCAATGTTTGAGTCTATACAACTTCGAAAAGGTTAGTGATTCAGAATCTGCAAAAGAAACTTGGAAGATCCTTGAGAAATCTTTTGGAGGCGCTGAAAAGGTGAAAGAGGTGAGGTTACAAACTCACAAGAGAACGTATAAATTACTTCAGATGGAAGATAGTGAAAGCGTATCTGATTTCTTCACTAGGGTTACAAAACTAGTGAATCAAATCAAGATATGTGGAGAAGCATTAACAACAAGATTTGTTGTTTCCAAGATTTTGAGATCTTTGGCTCCTAAGTTCGACCGCATAGTGGTGGCTATAAAAGAAGGGAAATATTTGTCGAAGTTGACAAAGGAAGAGCTTCAAGGGACACTTGAATCTCATGAACAAAGGATGAATGAAAGATCTGTAGGAAAATCGAAGAGTGATGTGGTTCTCGCTCAATCAAAAAAGGTTCGACAAAAGTGTGACAATAATCAAAGCAAAAAACATGTCGAATTAGAAAAGACCATACCAAAGGCAACCAAAGAGGTGGTGTTACAAATAGAGAAAGAGGTGGTAGTTGAAAGTCTGACAAGAGTCAAATTCAATGTTACAATTGTCAAAAATATGGTCACTATTTTAGTGATTGTCCAGAGAAGCGAAAGAATCAAGAAAGTTATGCAAATTTCGTTAAGTATGAAGAAGAATAGATGATGTTGATGGTCACAACAAGAGATGTAGAAAAATTCAAGGATCAATGGTACTTGGATTCAGGATGCTCATCACATATGTCTGGAAGGAAAGATTGGTTTGTCAATCTAAAGCCCTCAATGAAGAACGTGGTGAAATTTGCAAATGATAATACTCTAGAAGCTGAAGTATTGGAGATGTTATGATCACGAGGAAAGATGGCAAAAGGTCAGTAGTTTCAAATGTGTTATACATTCCAGGCATGAAGAGCAACTTGCTTAGTATATGGCAGTTGGTCGAAAAGAATAACAAAGTGACTGTCGAAGACAAGATGATGAGAGTCGTCGATGCGAATGGAAGATTAATCTTGAAGGCCCATATGTCCCATAATAGAACCTTCAAGATCGAACTTAATATAATGGAGAACGCCTAGCTTAAATATATGGCAATCAACCCACATAATTAAGAAGAAACAATATAAATTAACATTCCAAACGAAGTGAAAATGTGTGCAAGAAAAAGCTTCAAAAAAGAATGCAAGAAGCAAGTCGAAGGCGGTTCTCGAAGTCATATACTCTGATGTGTGTGGACCAATCCAGGTGGATTCGTTTGGAGGAAATAAATACTTTGTCACATTCATAAATGATTTTAGTCGAAACCCGATCATAATCAAAGAAAAGTGAAATTAAGTAAATGGTCGAAAGACAAAGTTGTCGAAAGCTCAAAGTTTTGAGAACTGATGGTGGTGGAGAGTATGTGTCGAAAGACTTTGACAGGTTATGTGAAAAAGAAGGGATTGTGCATGAGGTGGTGTCACGCTACACTCCACATCAGAATAGGACTACATAAAGAAACAATCGAACCATCGTGAATATGGTTCAAAGTATGTTGAAAGGAAAGTATATACCTAAAGAGTTTTGGGGTGAAGTTGTGTCTACTGCAACTTATATTTTGAACAGATGCCCAACGAAGAATCTAGAAGGGATTACTCTAGAAGAATGTTGATCTGGTGTAAAACCTAGTTTAAGTCATCTGAAGGTATTTGGATCTATTTCACATAGACATGTGCCAGATCAATTAAGAAGAAAACTCGATGAAAATCAAGTCAAATGATTCTAGTAGGATATCATTTGACAGGAGGTTACAAGTTGTTCGACCTAGTGAACAAGCAGATTGTGATCAACAGGGACGTGACATTTGTGATTGCTTATGTGAATGGGATTGTGACGTTTAATTGTTTCATAAGATCTACAAATTTCTTGAATTGTCCTATATTTTTGGTTTTAGCGAGCCCTTGAGGATAAGGAATAAGTGGTTTGTAAGGTGGTAGAGGCACATAAGGTTCTTCGTTTTCTACAGCCTTTTCATTGTTATCGTGGTTATGCTTCTCTTTTGGTTTATCCTTCTTCTCAGTCTCTTTACCAGGATTTTGTTGCATGGCTGGACTATTAATTCTTGGATCTATAGGTTCATGTGATTTTGTTCCGCTTCTCAGGATAATAGCGTTTGTGTGTCCCTTTGGATTGGGTTGAGGTTGTCCAGGAAATGATCCAGTTGGGGCGGTGGTAGCCGCCTGATGTTGAACCACTTGAGAGATTTGTGTTTCTAAAATTTTATTATGAGTGGCCAGAGCATCAACTTTATTGGATAATTGTTTAATCTTCTCACTAGTATGCAAGTTTTGGTTTAGAACATCTTTATTCGTTTGAGCTTGGGTAGCTATGAAATGTTCTATGATGATTTCGAGATTGGATTTCCTAGGGATATTTGGAACATGTGGGACATTAGGAGCGTTCTGAGCTTGTTTCTGATATCCCGGTAGTGTATCAGGAGCTTGTCCAGGTGTATACAATGCGTTGTTGTTCTTATACGAAAAGTTCGGATGGTTCTTCTAACCTGGGTTATAGGTATTACTATAGAGGTTTCTTTGAACGTAGTTCACATGATCAACTGGAACTGCTGTCAGGAGTGGAAGTTCTAGAGCAAGATGTGATTGAAGTCCACATAGATCGCAAGTTTGAGCTACTGCAACCACGGTGGCTGCGGGAGTTGCGGTTAAATTTTCTATCTTTTGTGTAAGGGCTTCAATTTTAGCATTAACTTGGTCAAAATTTATAACTTTGATCATACCGACCTTCGTCTGAGGTTTCTCTATAATAGTCATATCGCTTCCACATTGATAATGGTTTTGAGCCATGCTTTTGATAAGCTAGTAGGCTTCGTTGTATGGCTTATTCATTAGTGCGCCTCCGGCAGCAACGTCTATTGTCAATCTTGTGTTATACAAGAGACCATTATAAAAATTGTGAATAATAAGCCACTCTTATAAACCGTGATGCGAACAGAGTCTCAGCATATCTTTGTATCTTTCTCACGCCTCGAAAAGTGATTCGATTTACTTCTGCTTGAATCTATTGATGCTGGCTCTCAGCATAGCAGTTTTGCTAGGTGGAAAGTATCTTGCTAAGAAAACTTTCTTCAACTCATCCCATGTGGTGATTGAGTTTAAAGGTAAGGATTGAAGCCATGCTCAAGCTCTCTCTCTTAGAGAGGGAAAAAATAGGCGCAATCGTATCACCTCAGGGTTAACACCATTCGCTTTTACAGTATCTGCGTATTGCACAAACACTAAAAAATGTAGGTCCAGGTCATCCGTGGGGCATCCAAAAAACTAGTTCTGTTGAACAGATGAAGGTAGCGAAGGTTTCAACTCAAAATCGTTTCGGTTGATAGCAGGGGCATCAATGCTGTTGTGAGGTTCCTCTTGAGACGGAACTACATAATCCATGAAAGGACGGGGAGATGGTAATTGTTCAGCCATTTTTATTTCTCCAGGTGAATCTTCAACTGGTTTAAGAGTTGAAATGTCAGGAATATTGGTTGGAGAAAGATTGTTTAGAAGACGGTATTCTTGGATTCGGCGTCTTAATCTGAGATAGCGCTCGATATCGTTGATTCAAATCGTTAATGGCTCGCCTTGAGAGCGAGTATTTGGCATACAATAAATGAGAAATAGAAATTTTTTGTGCTTTAGTCTATACGACGTAACAATAGAGTTACGATATCGACTGAAATAGTCCCTGGCAACGGCGCCAAAAACTTGATCGCGACTTTAAGAGTCTATAGATTCGTGACTGCAAGTGCACAGTCGTATCGCATAGTTATAAAAGATATTGAACCCACGGGGACTATAAATCGACCTATCGTTATCTAAACCTACTGTGTAAAGCTACAACTAATGATATATTTTACCTAGATTAGAGGGAAACTAAAGGGAATTGTAATCTAACTTAAATTATCAGAGGGGAATATATCAGTATGCAATAGTCGGACTTCGGAGATTTAGTAAGCTAATGACACAACTCGTATTGCTAAAACATATTTCAGTAGAAATTATAAGTTTAAAAACCCTCTTCTCACACTCGTGTTTATTGATTCAAATCATAATATCAAACATAAGTGAGTCCTCTCGCTGTTTCATTTAAGGTCCAAAAATACTTTTAGAAAATAGATAAAGTCTAATTAACTTTAAAGCACTCTCGTTGTATTTAAAATAAATGTCCAATTACCACTGTCTAGTTAAAACCTCAAACTCTCATTTTTATTGATTTTAACTTCTATCTGCCTTTTACTCTCGTAATAAAACAATTTGATTATTAATACTGGAAATTAAAATCGGAAATGTAATTTTATACAATTTATGTCATTATGATACCAACCCCTTAGTTATGTGACTTTACATATCGGTCTAAATAATTTATCCTAACATAATATTCATTACAAAAGCAGAATAATAATAATAATAATAATAATAATTAAACAATGATGCATACATAATCTTAGACATAAAAATAACGTAAAAACATATAAATTGAAACCTGGAAATGAATTGAAATAAATAACTTGAAATAATATCTTCTAGTATCAACTGAAACACTCCTCCACAAATTGGCAGGCTTTGCTTTGATCCGAAACACAAACTACTTGCAGGAATTTAAATAACAAAAACCTAAATAAACCTGAAAACTCTTAAGCAAACTAAAAGGCAGTAGTTTTCCAGTGTAGAAAACTATTGCTAATTGGGTTGGGAAATTAAATATTTAAGACTGAAAATTTGAATGAACGGAAACTTGAAAACTGGAAAATATTATTGCACTGAGAAACATAAACAATGGGGTTTTTTATGTTAAAAATCTGGAACCCTCTATGTGTTATGATCCTCAATATTTATATATGCTGCTTGTAACTGGAAATTGAGAATATATAAGAATGACGTGAATATCTCTCTTGCTTTAATCGTGCAGAAAATTTAGGAAACTTGTAACAGCTTTGTGTCGTTCACAAGAAGTAAGGAGAAAAATGTAGATGCATACTCGAGTTTTCATGATGTCAAAACCCATGGAAAAACATGTGTGTGTATGCTACAAGGCTGGCTAATGAAAAAAAAATAAAGAATCCAGAAAAGGCCAGATGCGTCGACGCACGTTTAAAGGCAACACCCTAAATGTTATGTGCCGACCCTTGAGTCGACGCATATGAAAATGAAGTACGGGAGCTAAAATCTAAAAGATTGTGTCGACGCATCCCCTGGTGTCGTCGATGCATCCAACATTGAAGGTTCAACGTGTAGGCTCTAGATGTTACGCACCGACCCTCCCTCTTGGAGTGGTCAACGCATCTACCTGTTGTAGCCTTTAATTAATTTTTTTTTCTTATTTTCATTCATTAATTCTAACACATATAAATAGATCTCATTTGTCATTTGATTTTTTTAAACAAGAATAGAGTGAAAGATACACATAGAGAGCACTTCATCTTCAACATTCCTTCTTCAAATTCAAATTCTCCAAAAATCAAAGTGGTTGAATTCAAGATCCGATAATTGTTGATAACGTCCAAATTGAAGAATTGCTTCAGATTTGGGTTGTGTTTTGTGAGCTCTATCTTGAATAAAACTGTTACGGTTTTGTCCTCCTAGATCCGGATCAGTGCGAGGGTTTTTGGTACTAATCTTCGTTTTGCAAGATTCAGCCGAGTGAAGCATCAAGGAGCAGTGGGTTCACTTGATTTTGTCACGGTAACCAGAGGATCTTGAAGGAAGAGTTAATGTTTGATCTTGTTCGATTGATATCAGCCGAGAGAAAGAAATTCTATAGCAAAATGGTAGAGATTTCAAGTATCACTAATTGGAGGTGTACTCAAAGTGATCGAAGCTTGGTTTGGCTCGAACCAAGGATCGTGAAGAAGATAGGTTCATCATCATCAATTAAATTATTTGAAAAGGGAACTATTTCTTCACTTGTTACAATTTGCAATTTTATGAAAAACTTCTCAACTCTAAATTTTAGAGTTGGGGGCATACATACACCACGAAAGGTGGAACTGCGTTACTTTCATTACTTGATTGATCAAATTTGTTAGATTCAAATTATCAAACTTGTATAAACTAAATTTGTGTTGTGTCGAGCTTTAACAAACACGTTTGTAATTATCCGTTTGATTGTTACGTGACGATTATCGACAACGCAAATTTGTTAATGCAACACTTGTGAACTTTGCTTACAAGGTGTTTGATAAATTGTCTCATCTACAAATTGCTTATCGTGGTTAAGTTTGTTTCTTTCTATTCGCATTTGAAGTATTTGATACTCAGGGTGATAGCTAAGACGATTAATAAAGTGTATTCAAAGTGCATTGATTAAAGCTAGTTTTCTAACTTTTTCTTAACGGTACGCATGTCTGATCTTCTCAATAGTGGATCGTTTAGACGATTGAAAATCCAGGACGCCTTTGTTATAAATTCTTTAAACTCGCAAATTTTAAAAACCGATCTATTCAACCCCCCTTCTAGATTGAGCACGTCGTCTAACAAGGGGTACCACGAGCTCCACTTTATCTAGTGCTTCGCAATATTACTTTGTAGAAAATAGAGAACGATCCAAAATGGGCTTATACGAGAGCTCCGATTTTCACTGGTGAAAACTATAGCTATTGGAAAGATTGTATGCGTGTTCATATCACATTTGTTGATAGAAAAATATGAAAAGTTATCGAAAATGGTCTCATGGTAATAACCATGACCAACAAAGATAAAATTACCATACCTAAACCGGAAGCACTATGGGATGAAAATGATGAGAAAAATTATGTCTATGATTGGGAGGGTAGAAACATGCTTATAGATGCCTTAGGTGTCGATTGATAATTTCCAGTATCTCATTGCACCACAACCAAAGCCATGTGGGATGCCCTACAAATTGCCTTTAAAGGCACGAATGATGTTAAGCTTGCTAGAACCAATACTTTGACTCAAGAGTTTGATCTCTTTCACATGAAGCATGGTGAAACCATTATCGATATGCAAAAGAGATTCTCTCACATTATTAATCGCTTACACACTCTTGGTCATGTTACTCCCAATGCAGTTGCTACCAACAAAATCTTGAGATGTCTTAACAGGGAATGACAACCGAAAGTTAACGTTATCAAGGAAGAAAAAAACCTAGCCACTCTTGACATCACAACACTATTTGGCAAGCTCCAAAAACATGAACAAGATCTCACAAATCTCAACAAGTACGGAAAAAAAAAAGGAAAAGCCAAAAGATACGGAAAAGAAGTATATCTCATTGAAGGCTTCAAGCTCAAAGTCTTCCACCAATAACTCATGTGTTAGTGAGTCTAGTGATGATGATGAGAGCTCGAGTGAAGACATGGGGTTGTGTGTGAGAAAATACCACAAATATCTTTGAAGCAACACTCGGACAAAAATCTCGTCAACTATAGGCAACAATCAAAGACACCTAAGCAAGATGATGACAAGAAATCAAAATCAAGGGGATCATAATTCAATTGTGGGAAAACCGGACACTACAAGCCGGATTATCCTCTTCTCAAAAGAGACAAAGGAAAAGACAAATTCCAAAGAAGACTTAACAAAGCTAGAAGAGCTTACGTTACATGGGAAACTGATAGTGAAGAATCTAACAAGAGTGACTCTAAAAATGAAGAAGAAACGATCAACTTTTGTTGTATCGCTCATCACGGAAAGAAGAAAAAGGAAAAACATTCTAAGTATGATCATAGTGATAAAATGTCTCATTTAGAATTACAAAATGCATTTGACACTCTACATCATGAGGCTAGAGAAGCTTTCAAGCGAATAACCTCAAATAAGAAAACAAATTCATACCTTGAGCATAAAGTTTCCGAATCTAAAAAGGAACTTGAAGCTCTTAAGGAATCTATGATTGAGAAGGTCAAATGTGATAACAAAGATGACAAGATGTCTTGGCATGATTGGCACAGATGTGAAACTTGTCATATTTGACAAGGAGAAGTTAAAACTCTTAAAGCTAAACTTGACAAGGTTTTACAACCCAAAATTACATATTCTATTGATAGATCAAATTTCCGAAGTAGTATGATTAATCATTATCAAAAATACACTTATGAAATTAGAGATCAATTTAGCAAATGCAATTATCTAAACATATTGATTTGCCTATATTGTTGCAAAAAGGGATATACCATTAAAAAATATCGTTTTAGGAGATTTCTAGTTCCTCAAGGAATTTTTCAACGGTTACCTAATTGCAACTCTTATCCGACTTACACACAAGGTGTAATACGGTGGGAGAACTGACTTTGAGAATTTGTTTTGCTTTTTATTGCAAATGTTGCGGATAGCAAGAGTCACCACCGACTTTTCTTTTATCCAATTAAGGGAAGGTGAAAAGAACAGGAAAAGATCTTCGTTAGATTCTGAGTAAGGGAGAAGGTTATGAAAAGGAAAGGTATTAGCACCCCTTTCCATCAGTAGTTATCTACGGGCTCTTAGTTGCTTTTACTTCACTTTAAAAAAAATTTTCTGTGTGTTTGACAAAAATGTTTTGAAAAGGCATTTCGCTTTGACTTTGTAATGATTCACGTAGGAATGTATACAAAGTGTTCAGAAATGTTTCATTTTGAAAAGTGTTTGAACTTTGACAAAAGTGTGAGGTGTGAAAAGTATTTTGATAGAGCAAGCAACTAAAAGTCTTATTACCTACTCAGAATTGGTCGTTTTCGTGTTATTTTACGTTCCTTTAGAATATGTTATCCATACCATTAGTTGGTAGGTAACCCTATTCGTTGGATGTAGAAGGGACATTCGAAGGGACATCGGATGGTCATAGAAGGCAACTTGTAGGAAGTATCCTAGCACATTCGAAGGGACGATCATCACTTTTCATAGGCAACAATCGAGGGACGAGATCATGTTTTCGTAGGCGACATCGTGGGTCTATGATCTTTGTATCGAAGGGACTATGATGATATGTTTATATGCAACGGTGCTAGGATACCTCTACGTTCGAGGGACTTGACCATTTGTTCGAAAGGCAATGTGAGAGAATTACCCTAAGGGGTGTGTAACACCCCTTCTAAAATACCCCGAGTAATTATTTAGTTTAATAATGAAATCAGCTTTAATCAGAGTTAACACGGTAATACAAGGGATGCCACAATGGTAAAATAAACAAAACTTCAAATAAAACATAGTAGCCATGCTACACTGAGGGTCACTATCAAAATAATCAATTGAGTTAAGACCATGTCTTACACAACGGAAATAACACCATCAAAACAAAACGGAATAAATCAAACTCTTATTTATTCCTAAAGTAATTCCAGATAACAATTGAATAAAGAATAATTTCTTAGCTAAACGTTCCCCAGTGTTACAACCTATCAGAGCATGACACTGACACGCGGACTTAAATGAATATAGCTCTTGAGCCATCCTCACCAACTCCTGAGCTGCTAACTTTAATCTGAAATTGTTAAAGTAAGTGTGAGATTTCTCATAATTGAAATACATTATAAGCTTCTCAATCAACAATATATCACAACATATTATTTCACCCATCTTAGCATAGATTCAGATTCAACACGCAGATACAACCATACAAGTCATTATGCACAACAAATAACAACAAAAGAATTGTAACACTGGAAGACATCCTAACATGTTACAATCCCATGCAAACACAATGCATGTGGTACCAACACGTGACCAAGTCACACACACTGATCCATCATCAACCGGATACAGCAATCATCGATTTGCCCAGACACCACTGAGTCAAGAATTCAGCCTAACCACCACTATCCACTGGGTACGGTTAACGGCTATACAAGTCAAATTCCACACAATGGGAATTAACTTCACCAAAAATGCATATTCATGCACAACACCAGCATGCAACATTTAATCAGTCTATGACATGCATCAAACCATCATAACTGAATCAAATCTGAAACATGATATTCTCAACAATCATACACACAATCAACAACATAATATGTCCTTCATTCACACAAATCAGATACCTCAATGTCACAGGTACACTACCTCCTATACGCCAAATACACATTGAATAAATAATCACTTATTTTGAAATCCGACACATTTTCCAAATAATTTTTAAGTTACAGTAAATTCTTTCTTTTCATAAAATGGAGCATTTAATTTAAGAAATAACGTCCAAAACGGCGACTAAAACGGACTTACGGTTTGAAAGTTATGAATTTTCAAAGTTTAGTATTTTTCAAAAAGTTACAGTAGAACCCGGTTCCTCCATATGCGAGAACCGTTCTGAAGTCTGGCTCGCCCCTGGAAAAATGTATGGGAACCCGGTTCCTCCAGGTAGGGAAACCGGTTCCCAGAGAAAATCTTATTTTCTTTGGAAAAATTACACGTGGAACCCGGTTCCTGCCCAGGGACAACCCGATTCCTGAGTTCAAAAATGCCCAATTTTTCAATTTTACACTGAACCGGTTCCTCCTTTGGGAACCGGTTCCCACGACCGAGCCAAAAAACATTGACAAGCAGTTTTCCCAAAATCATTTTTCATTCTTTCCAAAACATACCCATATAATCCAATACCAGAAAATCACTTAATCAACACCATTAACATGCAATATAACATGTTTTATTCATTCCAATTAACCCTATAACACACAAACCAAAAGATTCTACTTAATCCGACACAATAGAGACAATTCTACGGAAACCTAGCATTCCTAAACTGAGATTTCCTAACATGCTATGATCCATACGGTCGAATTCAAAACCGATAATATATAATAATTAATCGAAATCACCCATTAACTTGTGGGTTCTTCGACTTCCGACACGAAACGACTTTTTCTCCTTCCTTTCCTCTTCTCAATTTCACGTGCTGTGAGTTTCTCCCAAAAGTGATTCCTTTTTCTCTTTTTCCTTCTTTTATTCCTTTTATTATTCTAATAAAATAAAATAAAGTAATTAATGTGAGTAGAGTCTTTTACTCCTCACACCCTCACTTTATTCATCACACCACCAATAATTCCATTTCCTTATTCCATAATTAATCCCAATAAATCCAATATATTAATAAATTATATTCTCAATTAAATTAATAATTAAAAATCATAATTATTTAATAATCGAATTATTTGGGGTGTCACAAGGTGCATGTGTGAAAAAAGTGTGTTGAATTCAGATATTTTATCTTGGAATTAGGAGTTATCTATGTTCATTTTTATCTTGCCATACACGCCTAATTACTAACATTTTATAGGGTGCAGAAAGTAAATTGCGGAAAGTAAAGTGCGGAAAGTAAATGTCCTACGCTATTACATGGCTTTGGGGCAGATACATAATAGGAGTGCGGAAAGTAAAAGTCCTAATTAAACTATTACATCCCATGAGCAGTTACATAATATTTGAAAAAAAGAATGCGAGAAAATAATCCAAACCATTACAACCTGTAAGCAGATACATAATAATCGGAAAATATAAGAAGTTCGCATAAGAGAAAAAGGTTAGTAAAAATAAGATTTTTGAATGAGGAAAAAGATTTTAGGTTTGTAAAGATAATTAGATGATAGAGTAATTTTTTGGTAATTTTTTGGATTGATTTTGATAAGAAAAAGCAATTAAAAGTCAATTTAATGGTTAATTAATAATTAATTAAAATATGCATGCAAAAGTATTAATTTTAATGTCAAAGATTAAATAAATATTTTTATGATTAAAATGCAAAAGGAAAATATTTTTGGTGATTTTTAAATGCATGAGAAAAATATTTGAAAAGAAATTAAATAAAAAGGAAAAATAAGAAAAGAAATAAGAAAATATGTTAGTTGTGAAAAGTTGTAAAAATATATTGCAAAGCCAAGGATTGAACCCAGGACACATGGGTTATACGCGCGCTGCCTTGACCACTGGACCAACCTGCGATTTGTGTTAGAATAATGAAACAAAAACATTTTAAGGGAATTATTTTTCTGGAGCCCAAATCACATGCGAAGATCTTCATCTTCTTCGTATGAATTTTCAAACAGATAGCGTCGGTCTGGTTCGACGCTAAGGCCCCTGCAAAATTCCAAAATCTCATACAAGCAATATAAATTAGTTATGGATACATGGATCGATTGGAAACATCGTTCTAAACACGATGGTGGTCTCAACTTTGGCCAATTTTAATTATTTCAGAAAGCCCTAAAACGTAACTCAGAACCCTAGCCATGGCATCTTGTGATTGCTGTACTTAAAACACAATTAACCAATGCAGAAAGCTTCGAAACTTCAATCTAAACACAAATCAAACATCAAAACGTGTTAAATATGCATGGAAATCAAAAATCGAAATTGAGTTATATTGAACAAACCGAAATCTGGAATTCGTGATTCTGGATGTTTGGGTGGCATGTGAGTATCTGGATCGATTCAGGAGACCTCCAGGAATGTATTGGAATGCTTAGAATCGATTGAAACCACCTGAAACTAGGGCTGCAAGTTTCTTGAAATACAAGTTTTTTTTTAAGTTGGTAAGGGTTCTTGGAGGCAGATTTTTCGTTTTTTGTTCATGAGTATGCATTGTGTATATATAGTAGATGGATTTAGGTCAAGAATCATGAAGAAATAATGTATCAATCAATGAGAAAATATTTGATTTGGTATAAAACCAAATATTGCCTTTTTGATCAAATTTCAATCAATTCTCTTGCCAATCAATGCCAATTTCGAATTTGACAGCTTGGGAGGTTTGCTTGGACCTCAAGAATGAGAGAAAAATCCAATTTGCATTTAATTTTGATTTTCTACCTTTTATTTTAATTTAATTGGCTTTTAAATGATTAAAATCCAAATTAAATAGAAAATAAAAGATAAAATTTGTGGCCTTGGGCTTGGAGGTTCCAAATTAGCTTAGGAACAAGTTTGAACCAAGAAAAGTTAGGCCGCTTTGCAAAATTTTGGCTTTTGACAAGTATTTCTCTTTGTGCACCTCTTCAAAAATGCCCAACTTATGCAAGGTGTATCTTGCTTAATTTTTAACATTTTTGGATGTTCTTGGACTTTTTGGAAAGCTCTAGATGTCCTTTAAACAACCTCTTTGGTTTTATCTCAATTGGAGTTTCCATGCTCAATAACACTTCTTTACAAAAAGTTGACTTTTTGTTGACTTTGAAAAGGACCTGTAATGTTTTGATCCATATCTTCAAAATGAAGCATTTTCTAACCATGATTGTGAGACATGAAGTTGTAGAGAATTGAATTCTCTTCAAAATGAGAGGTGGTGGAAAAATTTCTGATAAAGTATGAGAAAGTTATGTCTGGTCAAAGTTCTGTTGACTTTTGTCTGAGAAAGCCCAATTTAGAAACTTTGACTTTTGATCAATTCTTGAGTTTTCTTGATGAATCATGATCAACCCTTGATAAAATGATGAATGTCACTTCAAAATATGGATGTTGACAAAAAATTATGAAGTTTGACTGTATGTTGACTCTTTGTCCAATACAACTGATTTTCAACCATCTGAGCAATTGGCTGAGGAAACCTGACTTGTAAGGCTTAAAACTTGACATGGAGGTTATTTGAAGCATATTATGAGGCATGATGATCATTGGAGATTTTGGGAACCACCCTAATCTGAGAATTGCCAAATCCTAGTTTAGGTTTATTGCTTAGGAGAGGGTTTGTCTGGTCAACCCTTGTGAAATCCTTGAGTATGGATGCATGAAATGTCTTGAGAAGTATGAGGGCAAATTTTGGGGTATGACACAAGGACCCAATAAAAATTAGGTACCTACTTCCTTTGTTTAAATTCGCAGGTGGAATGTCTTGAGACTACCAAGAGAAGATGGTTCCTCGATAGTGGGTGCTCAAGACATATGACAGGTGACATATTCTTATTCTTTGACTTTATGGCTAAGAAGAAAGGATTTGTTACCTATGGTGACAATAACAAGGGAGAAATACTCGGTAAAGGTAGTGTAGGTAATCTCTCTTCTACTACTATCTCTGACGTCCTTTTAGTTGATGGTCTTAAACACAATCTCATTAGCATTAGTCAATTGTGTGACAAAAGATATAATGTCTTTTTTTTAAAGATTGTTGCACTATTGAATACAATGTAAATAAAGAGGATGTGTTCAAAGGCTTAAGGGTTAATAATATATACATGCTAGACTTGAATGAAGTATCCGTGAAAGGTGTCAAATGCCTAATCTCCTTAAATGAAAATTCTTGGCTTTGGCATAAACGTCTTTCTCACTTAAACTTTGACTTGTTAAATAAAGTTGTCTCAAAAGATTTAGTAGTCGGATTACCTATGATAAAATTTTCCAAAGATCACTTATGTGATGCGTGCCAAATGGGAAAGCAAACAAGAATCTCGTTTAAATATAAAAACATTGTGTCTACAACGAGACCTCTTGAAATTCTCCATATGGACCTCTTTGGACCTTCTAGAATTAAAAGCCTAGGTGGAAGTTATTTTGGATTTGTCATTGTTGACGACTACTTTAGATTTTGTTGGACACTTTTCTTAGCAAATAAGAGCGACACCTTTCTGGAATTTGAAAAGTTTGCCAAGATCTTCCAAAACAAGTTAAATGCAAACATTATTATTATTCATAACGATCACGAAGGATAATTTGAAAATGATTTGTTCAACAAGTTTTGTTCTAAGCACGGAATTGATCATAATTTTTCCGCACCACGCACGCCTCAACAAAATGGAGTTGGGGAACGTAAAATTGTGTTTTAGAGCAACTAGGAAGAACTATGATCAATGAAAATTGTCTTCCTAAATACTTTTAGGCCGATGCAATTAACACGACATGTTATGTTTTGAATAAGGTCCTAATATGTCATATTCTAAACAAAACTTCATATGAACTTTTGAAAGGAAGAAAACCAAATATTTTTCATCTTCGTGTGTTCGGATGTAAATGTTTTGTATTAAACAATGGAAAGGAAAATCTAGGTAAATTTGACTCAAAAACTGATGAAGATATCTTCCTTGGATACTCTCATTCTAGTAAAGCTTATAGAGTATACAATAAAAGGTTACATATTGTTGAAGAGTCTGTGCATGTTTCCTTTGATGAATCCTATCCGATGTGTATCTTCGGAAAACATACTAAAAGATCCAAAAGAAAATGACTAAAAATCTACTAATAACGAGGAAGAGTTGGATCAAGTATCCGAGGAAAGAGGGGAGGATCATCCAAGTAATAAAGATGATCTTCCTTTGGAATGGAAAACCTCTAAGAATCATCTCATCGACAACATACTTAGAGACATATCAAAGGGAGTTACCACTCGCTTTAAGATAAGTAACTTTTGTTATCATTTCGCTTTCGTCTCACAATTTGAGCCTACAAATTCTATAGAAGCCTTAATCGATGAGCATTGGTTTTTAGCTATGCAAGACGAACTTAATCAATTTAAGAGAAGTGAAGTTTGGGACATTGTCCCACCTCCGCGAGATCATCAAGTCATTGGCACTAAATGGATCTTTAGGAACAAACTTGACGAAAATGGAATAATAACTCGCAACAAGGACCGCCTTGTTGCCCAAGGGTATAATCAAGAGGAAGACATCGATTATGAGGAAACTTATGCACCGGTGGCCAGACTTGAGGCTATGCGCCTTTTACTTGCTTATGCAAGCTCACAAAATTTTAAGTTGTTTCAAATGGACGTAAAGAGTGCTTTCTTAAACGGATACATTAATGAGGAGGTCTATGTGTCTCAACCCCCTGGTTTTGAGAATTTTGAGAATCCTAACTATGTTTATAAACTTAAACGTGCGCTATACGGTCTTAAATAAGCTCCTAGAGCTTGGTACGAACGTCTTAGCAAATTCTTATTAGATCAAGGATTCTCAAGAGGTAAGGTTGACACAACCCTCTTTATTAAATGTCAAGGAAAACACTCAATTCTTGTCAAAGTCTATGTAGACGGTATCATCTTTGGTTCCACTAATATATCCTTGGTCAAGGAATTTTCTAAGCTTGTGCAGGGAGAGTTTGAAATGAGCATGATGAGAGAGTTAAACTACTTCCTTGGACTTCAAATAAAGCTATTGAATGAAGGAATTTTCGTGAGCCAAACAAAGTATTGTCTTGATTTGCTCAAACGCTTTGATATGGCTAACTCAAAAGAAAATTGACACCCGTATACCTACTGCTGTAAATTTAGACCATGATGAAAATGGTAAGTTCATTAACACAAAGAGGTATAGAGGTATGATTGGTTCTCTTCTTTATTTGACTGCCTCCCATCCGGATATCATGTTTAGTGTTTGCATATGCGCCCGGTATCAATCATATCCCAAAGAATCACATTTGAAAGTCGTTTAGCGAATACTTAGGTATCTTTGTGGTACTACTAAGTATGGTCTTTGGTTCTCCAAGGGAAGTGATTGTTCCTTATTTGGATACTCCGATTCCGATTTTCCCGGGTGCAAGTCGGATAGGAAGAGAACGAGCGGTACTTGTCACTTCTTTCCTAATTCTTTGGCAAGTTGGCATATCAAAAAGCAAGTTTTTGTTGCTTTGTCAACCGCCGAAGCGGAATATGTTATTGCCGGTAATTGTTGTGCCCAAATCTTGTGGCTAAAGCAACAATTACTCGACTTTAATGTCCACCTTGGACGTATTCCTATTTTATGTGACAATACTAGTGCCATCAATCTAACTAAAAATTTGGTCCTACACTCTCACACAAAACATATCGAAATAAGGCACCATTTTCTTAGAGATCATGTGGATAAAGGCGATGTAATATTTGAGCATGTTGATAGCAAGAATCAACTTGCAGATATTTTTACTAAATCGCTTGCGACTGAGCCTTTCTTCCATATTCGAAGGGAACTAGGCGTTCTTGATATCTCGGAACGATTGCATCTCAATTGAGGTGTATGCTCTAAATTTTATTAATTATTATCTCCATCTACTATTCACCTTTTGCTAGTTCTTAGTACAAGGTTCATAACAAGTTCTCATGGAGGTAATATCTCTCTAACTCTTAAATATTCCTTATTTTAAAATATGTGCTTACTTGATTTTCTACTTGACTTGTGATTGGTGTGTACTTATATACAAGTGATGCTTATGTATTGTTTATTCTTCATGATTACATGTCTTCAATTTGCAGAAAATATAAGTGTCTAAGTGGTTGAGTCGACCCAAACACATACCTGCGTCGACACACTCTCTTTATTTAGTTCATTAGTAATTTTCAAAGTAGTTGCGTCGACTCATGGCTTCGGGGTGGTCGACGTATCGCTTAAAAATTCAGTTTTTATTTTATAATTAGGTTTCATTTGTTGCATAATCCCCATTTCATCATAGAGTGAAAAACGAAACCCTAACCCCTCCAAGACCACCATACAACCTTCTTTCTGTTCTTCATCAAAATCCTTCCAAAAATTCAGCATGGCATCTCAGAGGGTCGCAAAGAAAAGGATTCTCCGCGGTGGATCTTCTCAAACTCAACAAGATTTACCGGTAACTGCTTTCTCACTTCTCTCCACTGATTTAACTGAGTTCTTTGAGAAATTCTGAAATAGGAAGGTTGTAAAGCAACACTATGTTACAATGAAAACCCTTGAGGAAGAACATTTGCTTGATATCATTGACCTAATTAGCTTTCAAGGGATCCAACCCTTATTTGCTTGTACTAATGAGTATAATGAAGATTATGTTAGGTTATTTTATGCTGGTATAAAGGAAAAGTTTGAGGGTCCAGTGTTTCGTTATCGTATTGACAACAAGTTCTTCATGGTATCATCTCATGTTTGGAAGGATCTTATCAATCTTGATTCTGAAGAAGCAAATGCTATTAGGTTTTCTGACTCCACTGACATTGTTGGATATGATTTTAATACTACTTTTAATTTTATGCTTAAGACACCATACGTTGAACACATTGTCAACAATGCTCTCTTTCCGCCTAATGTAACGACTCACTAACACCCTTTGACCGGATCCTATACTGGTTTGTGGGGCATATCATTAGGCCCAAAAAGAATGGCCTGTCAAGAATCGACAAAGATGATGTCAAGATCATGTTATTCCTGAAAAATAAAATAAAATTCAATTGGCCTCATTACCTTGCTAGCAGGATGTTTGATCTCTGTGACTCTACTCGCGACACCTCTTTATGTTATGGCTCTTTCATTCAAAGAATCTTGAACCGTGAGCGAGTTAGAGTTGTTGGCATCCCTTATGTGACTTTTGACATGGATCAAGAGTTCACTCACAAATCCCTTAAGCTTATGGGATTTATATGGTGCCCTCAACGACAAGCTTTTTGTCACGTTGTGAGATTAAATGCTACTCAAATCGGAAATGCAAGTGATGATACTGATGAGGAGATTGAGGCAATGTTTGATGAGGGAAATGCAAGAAATAATGCTAAAAATTGTGAAGGGAATCCTGAACAAAATGGATGAAGATGTTGGTATGGCGGCTGATCAAAGTGACATGGCTCGGGTACTTGCTCAAATGCAATGAATGAAGCTTCATAGGCGTGAAGACCTAGCTTCTCAAAATGAAAGGTTATCCACTTATGAAGCAACACAAACTAAGCGCTACAACACTTTGCATGAAATGATTCAATCTCATGCCGAAAGCTTTGCCTCCTTCCAAAATCAGTTTATGCACTACTATCCATTGAACCCATCTGACCAGCCTCCTACAGATGGAAATTGATTATCATAACTCTGCATGTTGTTCCGTTTAATCTATTGTAATTTGTTTTTATTGTCATGGTCGTATTGTATGTTTGTGTGTGACTTACTTTTCATGTGTTTGTAGCTTCATGAATGCTTATTTAATGTTTCCGTATAATGTTTCACTTTGTGTATTCATTATGTTTCTAAAATTGCATCTTGTTTGACAAATGCCTTTTAGTTATATTGTGTTATGTTTAACCTTGCCTCTCTCTTTTTAATATTGTCAAAAGGGTAAAATGTGATGAATAAAGGCTTATTACTATATGCACACTCTCAGGGGGAGCATTGCTCGTATTCGCATATTACTCGCTTAACTTATCTTTAGACTTTGTATACCTCTATGCGTTTTTCTTGTGTACAAGTACTACCTTGTGTTTATCGGTTTTGCCATCATCAAAAAGGGGGAGTATGTAGATGCATGCTCGAGTTTTCATGATGTCAAAACCCTTGGAGAAGCATGTGTGTGTGCTACAAGGCTGACTGATGAAGAAAAATAAAGAATCTAGAAAAGGCCAGATGCGTCGACACAAGTGCCTCTCCGGTCGACGCACGTTTAAGGGCAACGCCCTGAATGTTACATGCTGACCCTTGTGTCAACGCATATGAAAATGAAGTTTGGGAGCTAAAATCTAAAAGATTGCTTCGGCGCATCCCCCTGTTGCCGTCGACGCATCCAACATTGAAGGCCTAACGTGTAAGCTCTGGATGTTACGCGTCGACCCTCCCTCTTGGAGCGGTCGACGCATCTACCTGCTATAGCCTTTAATTAAATTTTTTTCTTATTTTCATTCATTAATTCTAACACATATAAATAGATCTCATTTGTCATTTGAGTTTTTTTAAACAAGAATAGAGTGAAAGATACACATAGAGAGCACTTCATCTTCAACTTCTCCAAAAATCAAAGTGGTTGAATTCAAGATCTGAGAATTATTGATAACGTCCAAATTGAAGAATTGCTTCAGATTTGGGTTGTGTTTTTTGGACTCTATCTTGAATAAAACCGTTAGGGTTTTGTCCTCATAAATCCGGATCGGTGCGAGGTTTTTTGGTACTAATCTTCGCTTTGCAAGATTCAGCCGAGTGAAGCATCAGCAGTGGGTCCGCTTGATTTTGTCACGATAACCGGAGGATCTTAAAGGAAATGTTAAGGTTCGATCTTGTTCGATTTGATATCAACTGAAAGAAAGAAATTCTACATCAAATTGGTAGAGATTTCAAGTATTACTAATCAGAGGTGCACTCGAAGTGATCGAAGCTTGGTTTGGCTCGAACCGAGGATCGTGAAGAAGATAGGTTCATCATCGTCAATTGAATTGTGTGAAAAGAGAATTATTTATTCACTTGTTACAATTTTCAATTTTATGAAAAACTTCTCAACTCTAAATTTTAGAGTTGGTGGCAGACGTACACCACGCGAGGACGAAAGGTGGAACTGCCTTAACAAACTCTCGTGTTCTTTTTCGCATTTACTTTTATTACTTGATTGACCAAATTTGTTAGATTCAAATTATCAAACTTGCATAAGCTAAATTTGTGTTGTGTTGAGCTTTAACAAACACATTCGTAACTATCAGTTTGATTGTTACGTGACGATTATCGACAACGTAAATTTGTTAATGCAACACTTGTGAACTTTGCTTACAAGGTGTTTGATAAATTGTCTCCTCTACAAATTGCTTATTGTGGTTAAGTTTGTTTCTTACTATTCACATTGGAAGTATTTGATACTCAAGGTGATAGCTAAGACGGTTAATAAAGTGTATTCAAAGTGCATTGATTAAAGCTAATTTTCTCACTTTTTCTTAACAGTACGCATATCCGATCTTCTCAATAGTGGATCGTTTAGACGATTGAAAATCCAGGATGCCTTCATTATAAATTCTTTAAACTCGTAAATTTTAAAAACCCGATCTATTCAACCTCCCTTCTAGATCGAGCACATCGTCTAACAAAAAAGTCTCCTATAGAAGTGTGACGTTCGTCACAAGTAAGGAAGTGACAATTGTGGGCCATGATGAAGGGCGTGCCGATCGACACGGTTGTTGTGAGAGGGTGTGACGTTTGTCACACTCTCTTGTGGGCTTCACGTGCCTTTAGTTTGATGGGCTTATGGTTTGGGCCCTTATATTAATTTTATATCTCAAGCCTTTTTACTTCATTGCACCTCTTGTTTCCTACTTTACTAGCACATGCATTGCATAATTAAATACCTGAAACATAATAAAATACCACCATAATTCCAAAATAAAGTAACATAATTAAAATAAATATAGACAAAATTTATGTTAATCGAGCCAAATAAACAATATAATTTCGGGTTATCAGTTACTGGTTTATTGGTCGAACCACTGAATCACTGATCGAACCACATGACTAAACCAGATTAAACCGTATAACTCAATTGAATAGACAGGTCTTTATAACAAAATTATATAAGTATAAAGCTTGTCGAACTAGATGATCCAATCTCTACAAAATATAACTAGAAAATTCGATTTTTAAAAAACATCATATCATAAATAAATTCTCAATTTGATAATTTAAATTTAAATTTTAAACATTTTGAAAATATCATATCATAAATAAATTTATAATTTAATAATTTAAATTTAAAATATAGGTATCATATATAATAAAATAGTATAAAATTACAAAGTCTAATTGCAACATAATAAAGTTGAATTTAGTTTCAATGAGTAAAAATAACTCCGGTGCCTATTAAATTTTGTTTCAAGGAATAAAAATTATTTTAATATTGAGATATCATTCTTCAATATAAAAACTATTCGTAGCAAAATCAATCGCATTTGCAACATTTTTTCTGTCAATAATATAATTAATTAATTTAATTTTTTATTATTTATTTTTATTTAAATATAATATTTTAATAAAATAATTAAAATGAATAAAAATAAATTAAACTGTAGATTTTTTTAAATGTTAAAAAAATAAAAAAATGCAGTTGAACCACCGATTTTAAAAAATCGTCAATTTTTTTCTTTAATTTTTACCGATTCGCATTGATTCAATAACATATTCAATCCAATAATTAAACAAGACCGATTAACTGATCAATTTTCGATTCGATGATTCGACCGACCGGTCCAGTCCAATTTTTAAAATACTGCTCTCTAAAGTCTCTCTGTTAAGAGACATATTAAATTCCACAAATATACCCAAATCTAAATTTATTTAACTTCTGTAAAATTTATTTATATTAAATTATTTATGGTAACATAACATGTACTAGTATCCAATATTTATTATTCACCATTGATTACACAAACGTGCACGTTAATCCATCCGTCAAAATCAAAACACACCTCTCCGCGCACGTTAGCCCAACTTTTACTCACACAGTGCACGTTAGCGCACGGTAATGCTTCCCTGCAGTCACCACCATGGTTCTCCCGAACCTCCTTTCTTTCCCCACCTTATCCTACGCATCCCTTTTCTAGGGTTAACGTTTCTTCCATGCTTCGTCTCAGAATTAGGGTTTCCTCATTCACATTGTACTCGCTTTTCACCACATGGATCACAGAACGAAACCTAACGATTCGTTCTCTTACTCCACTCTCTTCAATCTCCAGGTTCGTCTCCGATTTTTCTCTCTGCGTGTTTCTTCTTGTTTCGAAATTCATTTTTTTTTTAAATTTTTTTTTCCGGATTTTGTTTTCTCTCTCACGATTAGTGTCTGAATTGAAATAGTAGAGTTGGTTTTGATAGTGAATTAAACGATTTTTGTATTTTTTTCTTCTTCCGGTTCTGATTGCATTGTTTTGTAGTCTTTGATCAACTTTGAACTTCCAGAACAAGATGATGATTTTGAGTATTATGGGAATAGTAGTCAGGATGAGAGCAGAAACAGCCGAGGTAGGCTTTTTTTTTGTTTGTTTGTTTGGGGGTTGTTGTTGATGTTGTTGTTGTTGTTGTTCAATTTTTACATCTCTTTTAGGTTTTAGATTAGAGTGTTTAATCTAATTGGATTTTTTTTAATCACGAGTGACGGTTCTGTTGTAAGAACTTACTGTTTTGGTGGTTGGTGATTGTTAATTTTAAGAGGGTTGGCTTATATGAGTATGCTGTGTCTTTTGGATGCTTCCATGTGTAGGTGGGGCAGTTGCAAATCATAGTAATGGGAATGTGTTGAAGAAGAGGAGTCGGTCTGGAAACAGTGACAACGAGGAGAAAAGTGGGTTTCACGGGACACATACGATGGAAGAACGATACCGATCAATGCTTGGCGACCATATTAAGAAATACCAGAGGAGGTTTAAGGGTACCACGGCTAGTCCGGACACGAATCAGGTTGCGGTTCCAATTGCAAAAGGTAACAATGGATTAAAAGCTCACAAGCTGGGGAATGAGCGGAGGAGAGGATTGCTTGATGAAGAGACTATGGCTGAATGGATGAATGGTTCCAATGCTCAGAAACCGGGGAACCTCCTTGATACAGATTTTGTACGGCAACATGGCCCTGATAGGTTTGTCTTTACTTTGTTCATTTTGTAGAGTTTGAGGTTCTGAGTAATAATAGTATTTGTTTAAGTTACAAATGACTTTACCTTTTCCAAACTCTTTGCAGGGTTATGTATGAACCTGCATTTGTGAATATTGGGGACGGTGTGACTTATAAGATTCCTCCAATTTATGATAAGTTGGCAGCAATGCTGAACCTTCCAAGCTTCTCAGATATCCACGTTGAGGACTTCTACCTTAAGGGTACATTGGATTTAGGCTCCTTGGCTGAAATGATGGCATCTGATAAAAAGTTTGGGAATAGAAACCGAGCAGGCATGGGGGAAACTGTATCCCAATATGAATCACTTCAAGCACGTCTAAAGGACACACCGGTTTCTAATTCAGCTCACAAGTTCAGTCTGAAACTATCTGATGCTGATTTGAACTCCTCCATTCCAGAGGGGGCGGCTGGAAGCATAAAGCGGTCTATTTTATCTGAAGGGGGTATATTGCAGGTTTATTATGTGAAGGTTTTGGAGAAAGGAGACACTTATGAGGTACCTTTCAGATAATATGCAAGAGATTTTTCCTTTTATCTTTACCACACTTTTTTTTTTTTGCTTACATATTGCTTTGTCTTTCAACTGCTTCAGATCATTGAAAGAAGCTTACCCAAGAAACAAACGGTAAAGAAAGACCCCGCGTTAATAGAGAAAGAGGAAATGGATAAGTTTGGAAAGATTTGGGTAAATATCGTTAGAAGAGACCTACCAAGGCATCATAGGAATTTTACCACTTTTCATCGAAAGCAGCTCGTTGATGCTAAGAGGGCTTCAGATAACTGTCAAAGAGAGGTATGCCCTGTCCCCCCCTTCAATAGATTGTTCCTCTGTACATGTAACGATGATTTGTAGTATAATTTAATATTAATAATAATATTAATATAGCTGTCTAGTTTAAAGCTTTTAATGGTATGTTGTGCATTTTTCATTTGCACTTTAATAAGTTTTATGAATCTATTTTCTTTCAGGTTAAAATGAAAGTTAGTAGATCGCTTAAATGGACGAGAACTGCGAGCATGCGCTCTCGAAAACTAGCCAGAGACATGTTACTATTCTGGAAGAGAATAGATAAGGAGATGGTATTTTTTAATTTGTTGCTAAAGTTAATTGATTTAATGGTGCAAATTATTAAATTCTGCCTTGGAGGACATTGTACTTTAAGTTAGGGGAACATGATGACTGCAAACTCTCTCTTAAGCCTACCTTTACTCTCAAACATCTTTTATGCGTGAAAGTTGATAATAGGTTTTCTCTACTTGATTACGTGCCTTGACCATGTGATTATTTAATGGATGATAGTCTTGTATTTTCCGTGTTAAAGAGATTATGAAACGGTGCCTCAGTTTTTAAATGTAGTGAGCCGTGATTGATCTGGGTGTTGGGCGGTATATGCACTTTTCAAACCAAAATATTAAATTATGGGGGTGTGAGCTGTTCAGTTTATATGTTTTTGAGATTCATATGCACCACATTGTTGGTTCTGTTTGGGTGGTCTATTTAGTAGACATGCAGATGTTAGCATCTTTATTTGAAATTACTTTTTGATACGTGAATATGGTCATGCTGATGTAATAGCCACTCATAGTATTCGTAAGACTTGAATATGCTGTAATTTTTTAATTTCATCCCTTGCAGTTAGAAGTAAGGAAAAGGGAGGAAAAAGAAGCTGCTGAAGCTTTGAGGCGCGAGCAGGAGATTCGAGAAGCCAAGAGGCAGCAGCAAAGGCTAAATTTTCTAATACAACAGACTGAGCTATACAGTCACTTTATGCAGAACAAGTCAATATCTTCAGAAGCTCTATCCATGGCAGATGGAAACACAAATGATGAAAATGCACTGATCAATTCTTCAGCTGCTGGTCGTAACGAGGAGGAAGATCCCGAAGAGGCTGAATTGAGGAAGGAAGCTTTAAAAGCTGCTCAAGAAGCAGTTTCCAAGCAGAAAATGTTAACAGATGCTTTTGACAGTGAATGCTTGAGGCTGCGTCAGGCTGGTGAATCTGATTCACTTCAACCAGAAGTTTCTGGAGCAAGTAATATTGACTTGAAAACCCCGTGAGCTGCCTCTCTTTCATTATTAGTTTATGTGTGAATGCATATTATCCTCAGATACTACATTACATAGACACATATGATTGTACTCATGCAAATTTATGTTGATGGTCAATTAGATGGTATCAAGAATTTACAATAATCAACAGTGTTCCTTCTAATCAATTTTTGCATTGTTTGTATTGCAGTTCCACCATGCCTGTGGCATCGACAGTTCGGACACCTGAATTATTTAATGGCTGTCTCAAAGATTATCAGCTAAAAGGTCTTCAGTGGCTAGTTAATTGTTACGAGCAGGTTGTTGAGCACTCTTAAGTCTTATCTAAAGTCTCAGTGATTTGTTTCTTTTGGTTGCTAATTAGAAGGAATTTGGTCTCTTTCAGGGTTTAAATGGTATTCTTGCTGATGAGATGGGACTTGGAAAGACCATTCAGGCTATGGTTTTTTTAGCTCATTTAGCTGAGGTAGCTTTTCATTCGGCCTCTTTTGCTTCTTTCCATTTAAGTGACTTTATTCAGTTTATCGTAACTTGCTTGTCTCATGCAGGAGAAAAACATATGGGGACCTTTTTTGGTTGTTGCACCTGCTTCTGTATTAAATAATTGGAATGAGGAACTCGAGCGCTTCTGCCCTGAACTGAAAGTACTTCCTTATTGGGGTGGGCTTTCTGAGCGGACAGTGCTTAGGAAAAGTATGAACCCAAAGGATCTTTATCGCAGGTAATATTATTTTCTTGTGCATTTTCATTAACTTGAAAGACTGGTGGTAGTAACGGCCTTATGCTTAGGGGTAGATCTTTGAGAACAATGGGCTTTTCTTGTAATAAATAAAATGTTGCTAACCCTATAAAGATATTTTAGCATATATAATTTGGATTCTTGGATTGTAGAATGCATTCTCTCTCGGCACTTTTATATTTGTTGTTGAAATAGTGGCAAAATAAGGATCTCCTTTTAAACCTGATTTATGAATTAAAGCTGCTGATGATGATAGTTCAATGGTGCGACTTTTGATTTTCACTAAAAATATCAAATGAACTAAATCAGTAAAGGTCGTAGACTTAGCAAGTTAAACTTGAGAAAAATTGGTTTTGTGCTGCTACTGCCTTTTAAGATTTCAGAGAGACAGTGAGATATACAGAGACTGTAAGGTTTAGTAGAGCTTGTAGTTGTAATTAAAATCAAATAAAAGGACTAAAAAAGAGCATTTTAATTGCTAGAAGGGTTTAGTATATGGGGGACCACATTATGTGGTTTTCCACTCTAGAACCCCTAATAAATAATAATGATCCAAACACTAACACCGTCAGAAATGAAATAATAAAATTTGTCGGCATGGCTGCATTATACTGGGATTTTTTTGAAATTGATAATGAGGGTGGATTTGGTAACGAACATAATAAGTCTTGTTTTGTTTGTTGGGATTTTTGCTTCTTTGGGTTTTATTCACCAGCTTAGAAAATTTTGTTAAATATGTGGTTGGTCTCTATGAAATTATGATCGTACAACTTTAGTCCCTATAAAAGTTTCTTAATTATGTCTTGATAGAAACACACAAATTTATATTTTACAGACTAAAAATGAATACATTTTTATATGGAGTGTTTAGGGACCAAAAACATACTTTCCCTTTAAAAATCTAATACTATGGTACATTTATATTCATTCACATCAGCTGCCATATAATTGAACCCCGTAAGCATTTTTAGGGTATTAGTATGTAAGATGAATTTAGTCAAACTAAACTTTGGAACATTTTAACAAATAAACAGAGCATTATTATGGGATGAAAACGAAAGCCAAAGTAATGGGATGAAAAGTATATCAGTGCATTGTTCATTTGTATAGCATCAGCTTTGGCTAAAACCTTTGGAACTGTGAGGCTAATACAATATTTTGTGCTTTACCCACCATTATAAATTCTATCTGTATATCTTTTGGTCTTTAATTTTGAACTCTAATTTCTCTTGTTATTGTACCTTATTTACCAGGGAAGCTAAATTTCACATTCTCATCACAAGCTACCAGCTGTTAGTCTCTGATGAGAAGTATTTCCGCCGCGTGAAATGGCAGTATATGGTTTTAGACGAAGCTCAGGCAATTAAAAGTTCCAACAGGTTTGCATTAATATCTTTTCTGGGGTGCATAAGTGGACATTATTAGTTGCTCCTTGTTACTACCGGTTATTTAAACATTAGTTACTCCCTCCATTCTCTTTTATAAGCAAAAATTAACTTTTTAGATTCATCAAACAAGTAATGTATCAGTCTATATATAGTCCAAATACATCATTTATTGAATGAACTTAAAAAGTCAAAATTTTCTTATAAAAGAGAATGGAGAGAGTATTTTCTATGATGTATTTTTTTAGTATTTTGCTGTGTGTAATTTTGTATACATTTTATTAACTGTGTGGTTGATGAAATATTTAAAGTTACCTAACATCTGTTTTTATCATTGTCACCCTTTAAAAAATCATAATGTATCCAACAGTATAAGATGGAAGACACTCCTCAGCTTTAACTGTCGGAATCGCCTACTGCTGACCGGTACACCCGTTCAGAATAACATGGCCGAGTTGTGGGCTCTTCTTCACTTCATTATGCCAACTTTATTTGACAGCCATGAGCAGTTTAATGAGTGGTTTTCAAAAGGGTATGTATTCCTAACTATTGTCCTTGGATAATTTTGCTAATTTAACTACTGTCTGACCATCTGTTATTATTTTCCACTAGAATTGAGAACCATGCAGAACATGGGGGTACTTTAAACGAGCACCAACTTAATCGATTGGTAAGTGTATTTCCTGTTTGATAGTAAATTAGTAATAATAAATAAATGGTAAGAAGGATGTGTTATTGCATTATATTGATTTTTTCAACCAGAAATTGTATAGGCATATGAAATCTACATTGTGGAATGAGAGGTGATCGAGTACTATAGTAGTATCTTATTACAAGAAAATATGGAAATAGAGCAAACTTCAAGGAGCTGTAACCTCCAAATGCCCAAAGGTCCTAATTCTTTGGATGACATGATTCCCCTCATTCTCAATCCTCTTTCTTATTTATGGCAAACATGCCTTACTTTTCCTTAGTCCCTGATTGACCCCAAACCACTAACTAAGCTTCACCTATCAGGGCACAACCCTAATCCTCTTTTTTATTTACGGGCAACATTTCAATTTTAAAATAAAAATAATTTTTGTATAAAGCTGATAGGATACTGGATTTGGGCCTTTTAACCCATGAGAAGGTTGAATAGGGAAATAGGAATGACATGGCAATATTCTGTTAGCAAGGAAAGGGTTAAAAAAGATAGAGGAGAGGGGGGATCATTGGGAATTTTGTTAGAGTTGGTTAGGAGAGAATTTCTCTCTGGAATTAGGAGTCTCGGATTCTGGGTGTGCATCCATTGCTGGTGTAAGAACTTTTCTGCTCAGCTATTCAGTAAATGTGATACAATTTCTTTTCCTTGAATTTTTGGGTTCTATCAAAAGCTTGCATACAAACAGAACTAAACATCAATCGAAATATATTTTTTCAAGAATCTTAAATAAATGGGCCTAATGATTTCCCTCCTTCCTGATTTTCCCTATTTATAACCCATTTCCTACTAACCTACAACGGGGTTGACCGGGAAGGCCGAGCTAAGCGTCATAGAGTGCAGCCTCCGAGACGTCAGCTCTCCGAGGTGTTGCTATGATAAGGACTTGGGTATTAAATAAAGGGTACGCAAGGGATGCTCGTTGCGGCATTTAAGTGTCTTGGTTCTTCCCCCTCAACCTTGATAGCTTTCTTTTAAGGGTGAGTTCCGCAAGTGCTTGGATACTTGTCAAAATGATTGAGGTCAGGAGAGAGATCTCTCCTCTATTGGTTACAAAAGATTTTCCATTTCACACAAATTATGGGATTCACATAATGATTCCCTCCATCCTGATTTTCCACATATATAACCCCTTTTAACTAACCAACCTAATTTATCTCTTTATTATCCTAACATATCTACAATATATAAATAAGCATATGGGTTTGTGTTAAACAAAGTTATGGCAATTGGAGTTACAATAGGATGTCTTATATTGAGACTTTCATTTTTATTATTCCTTCTAAATATTTTTTTATCATATTGTTAGAATTGTATTTGTAAATTTTTGACTTATATTCAGTTGCTCTTCTCTTAACAGCATTCAATTATAAAGCCTTTCATGCTCCGGCGTGTTAAAAAAGATGTAGTTTCTGAGCTGACTAGCAAAACTGAAGTTACCGTGCACTGCAAGTTAAGTTCTCGGCAACAAGCTTTCTATCAAGCAATTAAGAACAAGATATCTCTTGCTGAACTGTTTGATAGTAATCGTGGACAGCTCAATGAGAAGAAAATCTTGAATTTAATGAACATTGTTATTCAACTGAGAAAGGTAGACATTGTTATCCATATTTTCCACCCCTTATTTTCTCTGTTTTTAGTTCTATTGATGTAAATTTTGTATTAGTTGGTTCCAGTTGGAATAAAGATTGTTATCCAACCATGATTACTCATAATAAATGTCCTCTTTGGATTTGTCAGGTTTGCAATCATCCAGAGTTGTTTGAGAGGAGTGAGGGAAGCACATACTTTTACTTTGGAAAGATTCCAAATTCCCTTCCTCCTCCTCCATTTGGGGAGTTAGAGGATGTATATTATTCGGGTGGTCAAAACCCCATCTCATATGAGGTACTTGATTTTTATCACTGTTTCAAAAACATTTCATGTTGTTATTCTGTCTTCATTGCCTCATGTTTTTCATTTCATTTTCATAATGTCTCTTATGTTAGGAGCAAAATCAGTATGTTACATCACATTGTATTTCGTATCTTTTCTGTTAGGAGTGCCTCATTGGATGAGATAAGACTTGGATATAAGTTTATAAGTGGAGGCAATCCTCACCTTATAAGCCAATTATATTTCAGATAATACACATTAAAATTGCAGGGTGTTGAATGAGAGAAAACGAGAGACATTGTGAAACCCTGAGTTTAAACTACATCACGAAGATTCTATTATATGGGCTAAGAAACAAATGAATATACAATTGATGACATTAATTACAATAGAATACGCTAGTGAGTATGCTAAA
The DNA here is from genome assembly GCA_021764765.1 of Vicia sativa. Classification (NCBI taxonomy): domain Eukaryota; kingdom Viridiplantae; phylum Streptophyta; class Magnoliopsida; order Fabales; family Fabaceae; genus Vicia; species Vicia sativa. Next base: position 141,307,021 of record CM038795.1, on the reverse strand, counting down.
ACATTTATCGAATATACTTTATACTATTTGATTTAAATAACAACACTCTCCCTCAAGTTGGAGCATATAGATCAAAAACACCAAACTTGCTACATATATAACTGATTCTAGGATTTCAGAGATTTGTGAAAACATCTACCATTTAATTATTTGAATTAGCAAAGCTAGTGGTGATGTAGCTGGATTGGATATTTTCTTTGACAAAATGTCAATCTATCTCAATATGCTTGGTCTTCTCATGAAAAATGGATTTCAGGCATTTTGCAATGCAACTTGATTATCACAAATTAATGTAATTGGTTTTGATTCTCCAAATTGAACTTCTTTGAGTAGATGTTTCAATCAAATGAGTTCACATGTTACTAATGTCAGAGTATTAGTGTTTTAAAACTCAAAACGGTAACCCACCCGATCAAGGCACTGGGTCATTGGCCGGATCTGTGGGTCACTGATTGACCCGCATGACTATTAACCTGATCAATATATAAGTTTCTCCAAGAGTATCCATTATATCGATGGTATGTCTGAAGAGGTTGTGGAGCTGGGGTCACGCAAGGGTCTGCGGGAGGGATATCAATAGTTGGTGAGATGGATAACAATAGTTGGCCTAAGTGAGACAACCACAACATTCTCAAAAAATAGTAGGAAGGGTAGACACAGTGGCGAGAAGAGGGTCAAGAGGTACTCAGGTCAACTCAATAGGGAACAATCTCAAAAAAGGCAACATTAGCCGAAATGAGGTGCCGTCAAAGATTACAAGAGTGGCAACAATAACATTTTGAGACCGATGCTAATCAAGAAATACACACTTGCTTTAGAGTTTGTCTAGATTGGGAGAGAGATAGTGGATAAAACATGTGGACCCAAAGCCACATGGAAGTCTAAAAGGCTATAAGAAAAGAGAACCGAGTGGAGAAATTGGTTACCAAGGACCAAAAAGAGCATGCAATATCTAAGATAGTATGCTGTTAAGACAACATCTAAAAAACGAGATTGAACATTACCATGAAGGGGAATAGTTCCAAGTGTTTTCAATGAGATGACGATTTTTTCGTTCGGCTACCCCATTTTGCTGAGGTGTATGGGCACATGTTGTTTGGTGAAGAATGCTATTAGAGGCCATAATTTTTTAAATTTAATCGGACAAATTTTTTTATGGCGTTATCACTTTGCGAAGACTAATTAGACACGCCAAACCAAGTTTTAGTTTCATTACTAAATTGCTCAAAACTATTGAATAATTCAGATATATTTTTCATTAAAAAATAACCATATGCAATGAGAAAAATCAACAAAATATTTCTAGTCATAAGCAAAGCAGCCAATAGCAGCGCGATCCCGCTATAGTGGAGCAAAGCGAAGGCCGACCTCTATGGGAAGATCCTTAGCGGTGCAGAACACTATAACGACCACTATAGGGTAAATAGCGGGATAGTGGAGTATAGAGATTCCCAGTCCGAAGCGTTTTCTGATCTGTTATCCTTTTCCCTTCTTAAAAAACCGAAATTTCCCCTTAAATTTACAATATTTCAAGGGAAACTTTGGGGTTTTCAATCAAATTTGTGTTGAGACAAAACGTTATCCTTTCCTCATAGTCGTTTATGCATTTCAAGAGTGAATAGTGTGTGCTTTGATTTATGAATATTTTATGAGGTGAGTTATTTGTTTAATTTTACATTAAATATTTGTTTATGATTATTATATGTAATTTGTCCAAGAAAGATCAAATAGAGCGGTTATCCCGCTGTCCCACTTTTGGGTTCGGCCGCTCTGCGATGCTATCCGAGAATGACTGCTCAACTCATAAGTGGCAATAGTATGGGAAAATGAGGACAAACCTGTTTATTGACTCGATCAAGAAAATAACTATGAGCGCGTTTTCCTAATTGATATGACTCATTACAAACCAAATAATTTGGAAAGACTAGTGACCAACATTTTGAGAAGACTTTGGTGACCCACTGAGCACGTATGGTAAGAGGATAATCTATGAGCACGTATGGTAAGAGGATAATCTATGCTAGGACACATCGTAGATGGGATTGAGAGATAACAAAGACCATTGAACTCACATTCGACACCAATCTGTTGTCACAAAATCTGATCCTACAAAGTAACATTGCCATTAGCAAAGGTGACAACCCAATCATGAGAACGAGCCAATCAACTAATAGAAGTTAAACAGATGTCCATGCACGCAAAGGACAAATGTAATTGGTACAGAAAAGAGGATTTGGACAGGGTCAGTCTCCTGGGACTGTGTTTTGGAACCATTGACTAAGACTACACTAAGTAAATAGATGTAGGGAGCGGACAAAAGAGCCTTATTACCAATAATGGGGTGAGACACACTAGAAATCGGGAATCCATGGAATAAGGAAAAGCGACTTAAAGATGAAAGCAAATAATTCACCAGTATCTGCAAGCAACCAAAACAACATATCTTAAGTTATGACAATACTTTACCCAATAGAGAAAATCTTCGTATGTAGCAGCCAGAGAGGCCTCAGGAGGATCAATAGTCTGGATAGTGTCAGATTGAGCGATCTGAGGACTTGGAGGGCAGGCGCGAAGTTTCCAGTACCAAACAATAGTATGTCCTAAAACGGTGACAATACTTACAATTGGGACAAGTTTTGGAGGTGGGTGATTGTCCACAGGAATTAAAAACAGCTGTTAAATATGTGTTAAATATGCTTGGATCTCAACCCGAAAAGCTAGCTCAAAGGATGAGGTTGCCCTCACATATTTATACATTCAATAGCCCGAGAAATTAAACAATGTGGGACTTCAAACAAACTCTAACAACACAAATACCAACTTCAACACCCACTCTCACGCTTAGCATGGGCATGGGCCAAATGCCCACATTGCAGTCATTAACCAGACTCTGATACCATGTTAAATATGTTTGGATCTCAACCCGAAAAGTTAGCTCAAAGGGTGAGGTTGTCCTCACATGTTTATACATTCAACAGCCCGAGAAGCTAAGCGGTGTGGGACTCAAACAAACTCTAACAACACAAATACCAACTTCAACAACAACCATAAACAGTGAACGAATAACTAAAACTAGCAATAAAATGTTTCCTGAAGAGGAATTTGCGCGATGAACAGTGGTGCACGAGTTAAGAATATGCTCGATGAACAGCACAGTTAGTGAACAATATCACACAAACAAAACTCACCAAAAAAGGGGACGGGACAGTAGAGAAGGACAACGGGTCAATCGGGTAAACATGATTTAGAGTTATTTCTCAATAGGTTCTAGATACCATGTTGAATGAGATAAAAAGGGAGAGACACAGTGAAACAAATCAATATACAATCTACATAAATAACAATAAAATATGCTAGAATATGAAAATTAATGACTATAGAATATGCTAGAACATAAGAAAATATAATATTCCTTTATTTACAAAATATACTACTATTTAATTTAGATATCACCATAGGGCTTACTATTTTACATAGTCAAGGTTTAGGGTTTATGGCCAAGGTCTAGGGTTTAGGGTTAAGAGTCCCACATCGGATAATATGTGGGTTAAAAATATGTTCGTAAGTGGAATCCTCACCTTAGAAACCAGTTTTATAGAGATGAGTTAGGCCCAATGCACACATTCTAAGACAAAGGTTTGGTCATTGCTCACCCCTCGAGCTAGCTTTTGGGGTTGATTTAAGCTTAGCCTAAACTTAAGATGCTATCTAACTCAATTTTAGATCTGGTATTGGGTCGCCCTCATTTATCCGTGCCCTCAGAGTCTAATCCTAGTTGTTACGTGTTTCATATCCGTCACCCCATGTGTATGCGCTTCAGAGTCCTATCTTGGGATTGGGGGGATAAGTTAAGACTTAAGATCTCACATTGACTTGAGATATGGAAAAATAATTCCCTATAAGACATGGACAATCCTCGAGCTATAGTTTTGGGGTTGATTGATACAATAAGACTAATGGTAATCACCATAATACATTAAGGGAACTCAATAAAATTGCTTCCATAATTAGATACTAACTAATACTACGACATACTCCAAGGATTTTTTTCTGGATATTTTGAGATACACCATGCATGTCCGGAGGATGATAGAAGCTTTAATGCTTTATCAATGCTTTCGTTTAAACTTTTATCTATTTTGAATGTATGTCACAATTTTATAACATGCCTGACTTATAAGGGTTCATCTTCTATGGACATCAGATCATAGTCTTAAATAAATTTTATTTCACCATATTCATGATGGTTGAGAATGGCTCATTTCTTATTGTTCTTGCCCCATTTTTTCAGATGCCTAAACTTGTCTATCAAGAAATTTTGCGCAGTTCTGTAACTCTCAGTTCAGATGTTGGTCATGGTATCTGCAGAGAATCCTTTCGAAAGTATTTTAATATTTTTAGACCAGAGAACATTTATAAATCTGTCTTCTCAGAAGATATGCATGTTAAAAGTGGAACCTTTGGGTTTACCCATTTGATGGGTTTATCTCCTCAAGAGGTGACCTTTATGGTTACTGGTTCTTATATGGAGCGGCTGTTATTTTCTATGATGAGATGGGAACAAAAATTCAGTAATGAACTTGTAGACTTTCTTACGGAGACAATAATTGATGATCTGGAATGTAGCTACCTTGAAGAAGGAAAAGTGAGAACTGTTACACGAATGTTGTTGGTACCGTCGAGATCTGAGACCAAGTTTCTTCAAAACAGATTGCCAACGGGACTCAGCCATGCTCCTTTTGAGGCCTTGGTTGTCCCACATCAGGAAAGGATTTTATCAAATGCAAGGCTTCTCCACTCAGCTTACACATATATTCCAAAAAGTAGAGCACCCCCAGTATGTTATGTTTCTTTATCATCTAGTCTTCTGTTTATTTTTCCAAAATAAGTTGTCTTCTATAAACAGATCAACCATGTTTCTTTTTTCTTTCTTAGATTGGTGCTCACTGCTCTGATAGGAACTTCTACTATAAAATGATTGAGGAACTACATGATCCTTGGGTTAAAAGGATGTTTGTGGGATTTGCCCGTACATCTGATTGTAATGGGCCTAGAAAGCCAGATGGTTCTCATCATTTAATTCAAGAAATCGACTCTGAACAACCTGTCTGTAAACCCGCTCTTCAGTTAACACACAGTATTTTTGGGTCTTCTCCACCTATGCGGAACTTTGACCCAGCAAAATTGCTTACTGTAAGTATTCTTTTACCCCCCTTTATTGTTGCTTGAGAAGTATTTCTTCATCTCTTGACTTTTGTGTCAAATTGATCTTCTAATTTAAACAATTTTAATATAGGACTCTGGGAAGCTTCAAACACTTGATATATTATTGAAACGCTTACGAGCAGGAAATCATCGCGTTCTCTTATTTGCTCAGATGACCAAGATGCTAAATATTTTGGAGGTATTTTAAACTTTTCACTGTTAAGCCTTTGGATATTGCTATTTAGAGTTTATTCATTTTATTCTTTCCTACCATGTTGTGGGTATGGCATTCACTTTATGGACTTGAGCTTACCGGTGATTTAATCCTTCTTACAGGACTATATGAACTATAGAAAATATAAGTATTTTAGACTTGATGGATCAACATCTATTCAGGACCGCAGAGACATGGTCAGAGACTTTCAGCACAGGTAATGTATACTTTGTAAATTTTCCATACTGTACTGTCGCTAAAATACTGAACATTACTTATATAGCCTCTTTATTAATTTGTTGTAGGCCTGATATTTTCGTGTTCTTACTGAGTACAAGAGCTGGTGGATTGGGTATTAACTTGACAGCTGCTGACACAGTCATATTTTACGAGAGTGATTGGAATCCAACATTGGATCTACAGGCAATGGACAGAGCTCATCGTTTGGGTCAAACAAAAGATGTTAGTTTCATTTCTTCTTCTCCCTTCTTCCTCATGTGCACATATCTGTTGATTGTTCTATTGATGCGATGTTGCTTATTTTTTGGGATCTCAACAATTTGTCTTTGACTTTTTTATTTCTTTCACATTTGAACCTTCCCTTCCTTTCCTGATTCTTGAACAATTTTGCTTGCACAGACACAGAAGCTATTCCTTGAGTTTGTAAGTACTTAACTTTTTAATTTAAAACTAACATTGGATGTATTTTCAAATTGTAGGTTACTGTCTACCGCCTTATATGTAAAGAGACAGTTGAAGAGAAGATTCTTCTCAGAGCTAGTCAGAAAAGTACTGTACAGAATCTTGTCATGACCGGTGGTTCTGTTGGTGGTGATCTTTTAGCTCCTGAGGACGTGGTATCTTTGCTTCTGGATGATGTTCAGTTGCAGCAGAAATTTAAAACTATAACTGTCCAGGTTGGTTGTGAAATCTTTTTCTTTTTAACGGCAGTTGGTTGTGAAATCTGGCGCTAGAATTCATTGTTTTACATATGTAGTTGAATGTCCCTCACCAACTAAAAACAAGGATTAAATTAAGTTCCAGAAAGCCTAAATCCTTTGTGAGTATTGTCTCCGGATTGTATTTGACCTCACTTATCCTTCCAGGGTAGGGATAGGCAAAAGAAAAACCTATGAAGGGTATTTTGGTGAATGAAGATGGTGATGCATCTCTGGAAGATGTATCCAACTCTGTAGCCCTGGGTACAACAGATGATCTTGCCGTAGACCCAGAGGGATCAAAATCCAGTAATAAAAGGTATCACTGTGCTTCTAAGCTTATTGATTTTGAAAATGCTTTGAATCTCATTTCAATCATTTTGTTTCGCTGACTCATGTTAATTGGTTGCATTCTAATAAACCTATTTAAGTTTGCTTTGAAAGTTTCTTTTTATCATTTTCTGTTGCTCTAGTTGTGGAGTAATTATCATATATTTCAAGCTGTTTTAAATTGATTAAGGGTGGTTTAGTAAAAAACAACTCATAAGGCTTGGCTTGCTTTTCTTAATCTTTATGCCTTTTAGCAAAACGCCATATCTTGAACTGGAGGAATAAAATGATAAGACTTCAAAAGATTTTAAATGTCCGAGTATTCTCTCGATAGACTGTAGGTCTAGGAAATATATTGTTTTGTTGTGTGGATACTGGATAAGCTGTATTGTTTCAAGGAAATATATTCAAGTTAAGAAAAAAAAGTCATTAAAATTGAGGAGAAAGGAGATGTGTGCATTAAATGGATTCATATTTTATTGGTTGTATTATTTAGGTGATAATATTTGAACTTTTAAGTGTACCTTTTCTGAGTTTGTTATTTTCAACTTTGTAACATGATGTTTATTTGCAGAGAAAAGCTGCTTCAGATAAGAAAACTTTGAGACCAAAGAATTCACAAAAGATTAGTGAATTTGATACTACACCTCCGGACAACGATTTGGATGATGTCCACTTAAATACTGATGATCCAGTCGTTCAGAAACCCAAGAGACCAAAGAGAACAAAGAAGAATGTGAATGAAATGTTTGAAGAGACTCTTACCGGGTCAACAACCAAGATCCCAGAGCATACCCAGTTTCAACCTCCACGGGACAAGGTTCCAAAATAGAATCAGGTCAAGACACCTAATATTTTTTCAGAACTGAGGTGTTACTGTTCTATCAGCTCTGTGGATTAACAGTTTTAGGGAGACTGCTAAATTGATTCTCAATATGATCAACAGTTTTCTGGCTCCCACTTTCTTGGTTTTCGTCCGACAGTAAGTAACGGCAGCAAAGTTGAGTCAAGACAAAGAAAGAAATGCTGTATATAGTAGCTTGTATATTGTAGTGATATGCTGGTTATATATCTTCACCTCTTCCAGCATAGTTGTACAGATTGGGCTATCATCTCTATAATTAATTTTTTTGATGTCATGAGCAATATTTAAATCTTTAATGATAGTTAATATGCATATGGTTGCTTTGCTACCCTTACTGTATCCATCCATTGACCATTTACACCCCATAATCAATATGGTGTTATTTTTTGACATGTTCACAACAACTTGTTTGATTAATCTTATGAAGGGAAGTATTTATTTTTCAAGTATTTTTGTAAAAGATGCACAAATTTGCTAATATGTTGCAATTGGGAACAAATACTTTGTATTAATTTAATTTAATTTATTCTATGTTTAGGACCCGGGAGAGGGTACTACTTAAGTCTTGGGACTATTGAAGCACTAAATCTCAAATTTAAGATAACCATGTATTAGAGTATATCAAGCAGCAACAGATTGCGATGTTGCACTGTCAGCTGTTCCTAACAGCTAATTTTATGTTAATCCTAACTTGTACATTTGTGCCCTAGCATAGAGTTAGTTGGAGAGTGTTCTCGAATCTGTTCATTTTAACCTTTACCCTCTGCACCTATGCATAGCATTGGAGACAATTGAGATTTGTTCTAGAATTAGTTAGTTTTAACCCGGGCAATGTGGCACGGGGTTAGAATAATTATACTAGGCACCCCAATGGGTAGGAGATTATCTTGCCACCTCCTCAATTATACCTAACACTCCTCAAAGGGTATGAAAAGATCATAAGAGCATTCACATCCATGCTACCCACTTTAGTAGTGTAAATGAATTCCACCCAATATTATATATTATTCTAAAATGGATCCCACTAAACTTACAATATATTTCAAATTTATATTTTACTTTAATATATAAATATATAATTTAAACAAATTAATTCAACTATATCAAAATATATTAAAAAAGAAACAACATATATTAAAAATAAATTAAAATATTCATAAATAAATAAATAAAGAAAAAATAAAAATACACTGAAAAATTGGTAAATGTTAATGCCAATTAATAGTAGAAAATATACTAAACATGCAGAAAATATACTAAATACGTAAAATGATTTTTAGTTATGGTTATTCTCATGCCCAAAACGTTCCCATATATGTTCTATCAAGTCTTGTTGAAGGTGTCGATGAATTTCTTTGTCACGAACATGATGTCTTATGCGTAGAAACTCCTGAAAATCATTATTAGGAATATCTGGTGGTGCACTCGGGTCATTGTCTAAACGCTCACAGGAATAATCAAAATTACCACCATATGTGGCACGTTCATCTTCAACAACCATGTTGTGCAATATGATGCACGTATCCATTATGCGCTTCAGTGCATCCAAGTGCCAAGGTCGAGCTGGGTTACGTATGATCGCAAATCGGGATTGGAGAACTCCAAATGCCCGTTCAATATCATTTCTTGCACCTTCTTGATGTTGGGCAAATAATTTTCTCTTATCCCCTTGTGGCATTGAGATACTTTTCACAAGTGTTGACCATTCAGGATAAATGTCATCTGATAGGTAATAACCCATGTTGTATTCAGTGCCATTAATTGAATAATAGACCTCGGGAGCTCGCCCTTGCATAACATCGTTGAAGACATCAGATTGGTTCAACACATTGATATCGTTATTTGAACCAGCTACCCCAAAGAATGCATGCCAAATCCATAAGTCTTGTGAAGCGATTGCTTAAAGCATAACCGTAGGCTATCCATGATCACCTCGAACATAATGCCCTTTCAAAGCAACATGATAATTTTTCCATTCCCAATGCATACAATCAATACTCCCCAACATACCTAAAAAGCCACGTGCCTCCCCCATTTGCAGCAGATATTCGACGTCTTCAATAGTTGGCTCTCGCAGATATTGTAGCCCAAATACACTAATAACGCCTCTTGTAAACTTATCAACACATTTTAGTGTTGTTGTTTCACCAATTCTCAAATAGTCATCTACACTATCAACAGATGATCCATATACCAACATATGAATAACTGCAGTGCACTTTTGTAGTGGTGAAGTACTTGATCTACCAGTTGTATCAACTTTAAGCCGAAAATACTCATCATGCTGACCAAGAGCTTCAACTATACGAAGGAATACATGTTTATGCATTAAATATCTTCGATGAAACTGCTCATCTGTGTACAGTGGTGCTTCTGAAAAATAATCATTGAATAAATGCTCATGTCCTTCTTCACAATTTCTCTCTATATTTCTTCTTCGGCGTCTAGGCCTGCTAGAACTCACAACTTCTTCTTGGGCTTCACTTTCAAAGTAAAGTCTCACAAGTTCTTCATCCATGTCATCATTCATATAATCCATGAACATTTTTGCAATGTGGAAAGGGTTGGAAGGATCCATGTGAAGGGAATTCTAATATTTAATTATGAAGTAGAAGATAAGTTGGAAAAGAGTGTGAATCTTATTACTCATGTTAAGAGTATTTATAGGGCTACAAATAACGGCTAGTTTGAATAATGACTAGTTTGAATAACAACTAGTTTGAATAACGGCTAGTTTGAATAACAGCTAGTTTTAATAATATTGACTTTGAATAAAAGCTATAAATTGAATACTAAAAATACATAGGGATATAAAAAGAACTAGTGATTTACTAAAAACTATTCAACATACATAATCATATTAATCAAACCCATATTCTCTTCTAATCACGTCACACAATAACTCATGAGCTTGCAGTTGTCTTGAATCCATGTACGATGTATCTTTTGAAAGTATTTGTAAATCATTGATCTTCAATCTTACCATATCTCTCTCAGCCTTATGTTTCTCTCCATCGATTCTTTTCTTCTCTATCTCAACTTTTTCACTCTCAATACGTGCATAATCACGTGCAAACTGCGACATCAATTCATATTTCTTTTGAAAGTCGTCTTGCAAAGTATTAAATTTGACTTCGGGTGTTGATCTTTCCACTAGTTTTTCTTTCTCCTTTCTTTTTGCTGCCTTTTGACCGATTGGTCAACGTAACGAAGAAGGTGATGGTGAATCGAATTCGTTGCCTGTTGGTGTTTGAGGGTTAGAAGATGAAGAAGATGCTCCAGAAGTCGAATTCTTTGTTCTTTTTGAAGAAGGTTCGGATGAACCAGCAAGCCATTTGGGTTCATCTTTCAATAATCTCCATGCACTCTCAAATGTAAATTTTTCATGCTTATCTTGGTAATAAATATCATATGCAGTTGAAATGATGTTGCTCTCGGAGCTCCCATTTTTTTTTTTTAAATTCATGGCTTGCTTGTAGCATCCAACAAATTTATTAACAGATGGGTTAATCTTTTTGTTCCATCGATCTTTTAATGTCAATGGTTTCCTCTCTTGAAAAATCTCGTCGCAGTGTTTATTATAAGCTTCACCAATTCTCTTCCAAAAGCTGTCTTCTTTTTTATCAACCCCAACAATTGGATCCTTTAAAACGTTGAGCCATGACTGAATGAGAAGCTCATCTTTCTTTAGTTGGAATCTTGTTTTTGGTATATTTACAACTGATGTGGTTCCAACATCTTCATCATGGTTGATAGTTTTCAAACTATCTTGAGTGCAAAATTGTAGTATTTCAGACTCTTGGTCATTTGATTGCACACCACTAGTACCAACATTAACTTCATGAGGCATAATGGAATTAATTGTTTGAGATGAAAATTGTTGATATTGATATTGAGAATATGATGTATGATATGGAGAGTGTGATGTATGATATGAATAATTTTCAAATTGTGAATTATTTTGTGGATTTGGAATAAGGGGAGGGTTGCCATCATTTTATATAAAATTGAACCAAGAATTATGGTGGTTGGGATTCATTGTAAAAATTGTTTAGATAAATTTTTTGAAGTAAGTATGTAACTTTAAAAAAATCTATTGAAATATATATAGAAGAAAAAATTACCTTTAGAAAAAGAGCTGTTAAAATTGTTTATCTTGTTTGTTTAAAAAAAGAGTGGTTATATATTTATTATTAATATTATATATTTTTTATTATATTTATTATTTAAAAATTATCTCATAGTAAGTTTTACTACAGTGCCAAATAAGGCACCCCTTGTAACATTTTACTACTCATGTATAATATCCATTCTGATTTTACTAACAAAAGGCATATGAAACTTTGTGCAGCACTCCCCGACATGGGTGCTCTAATAATTCAAAACCAAAATTTTCCATATTTTGCGAAATTTATAGTTGAGAATCGAAAGTTCAAAAATCGAAGGGTGATACTGGAAATTCTTAAGCAAAAATAAGAATTATACCAAACATTTGGAAAATTTTCAGTAGATTTACATGGAAACTTTAGAATTTTCATGATCAAAATTTTCGATAGTATATTTCACCTAAAATTGAAAATTTTCGGTAGTTCAATTTTTTTTTTAAATTTAAAAATTTCTAGTAGTTCATTTTGTATAATTTTTTCTTACCGTTTTTCATTTTTAAGTGGGGACCAGGGATAAAGACTATTCCATTAGGGGCAAGTTGGCTGATAGAGCTGAAGCTTAGGTCATGACTGATGCAGCAGAGGCTTCTCAATTACGAGACGACATCTTCTGACCGATTATCACCAAAAACAGATGGATGAGCAGGTGCATTTGTGCGGACCTCGACGTTGAACTACTAGAGTTTCTACTACTAAGGAGATACATGCTCCTGTTCCTACTGTTGTGGAGATACCAATACATAATAATGAGGAGGTACCCGTACTCGTTGATGAGGTACCAGTTGAGGAGATTGTTATGGAGGAGGTAGCTGTTGAGGAGGTTGATGTAACGATTAAGCAAGTTCTTGATGCTAATGAGGTGTTTCCTACTAACACAAACGTTGTGCATCTATAGAGCCATCTGCTTACACTGATGGGGTCTTTTTTAGGAGGACCTAGTGACTAATTTGTGCTCACAGTGTATCCTGATCATGTCGCAGTATGACAAAGCGAGGTATATCTGTTATATTTGGTATTGTGAATTATTTATTATGTCGTATACAGAGTATTGTTACTTTTTAACTTTGTTTTGTACTGGAGCGTTAGACGCTAAAGGTTACATCCCATGGTTCATAGTTGAAGAACTTCTCAGAGGACCCGATGCCTTATTAGGTCTGGCGTATATCCGAGTTTTAGTCTCCTGGAGTTCTTCGACTGTTCACTGACCATGCTCGGCGCCTCCTTCATGTCAGCTTTTATTGAGCGGTGGCACTCTGAGACATCATCCTTTCATCTTTTATTTGGGGATATGACTATCACTTTGGATGATGTCTCCATGTTGTTTCATCTCTCCATCACCGATCAATTCTTCATCGATCCTCATATTAACCAGACAACGACAGTGATACACGTTACGAAGGATCTGGAGGTCACTGGAGATATTGTGGTAATAGTTTGAGTTTAATAGTGGATTTCACCTTCGAATGTCTTGATTGAGGGACAAGTATCAGGAGCACAGTGAGGCAAAAAGGTATGAGGCTGCCGTTAGGGCGTACACGCTACATCTAATGACATGTACTCTCTTTACAGACAAGTCAAGTGTTTATATTGATATTCGATACATGTGGTTGTTAAGCAGCCTAGAGACTCCATACTAGGATTTGACAGTGGAGATGTTGACCATGTTGTATATGACGTTTGGAGTTGCGTCTATGCGTGATACAAAACATCTACCTAGTTATTGGAGCTTGTTACAAGTATACTAGCATTTCTTCTTCGAGTTTTTTTATTATAATTTATTTGAGTTTATTAGTTATTTGTTGGATCTACGAGCATTTCCCCCACACCTGTGATAGGAGACAACTATGTGCCCTAGAAGATGCTCTACAAGCAAGGAGAAGAAAGGAAAGACAAGCGGTTCATGGTGGTGTTGCAGAGTACAGGAGGAGGCTTGATGCTAAGATAGTATAGGACGTTGTCTGGACACCATATACAACTCATTGGGCCTATCATCCATTTGACGATACTTATTTGTATTAAGGGCGTATGAGGTGAGAAACCGACGTGGCTAGACATTTTCCCGCGAGGTGGCAATGACAATATGGTTATGTTAAGGGCATCCCTCGTCCAGATCCAAAGGCTCCACCTAGTAGCATTGATAGATGATTTCATAGTAACATCATCAACCTTGATCATGCCATTAGGGATAATGTAGTTATGGTATAGTACTGTTTACAGTGTGAGGATGTTACCTGGAGTAATATCACACTATATCACACCCTCACCATACCACCGACTGTAGATTTTTTGATGCTGGGGGCCTTTTGGTGCTAGGGTTTCTGATGCTAAGGTACAAGCTGACAAAGTACCATCACCACCACCTCTATCTACCAAAGATGACTAGGAAAGCCTCACCTAATTGATTGCATTTAGTGCAAATAACCTCATAGGTTTGGATGGTGAGGTTTTTACAAGATTATCTAAGCTAGTAGACATAGCCCGTGAGAGCCTATGTAGATTTAATCTATTTTGCTTGTACTATATGTATATTTTGTGAATCAGACTTGTTATCATGATACTTATTTATTACATAATATTTTGGCAATTACATGTTTTGATTTGAAGAGGAACATAACATAAAATAGTACAACAAACATAAATTTAAAAACTAAACATGAAAACTTAGGTATTACCAGATGATTCTCGGTGTTTCGGCATCTTGATTATATCGTCGACATATCTTGTTATATGCACATCCAACTAGATCAGACCCTTACTTATCCTACGACAAAATGATTTCCACATGGCCTTCACATCTTCACTGGTATTGTATTTCCGGTTTGTATAGAGGGAAAATGAAGTTTTTGTCACCTTGTCATTTTATGTATTATCAGAAATATATTTCCGGTATTATGAAAAATGCGTATTACTTAAAATAGTGATCAACGAGGACAAGGATGATCAAATTCATTTCTTCATCTTTCCATAAACCCTATAAAAAAATCCTTCCAATCTCAATCTATTTTTCAACTCCAAATCTTCATTCTTGTGGTTCGTCATATCAAAAGGAGTTCAAGGAAGTGGAATTTAAGGTAAAGTTTATTCATTTCAATCCTCATTCTTCACATTAATCCGCTTTTCCTCTTGAAAAAGGTTATGCTAATACCAAAAATGTAATTATGTCAAGGATAGGATTTTTAAGGTCCATGTTTGCCTTCAATGTAAATAAGCTCACTGGGTATATTGTTTCATACCAAAACACCAAAAACCAGAATAAACATAAAATAACATCTTGAAAATGTCCACTTTATTCGTGATACACCATCACGAGAATTTAAGTTCACCGAGTACACACCTCTTGAAGATCTGCAATACATATTGCAGGACCTGCTACCTTATGATGACAATCACAGAGTTATGAAGATCGAGTATCGCTCGCTATCCGTTGACAAAGATGGAAAGCTTGAGTTCATCAATCATAAAATGAAGAACGACGTTGATATGCAGACTATATGGAATACTTTTACCCGTTTTGAATCGAAATTTTTGACTGAGCTAGATGCGACTATTTTGAGATCGATAGATGATACTATCTTGATGTTGCAACGTCCACGTGTACGTTGAAGTGTAATGCTTGATGTATGTCTCAATCCTTGATGTATTACCTAGTTTATGATATGAATTGTACTTTGAATTTGTGAAACTGATATAATTCAATGTTGTTTTCCTGCTTTCTGTGTAGATCCAAAATCGAAAATGTAAGTCTGGATACAAATCAGAAATTGAATTTCGATTTCAGCCTACATTTTATCAAATCTTAGTGCGTCTCAAAAATGTATTTTCGATTTTCAGGGGAATTTTTGTAACTTTGTGTGGTGCACTAGAAAACTATAGGGTGGAAAAAGAAATCCTCAAGATTATAGCTCGAGGTTGCAGTGTGAAAATTGAAATGCTACTAATACATCATAATTTTATCATAATTTTATTGTAGTTTTGATTCAGTGTAAACTTTTTAATACTAATGTTTTATTTTTTTTTACAATTATATATTTATAATTATATGACTTATAAATCTAATAAAAAAATTATGAATCAAGAAAAATGTCATTAAATATATAATTTTGACGGAACACACAAAATATAGGGACGACCTTGTCTATTATCCTTATTTTATATATTTTTGTCATTTTAATGGAAATCCAATAATTTCTTCTCTTTTGTTAACAAATTTTTATTGGGTTTATCCCTTTTAACGTGCATCTACTTTTAATTTCTTCACATAGATTTTCACTTTGATAAAATTGGTTACAAAGATCACTAACATATTTTTAGATCCAACAGATCATAATCTTAGATTTTTCAAACATAAATAATTTATCCCAACTAATTTTTTTTGTCTTCTTAAAGAATCACACTAACACTTTGTCATTTGAAGATTACAAATAGATAAATAATAAAATGTTTACAAGATTATGTAAGTGACTGTTGATACAAATATATGTGTTTTGAATCTTTGAACATAAAACATATTATAATGAAATAACTTGTTTATCTATTTATTGACTTCCACTAGTTTTTCTCGAAATTTTATTCTTTTGAAATTTAGTTTCTTTTATTTTTAAATCAATTTGTTTTCTTTTCTGGATATTATGTTGTTTAGGGGAAGAAAGTAATTTACACTCTAAAAAAGAAAAAATAGAGAAAATTGTGAGACATAATTAGAGCATTTAATTTGTAAGTTTATTTAAATGCCATGGAGTATCATTCAATTAACCCACAAAGTTAGTTATTGTTGTGAGCAACTTCTAACTAATTATGGTTAATTATTCTTCAACGGTTACAATACTTAATAAGATTAATCTTCCATATGAAATAAATATGGTTTTGACTTTGTCAAAAAAAAAGTTTTGAATTTTTAAAATCACTAATTCGTGGGATATCTTCCTAAGACACTTTCAAAAGAACCAAATCCCCTAATTACAGCTTAAAAATCCCAATTTGTAAATGATTGCAACGTTGTGTTCAAACGTTGCATCTAACAAAATGCCTTCTTTGATAGGCTCAAAGTAGTAGGAAGGAGCATATGAAACATAAGAACATTTAATATGTTTCCAGCAACCACGAGATTGAAGAATGCACATCACATGAAACTACTTGTAAAGTCATACAATATTAATGACCGCTGGGGAAGTTGGCCACACCCAATCAACTTTAATGCCAACAAATTAATTGATGAAAATGACACTTATTCAAAATAACTCAACCCTAAATAGCGCATTGTTAAAAGTATACATATATTGTTTCCTTAATTCAGCCAAATTATTAATTACTTATGAACATCAAGCTCAAGAAACACGATTTAAAATCTGCCACATCTTACTTATTCTTTCTTAAAAGATTAAATTTTCGCATGAAACTAAATTAAATGTACCCGTTCATTGGAGGAGAATAACATAACTTGGTAGTTTTGTTATAGGTACAACAAACCATAGACGGAGAAAACAAAGTCATGCCCATTTTATCCATTCCTCATATCTACTCTTTTGGCTTCACATGTCATGTGCACTAGTATTTCTACTTACAAACTACTCCATCCATTTTAAATGTTAATTATTATCGTAAATGCATTAATAAAATAGAACCAAATTGAAGTAATGTATAAAATACTAATGAGAGAATAAAATCGATTTTATCTTAAAATAAAATAAAATGACAATAATGTTTTAACATAAAAAAGTATAGACTAAATATATCAGTTATTTAATAAAAAAAAATTAATTAAAAAATTTATCCACTATCAATGAATTTGAAAGATATTGTTTGTATATTATAGAGATAGTTATTACAATATGGAGGTAGTAAAATAAATATTTATAGAAATGGACACATAATTGTACCATACTCATGCATTGAATGTTTCAATAAATAATGTACAACATTGGTCAATCAATATCTACCAACAAGATTTGATTTTTCACATTCCAATGCTGCCTCATCTTTTCTCAACCCAAAAAATCTTATTCTTATGCTAACAAGAATAAAATTTGTTAGTAGTGTAAACAAAAAAAGTTTATATAATAAATAGAACTCTCACTTTAGTTTATAGATACACAAAAACTCAAACTTTTACATTCACATTTTGAAGATTTTTTCTATCAACATTTTTTTTATAGTTTTGGATCATGGTAGGAAGCATTTTGGGAAAGATAAACCATAACACACACTCAAATGGATCATCTCAAAATCATAACAATGGATTAGAAGAGAAGCTTGATGAGTTTAGAGGCCTAATTGGCAAAACCAATGGTGACACTTTGAGAATTGTGAGTATTGGAGCTGGTGCTTGGGGAAGTGTTTTTGCAGCACTTTTACAAGACAGTTATGGACAATTTAGAGACAAAGTGCAAATAAGAATATGGCGAAGACCGGGAAGAAAAGTCGATAGAGAAACCGCGAAACATCTCTTTGAAGTTATTAATTCTAGAGAAGATGTTTTAAGAAGATTGATAAGGCGATGCGCGTATCTTAAATACGTCGAAGCAAGACTTGGTGATAGGACATTGCTTGCTGATGAGATTCTTAAAGATGGTCTTTGTTTGAACATGATTGATACTCCTGTCTGTCCTTTGAAAGTTGTCACAAATTTGCAAGAAGCTGTTTGGGATGCTGATATTGTTGTTAATGGCTTGCCTTCGACGGAAACTCGTGAGGTTTTCGAAGAGATTAGTGAGTATTGGAAAGAGAGGATCAGTGTTCCTGTTATCATATCTTTGTCTAAAGGTATTGAAGCTGCTTTGGAGCCTGTTCCTCATATTGTTACTCCTACCAAAATGATTCATCAAGCAAGTAAGACAGATTTTTCTTCTTTTCTATTTACATTTTGTCTCGCATCAGATAATTTTCGAGCATATTCAATTACATGTAGATTTGAACTATGTTAGTTAAACGATTAAAAAGTTGTCGTGAAAATTGTCTAAATCTAGTCGTGAATGTTATACAAAATATGTTACCAAAAATCTAAATTTCTGGAAAAAAAAACGTATTTAGTATCTGACATAAGAACGACAAATGTGATTACATTCAATTTATATGTTTTTAAAAATTATTATATGTATCAACGTGTTTGTGTCCGTATTTGTGACAGCTGGAGTGCCTATGGAGAACATACTTTATCTTGGTGGTCCAAATATTGCATCAGAAATCTACAACAAAGAGTATGCAAATGCTAGAATTTGTGGAGCTGAGAAATGGAGAAAACCTCTAGCAAAGTTTCTTAGACAACCACATTTTATTGTATGGGACAATAGTGACCTTGTCACACATGAAGTCATGGGTGGATTGAAAAATGTTTATGCAATTGGAGCTGGTAAGCTTCAACTTTTATTATATATCCTCAATATATTTTGTTAGATCAAAAACCTAGTTTGAAAGTAAAATGATACAAAATAAATGCAAACTCAGAACAGACTATATGTGATCACGAATTTCAGTCTACGGCTGTCTCTGATGATTTCCATGTCTTAACAGGAATGGTAGCATCCCTTACAAATGAGAGTGCTACTAGCAAATCAGTGTACTTTGCACATTGTACTTCAGAGATGATATTCATCACTCACTTGTTAACTGAAGAGCCTGAGAAACTTGCTGGGCCATTACTAGCTGACACATACGTCACGTTGTTAAAAGGCGTAACGCTGGTACGGTCAGATGTTAGCTAAGGGTGAACTTAGCCCTGACATGGGCGACAGGATTAGCGGCAAAGGAATGATTCAGGTATAAAAACTAAAAATACTAACATCGACCGTTTCTAACAAACTTGTATGTAATTTTTTATATGCATCGATTGATCTCTAAACAAAAATGTTATGACCTGCCAATTATCTCTCCTAGGGAGTATCTGCTGTGGAAGCATTCTTCCAACTTTTGAGCCAATCAAGCCTGAATGTGTTACATCCTGAAGAAAAAAAACATGTTGCTCCGGTTGAGCTTTGCCCTATCTTGAAGACACTCTACAAAATATTGATATCAAGGTAATCAATTTCCTAACAATAATTCGCATAAACCTTGGTTGTTAGTGTGACTACTCAAAGGATGAGAGGGTAAACATGTCTGTCTGGTTGAGCATTAACCGCTTCTAACTAACTAACTAATTTATCCTCTCTAAGTGGAGCAAATACGTTTCTAATGCTTCTATGCATGTTGGATTTCTTAGGGAACAATCAACACAAGCTATTCTGAAAGCTCTGAGGGATGAAAATCTGAATGATCCGCGAGAGCGCATTGCGATTGCACAAAGTCATGCTTTTTACAGGCCTTCACTTCTTGGACAACAGTGATTGTTTTCACTTGACAAAAACAAATGTTGATGTAACCATTTATAGGGAACACAGGTCAAAGGGACATTTGTCATTTATGTATTATTTTGTGATGTGATTGTTTTTTGCATTGCATTATTGTTTGTATATATATGTCAAATATAAGTCTCTGTTAAGAATTTATCATGACATAAGCACTTATGATAGTGTTTTGATATACTTATAAACTAATGATATATCTATAAATTGTTTTTACTTTATTACAGATAAATTGAAAGGTAATTTTGATTTAAACTATGGGATTGAATATTAAAAATAAAAACCAAAACATAAACTTGTTTTGGTAATTGAACAATAGCAAAGTCAAGAGTTAAATTATGCTTTTTGTAAATGTACATTTCATTATTGTTAATTTATTTGTGTTGTGTGGGAGTGAATTCCTAGATGAATCATATATAAAACTTAATCAGCAAAAAGTATGCTTAGGTGTTTAATGTATTTTGAACTGTATCATGTCATTGGATCAAAGCAGATCAATGTGGACACAACAACAAAGTTTCAAGTCTCTAATGAGGCTGCAAAAACTAACAGCTACTAGGAAGAAAACCTATACTTCCTTTCATTTACAAAGTATTCTATCTATAGGCTGTACAAAATCCATTTCTGCGTGCCTACGTATTTTCACAACTATGTCAGAATTGTATGCCAAACTCCGTGGAAGCACTGGACCTAACCAAAAAATGATACCCAAAAGAGAATTGCAAAAATGGGCTAACATTATCAAGCCCACTAGTAAGTTCAGCGGCTGCTGAGTTTCATAGCTATTTGCTGAGTTTCATAGCTATTTGTTCAACCAATTCTGCTTTCTTAAGCTTATAAGACTTTACTATATCTAGTCCCTTTGCCATGGGCCTCAACTCAGCCAAATTCTTTTTCATCAAGGTTTCCTTCGAGTAAACAGGGAGCAGAGCTGAGCTCTCGTTATGAGGATCCACCAGCGCAAGCGGCATGACATCCAATGTTGTGTCAAAGTAGTTAACAATTGAGTTTTGTACTTCTGAGGAAATTGACAAGCTTGAAACTCGTCCTTTCTCTTGTAATTCAGAAAATTCACTGCCATACAGCTCAACAGCACTATCACCAGTTTCATGCTGACCCGGCTGCCCAGTCCAATTAGTAATTTTACTATCTATGGGCTCTTTGAAGACTGTACCAGCAGTATGAGTTTCCGGTTTCCGCTGCCTTTTGGTTGAAGCATAATCATTGTCATAAGGAACGATACTATTACCACCAATTTCATGCTTGCCTGGTTTCAGAGCCCTCTTACTAAATTTACTATTCATGGGCTCATTTAAGATTTTACCAGCAGTACAGGTTTTGGGTTTCCGCTGCCTCTTGGTAGGTGTATAATCGCTGTCATAAAGATCAACATTATCATCAAATTCAAGCTTGCTCGGTTTCACGGCCCTCTTAGTAATTTTACTATCCATGGGCTCATGTTTCCGTTGCCTCTTGGTTGATACACTCTTAGATGCACTTGGAATAACTTCTGCATGACTGTTAAGGAGTTCTTTGGCAGAACCTGCCTCAAATTCTGGTTTCTTCTTTCCCTGACGTTTATAGGACTTGCTGAAGTTAACATCAACTTTGTCCTTGAGGTCTGGCGCTTGCAGGGCATTGTTGACAATATTTTTTTTAATGGCACGTGATTCTGTATCAGCAAAACACAAATTTTGAGGAAAAACAACTTGTAAGGGTGCATCCTTAGATTCCAAATCCTCATCTGGAGCAACCTCAGGTACTTCCTTGTAGGCTATTTGTGCAGTTTTCAAAACAAAATTATGCCTAGATTCCAAATCTTCATCTGAAGCAACCTTGGATTCTTTCCTGCAGGCTCTTCGTGCAGTTTTTGGAATAAAATCACACAGCTTTTTAGCTAAATCAAAATTTTCACTTTCTTCTTGTTGACTAGTACCAAATCTGGGATGAGAATGCATCTTTATCTCCTTGAAAATTGCAAGTCTATAATCATCCGAGCATACATTTCCTTGAAGATTCGTATTATCTTCCTGCATAATTTTAAGAAAAAAGCGATGAATGGAATACATTGTTTAAAATCAAATTAGAAGAATGCAATGGCCACATCCAAAAGTTTTAAATTGATTAAAAGAGGAAATGCTTTTTGCACCTTGGTTTCACATTGAATACTTCTGTTTCTTTGGGACCAAAATGGATTCAAGGTTTGACCTGCACTTATAGCAATGAGTTGGCTCCCCTTGATAACTGAATGTATATGATCATCTGAGCAGACATTTTCTTTCACAGTTATATTTACTTCCTGCACAATTTAAAGAGCAAACAATGAATAGATTCACTTGTTTAAAGTCAAAGTAGAGAATTGCAACTACCACATTCAAGAGTGCTAAATTGATTAAAAAGGGGAAAAGGGTTTTCACCTTGGTTTTACTTGGAATATTTTGGTTTTCCTTGGACAAAAACGGGTCCAAGATGTGACCTGACTCTGCAGTAATGCTTCTTTTGATAATTGCAAGTCTATCCTCATCTGAGCAGACATTTTCTATGAAAGCTGTCTTTTCTTCCTGCACAATTTATCAAAAATACAATGAACAGAATACCTAAATTAAAATCAAAGTAGAAAAGTATTAATGCCACATCCAAGAAGTATAAAATGAGTAAATGAGGAAAAGGGCTTTTAGAACCTTGGCTTCACTTGAAATATTTTCATTTCCCTTGGGCAAAAACGGACTCGTGATTTGACCTGTCTCTGTAGCAATGAGGTGACTCCCCTTGTTAACAGCAAGTCTATGATCATCTGAGCAGAAATCTTCTATGACAGTTATATTTTCTTCCTGCAAAAAAGCAAACAATGGACAGAATCCCTTGTACAAAGTCAGAGTAGAAAACTGCAACTACCACATCCAACATGAGGTTTAAACTGATTAAAAGAGGAAAAGGGGTTTTTTGCACCTTGGTTTCATTTGGAATATTTTCATTTCCCTTGGACAAGAATTGATCCAAGATTTGATCTGACTCAGTAGTTAGGAGTTTGTTCCCTTTGATAGTGGAAAGTCTATAGTCATCAGAGCAGACATCTTCTTTGAGAGTTGTATTTTCTTCCTGCACAATTTAACAAAACACAATGACCAGAATACCAAGTAGAAAAATATAATAGCCACATCCATGAGCTTTAAATTGATTAAAATAGGTAAACAGTTTCATGCACCTTGGACAAAATCGGGTTCAAGATTTGACATGTATCGGTAGTAATGAGTTGGTTTTGCCCGACATCCTCATCTCCAGTAACTTTATCATCGAACGTATCAGATAATATATCAGAATGGTAAGGTACACAGCTAACAACCCCCAAATCAGGACTTCTCACAAGAGATATTGCAAGCAATTCCTTCATTAAAAAAAAAAACTAATCAGGTTTAATAAGCTTAGACAAGTTTAGCAAGGTTTTCAGGGCACATTATGTTCAAAATTAAAATTTTAGTAAACCTAAGAAGATAGAAATCTCTCAACTATACTTACACCAGAGCAGCCTTTGGTCTGATACAAAATTACCATACATAAAAATGGTTGAAAAGCTTATATCATCACAAAAGGGGAAAAAAATACAGACAGTCAAGCTTACTCTTTTTCTTGGGGTTCAGTACCAGATTCAAACTGTCAAGAATTTAAACTAAACTTTGGTGCTTCTTCTCAATGGATAAGTTATATATTTTATTTGCATCTTTAAAGGGCTATTTGATATTGATATTTAACAGCTGATCATAGACATAAATGAAGGGGTGCAGCCAAAATTTATGGTTAATTATCATAAGCACAACATCAAGAGGTTTAAACACTAGCATTATTTCATTCAATAAAAAATATGTGAGTAAATTGGAATGGTAAAACCAAATCTTGTTTCAATCTCGGTTCAAAATTTATATCTAATGAGAAGGAAACAAAATATTTGGTGAAGCTGAATTCCTCAATATAAGACAAGTAACATGTACATCCCTAATTCAAAGTATGCTTATTTGTAAATGACAAGTATGCTGCATATGCCCATATCTGTTATTCGACATGCTCAAGCTTCATTATAAATGCTATTGTTGGTGACATATCTCCACTACATGCATATAAAATTTATCAGATTCAATGCATGAATCATGGCATTGCATGGCCTAGAGAGAGGCAGAAATATTGTATAACTATCATGTTAAAAGCAATTGTGTATGAAGCAAGTAGACATGTTATACAATCATTATGCAAACACATCAAATAAGCATACACATTTTAAACAGGCTGACATGACAGACAGCACAGGTAACAAGAGTATAAAGATTGGTGTAATAAATCAGTTACTTCATGCAGACAAATAAAATGTTCCCTAAATTTTAAAATTAATACATTAAGAAAGGCAAGAAGATAAAATAAGTGCTTCTTGAACAAAGATAAAGTACATAGCTTTCTCAACCTTGCTCTCTTCAGGATCATCTGATCTCTTTTCATGAAGCTCCGAAAGAAGCTCTGAGCTGCTAGAGTTTTCCAAGGTTTCAAAGTCTTCATCTCCTCCCTCCCTTATGATGACAACATTTGCATCAGTATTGTTAGAATCATTGTCTGGTGCATGTTCAGTAACACTCACAATTGGATTCAGGATGTTCTCATCTAGACGCTGCTTCAAATTGAAGGGAAGAAAAAATTAGTTTACATTATTCAATGATGATCCTCTCTCATTGAATATGAGCTATGGAATTTTATAAAGAACAACATTGTCACAACAAACTGCTTTGTTGTCTAAAGGAGCACAATCATAAAGCACCCATCAATTTAGCCTTGTAGCAAAGAAAGAGGCATCTAAAATGATTGGTAGATACATAATTAGAACACATTAAAAAGGTAAATATAGCAGCCTCTTGTCAATCTTCTAAAGGAAAAAAATTACAAACTCAGGAAGGGGAATTGGCTCCAACAACCAAACCTGGACATGTGGATCTTGGCAGTGATCTTTATGTAGAACCTTCAATATTTCATGAAGTGTCTCAGCAGGTTTACTATGCAACAGTAGCTGCATCTCTGTATCATCAATAGGATCACTTTTCAAAGCAGTAACCTTAACATCGAGCTGGTTAATTCTTTCAGTCAACGCACTACAGCATATTTCAGGCCACTTTTCATTCTCAGTCCAGGCCAATTGATTCTGAAGGCACAAGAGATTCTTTTCCAGTTCATCGATCTCAGTATCTGCTTTAGTGATCAAATTTCTCAAAACCATAACACAGGATTCCGCATTCAATGCATCTTCTTCAATGACATCTGTAAAACAAAAGAGAATGCAACAATAAATACATACAAAGTACCAAACCAAACAAAACACATGATGAGTAAGTATAAGAACAAATACCGCCAAAGTAACCACGGTGCCACTCGAGAATCTCAGAGTAATCACCATCATATGAAACTAACACCAGCAAATCACATCCCAAAAATAGAAACAAAAACATATTAGACTAATTTCAAGCAACCCAAAAAAAGTAAAGATGATGAGAAAATGAGAAACCTAAATCAGAAGAAGGACTCCATAGATCCCAATCCATGAAACCCGAAGAAATATTTCCTGAAAAACAAAACAAAACAACAACAATATATCAAAAGGGCAATCAGCATTATCACCCCATCCGTAGTGGCAACAACAGACAATATCATTAAGAAATACAAGAGAGAATGTTGTAAAAAAGAATCAAAACAAAGAGAAAAACGTGATCAATGAAAAAAAAGTACAAGTAAAAAATAGTTGTTCGGGTATTAAAACAGTCCTTGCAATCCCAACAACCACGCAAACGCATTGAATGAGTTCCGAAAATCAAAGCAATTGACAGAAACAATTATAGCATTTGAACAACACACGCAGCCGGTTATAAATGAATCGATTAACGAGGAGAGTGACATTCATAAATGGAGGGAAAGGGAACCTGCAAATGCCTAGGGTTTCGGGATGTTACGGAATTCAGAGAAGAGTGTGTGATTGTACGGTGGAATGACTGACAATGAGTGATGGCGACTCGTGAGGGTTGTAAGGTCATTTTTATAGGAAGGGAGGTGGGTCCGAGATCTTTTTTGGGACCCACTTTGACTTGGCTCATTGGGGTCCGTTTCATCTTTTCAGGTGTTCTTTTTTATTTTTTTATTTAGGAAAACAAAATGCATCATATCACCAACCAACTCTCAAATATCATCCATTTTTCATTATTTACGCTTATGTTCAAATCATGTGAGTTTAAACCGTGTGATTTCCTTTACCCGTGCGTCTTTATGGGTGCTCGTTCTAGCACGCTTATTTGGTCAAAATCAATTCAATCAATAGAAAACTGCAAATCAAATTAAATCAAACATAAATTACAAAAAATTATATTTAATTCGGATTAGTTTGAGTCATTTTTTAATAATCCGCATGGTTCAGTTTGTTTTGCGGTTTGAATTTTATAAACCGAATCAAACCGCATTATATTACCGCTTAAATTTTACTTAATTCACATTTAACCCAAACATAAACCTATTATATATTAGCCTTGTGATTACGAACATTTTTCTCATCCTTACACTTATGATTTTAGTTTTAGTCTTCTTAAATCTCTTCTAACATTATCGCACAATCTTCACCACTTACATCTTATTTATTTCTCTTTAATCTCTAATCTCTACTCTCTTATATTCTTTCTTTTTCACCTTCACATTTTTATGCAAATATTCTCTCTTTCAATTTCGTTTTATCGCACATCTTTATCTCTCATCTCTTATGTTCTTTTTTTTCCATCTTTACTAATTTCTCATCTCATCTCTTCTATTTTTTTTGTTTTATTATAATATTTTTGATATTGTTTTATACTATTATTTTATATTTATTATTTCATCTTTGTTTAATCTAATTTGTACGTATTAAAAGGAAAGATGTTTTTCAAATATAATGAGTTTTGTTGTTATTTGATAGTGTATGAATGACTAAATACAAAATTATGTTGTCATCTGTATGTGTCTGTATGATTCAACAAAATATTTGTTACAAACTGAACCAACCGAACTGAACCAAACCGCATTGGTTTGGTTTGGTTTGGTTTTTTTTCCTAAAAGACAACCAAACCAAACCAAACCAAACCACACGTCTTTTTCTCTCTTGGTTCGGATGATTTTTTGCGTCCAAACCGCACCGCGAACACCCCTAGCCGCTGATATATTTGCAATTTTGAAGGGGGATAAGAACCCAAAGAAACGCATAAGAATTGAATATGTAGTTATCAAATACATAAACAACCACAAGTACTCCGTTTGGACAAAGGAGATCAACCGACAATACAAATGAGAAATAATATATATTTTTTATATAAATTTTTTTTTTTGAATTGTTGTAAAAAATATTTAAACCAATAGTAAACTTTTTCTATTAATATTTAATATTTTGATCAGTAATTTCATGTTTTCGTTAATATTCAATAATTTGATCAGTAATTTCATGTTTCCGTTATTGTTCAATATTTTGATCAGTGATTTCATGTTCCCGTTAATGTTCAATATTTTGATCAGTAACTTAATATTTTCGTTAACATTAAATATTTTGATCAATAATTTTATGTTCTCGTTAATACTCAATATTTTGATCACTAACTTCATACTCTCGTTAATATTCAGTGTTTTGATATGTAATTTCATGTTTTCGTTAATATACAATATTTTGATCAACAACTTCATGTTTCGTTAAACATTCAATATTTTGATCAGTAACTTCATGTTTCCACTAATATTCAATATTTTGATCAGTATCTTTATATTCCCGTTAATATTCAATATTTTTATCAGAAACTTCATGTTCTTGTTAATATTCAATATTTTTATCAGTAAGTTCATATTTCCGTTAATATTCAATATTTTGATCACTAACTTCATGTCTCCGATAATATTCAATATTTTGATCAGTAAGTTCGTGTTCTCGTTAGTTCTCGTTAATATCCAATATTTTGATCAGTAGCTTCATGTTCTTCTTAATATTTAATATTTTGATCAGTAAATTCATGTTTTCGTTAAAATTAAATTATTGAAATGATGATTGAATCTCTATGTTTAAAAAAACATATTCTCTATTCTCAAATATAGCTTGTTGACAACCGATAATCGATAATATTATTATAATTAAGCAATGATAAATTTAAAAAATGTAGTAATTGATTTCGTTGAACAAATGTTATTGATTTAATACCAAAAAAATGTGGTTGATTTAGTAAAAAAATGTTATTGATATAATAATTTGTACGTTTGCACGAATTTTAATATCGTTACCTGTGTATTCATACAATACTGGTCTGTTACTCGTGCGTTCGTACGGGTATTGTGTGGCGTTTTATTTAAAAGATTTAATTTTTGTAAGTTGTTGCAGATAAATAATTGTAGTTTAAACAATAGTGTTCATCATTGTGGCTGTAAGCTTTCATCTTAAAAATGAAATCGCTTATTCAGCAGAAGCAAAAGCTGACATGCCACCCGTCACCTGCCACCATGTTGTCAGAGTGGCAGTAATGGGCATATCTTGTCTTGCCTGATTGATACCGGTGAATCGAAGCCTTCCAACACTTGTAGCAGATTCATTATAAAATGCATGTGCTTTAGATTTCGATACGAACTCCTGGCCCATATAGGGCTCTCGTCAACTATTCTAACAGCTGATAATGCAGGAATTGCTAACAGGAATTGGTCCAATCCAGAAGAATCTTGAGTCATATTATCATATTGATCTTGTTCCTCCGTTGGATCGAAACAACTGCAGTCAAATTTGTCTTTGTCAGCTATGCAATTGCTAACCTCCCAAGTAGTAACATTTCCTATTGCTTCACCATTATTTGAGTCATCAATCTCAAACTCCACTGCACCAAAAAAAACTGATATAAGATATTCATTGCAAGATGATACTCTACAGAGCAGTCTCTATATAACTAATGAAATACTCCGTCGACAAATATAAGAATTATGAAGAAAAAAAACAGAGGAAAAAACATATATAGTCTTAATTCCAAAATTCTTCCTTTTCATTATTTTTTTCAGAAGAAAGCTTAGCACATAAAAGAGATTTAAAACACATTAATTTCAATAAATGAGATTTAAAAGACAAAGTCATTATCTTTGTGACAAATGAATGTTCAAGTTAGTTCCAAGTGGAAACTTCCTGCCTAAAAGATGTGCTTAATATGGCAAGAGCTTCTCCAATCACTTCTGACTCTAGGAGACTGGCCAACACGCTGCAAGTATCTTCACTTAAGTTTGTCACACCATTTCTACATAAAACCCAAAGAAGTCATTCCAATAGCGAAGGCAACAGAAACTGTAAATCAAGTATCTTAACTTAAATTAGATATATGTAAATCAAGCAAACTAAATTACCTAGCAATCTACAAGTACTGAAATAGCGAAGGAAAAAGAAATTGAACCTGCAGTACTTTGTAAATTACAACAGCAACTGCTTCCACCTCTCAAAGCTTTTGTGGCATGCTTATCATATGCAGTTCTCAGAAATCTCACAAGGAGGTCGATAAAATTGTCAGTTGACGACGTAGAGCAAAACACTTGGTAATTGTATTTAAAATCTATGGAACTTTTTGCGCAATTTCAGTAGTCCTATTAGTCAAATCCATGAAAATAAACTAATTAGATTAGCATTAGTCATCAAAATTAGCTTATACAATAACTCATTGCATGCAATGCTAGAAGCAAATACCTGATATGCAACACGAAGTCCCGAACCATCAGAAACAGGAATAGATAACTGATTTGAAGATAAAGGTCCTGGAAATTAATGCAAAAGACATTAGAGGCGGAAAAGTGTGATGAGAAAGAGGGAAAAGTAGGGGAGAGCAATATGCAGGAGGAAGAGAGGGCAGATCTTTGGAAACGACAGTGCTAGTTTGCAATTCAACGACGTCGTTAAGGTCGATAAGAAAACAATGTTCTTTTCTAACCTGTACTATTTTATAAGGTATCCGATCTTTTTCACAATGATGATCAAAATATAATGACATCATATCCATTTAGCTAGAGAATTAAGAATCAAAGAAATTTAAGGTTTCCAAGATGAATAATTTAGGAGTCATTACCTATTCCTTCAGAGACAGCAACAAATCGATTTAGTAACCCCGTGTGCAACATCCTCATCAAAGGATCTGCAGGAAAAACACGCAGTTCGTCTAGCAATATAAAATATGATCCAACAACTTCCGGTCCCTTGTCTTCAACTGTGTTAAGAACCTGTATAACATAGATGTACCGATACATTTATGAAGTAATCATCAATTCAAAAATCAACAAAGCTTTATGAACATAAAACACAAAGAAAAATCATACCTATAGACGTCGAATTTGTTCCTTTAGACTCATCTTCCCTGTCTCAGTTAAAGCCTCTTTGGAAAATCCCGCGGAACCTATATTGCACAAGCAAAACCATTAGAACATCAAGTCAACAAAGAAAGGATGTATCTCAAAATGAATGGAGGAATAAAGAAGGGATGAATCTGAGACATGAGCTTCATCTTTGATCATGGATGTAATGGGTAAACGGCTGTTGTAGTAGGTTCTTCAACGTGCTAATGGTACAAACAACTTCTTTCCTTTACCAGTGTGTTAAACGTTTTATTTGGAATTTATTAAAATTAATTAGAATTATTGGAATTTATTGAAAATTGAGTTTTCGTTTAGTGCTTAAAGATTAAGCAAACCAGGTGGATGAATTTGAGATTAATAAGGAAAATTAAGAATTTTATAAACATATTTTTTCTTATATGATAGATTTATAAATAAATTTTAATTTTTAAATTTATTGAATAATTAATCTACGAATTTCATCTCTCTCTCTCTCTCTCTCTCTCTATATATATATATATATATATATATATATATATATATATATATATATATATATATATATATATATATATATATATATATATATATAATTTACTTAATTTAGATTTAAGGTTATCAACTCTAATCCTAATTATTTATGTGGTATTTTTTAACTTTAATTGTCTATGTGACATTAATAGCATAAAAAATTAGAGATTCATCATGATATTCATATTCTATTAAAATCATATCATTAATACTGATTTACCTTGATTTTTATTTTTAATCAAATATATTTTTCTAAAGATGGTTACATTAAAGGAGATAGAATAAAATATATTTTTTCAAAGTTCTTTCTCACTCATGATCTTCAGAATAACGGTGATATAAGCTCCAACAAAATTTGTTTATGTGATAATCTTACAAACATTTTTCACAAAGTCACTCCCTAGTGGAACTCTTAACCAATAGTGCAAAATATTGGTCTTTATCGTCAAAGAAATGCTCACTCAACTGAGGGAGAGAAATGAACCCATTCAGCTGAGGGGAAGAAATGATTCATCTTAAAAGGATATTGTACTCGTTTTTTTTACTAGATTTTTTCCACTGAATTTTTTCTCCTATAGTCCTATAAATATGAATCATATTGTATTTAGAACACTCACTCAAAATGTGAATAATATAATAAACTTTCTCCTTCTCTTTCTCTCATTTATTATTTTATTCAATTTCATAAGAAATTTATTTTAGTTGATTTTTATTTTAACTATTATTTAATTGGACTTTTTAATTTAGGTTTTTTATTTTTATTTTACCACCATCTACAAACACTATATATGTACGTCTATTGGAGGACTAAAAACTATCAAAAATGACAATGTTATTTTTAATTTGCTTAAATAGTTTAATAATGTTATTTTTCTTTTTTTATTATAAAAATCCTAATTTCATAGTTTTGATAGCAAATATTTTTTCAATAAGTATTTTCACTATTAATCTCTTGTTCATTTAATTAGTGTCACATGTTTGATTTCACTTTTTGATGGCACAGAGAGATGTTGAAGGTACAAAGAAACACAAAAAAATGGGGTCTCCAAAAACACAAATAGCAATAATGCAACAAAGATAAAATACACAAATATTTTATCTTGGTTTGTTGTTAATAAAGTTACTCTCAGTCCACTCGTCAAAATTATTTTGTCTTCTATATAAAGACTTAATGCACTAATCAAAACTTTGATTACGATCTTAATGACAATCTATCAAAGACTTCTTGAGAATCCTGACTATATCCTAGCCTCTCAAAGAACTAAATTAGAGTTGCAAACAAGGAATGTGTTTACAAAATTGCTTCAAAAAGCTTATATACACACACTATGAATAACAAACCTTTACACTTTAGAAAATATACAATGAAAAGTTCAAAGTGTAGTGATGAAAGTTTTTCACGCTTGTATTCCACACTTATTTTTCTCTGACTATTCCAAACATCCAAGACCTCTTTATATAGATGGTGAAAAGATCTGATGAAGTGTGGAATTAGAATTTCCTCAAAATTCACAACTGTTGTGAAAATGCATGTTGCAAGTAGTGGAGTCAGGATGAAACAAGTGATAACAACAATGGTACAATAGTACATTCTTTTACCTGAAATTCAGGATAGTGAAAAGAATATAAGCATATTTATACTTTTAGAAACATTTGATTTTATCGCTTTTAAAGTTGTACTATTTAGGAATATTCTTTCCATCATTCTTCTAATCATTAACTTCTTATAAAAAGAGTTTTGAAGTTTGATCAATGTTCAGAGTCTGTCTTTAAAACTTGAAGAGAGTAAGACTTCATAGTGTAAAGTGTTCAGAGTCTCGAGGCTTCAAAAGCTTGATCATTGTATAAACACTTCTTCAAATTGTTACTTTTACTCATAATCTATTAAAGTTTTAGAGTCTCTTTGAACAACATTCAGAATTAGTCTTCATCCAGAGCTCATAGTTTGCTTGATCAAAGTCTCTATCTTCAAGTGATAATTATCTTCATAGTTCAATTTTTTTAGAACTGATTCTTCAAAATCAATATATCTCATAATTCATGTGAGATATTGGGTCGAACTCTATTGTATCGAAGGATGCTAGAATTGTTAGCATCGAATTGGGCCTGTTTGTTATGTCCAATTGGTTAAGTTAGCTTGTACCCTAAGTTAGCTTGTAATGGGTATTTGTGATAAAAGCCCATTAGTTTAATATGTTAGGTTTATTATAAATAGCATACTAGTCTCTCATCATTGTATACTGCAAATCCTAATTTAGGGTGAGAGGGTTATTTGTTATTCTTGTATACTTGTAATCTTGTTTTGAAGATAAAGGAAAGAATAGCAGTTAATAACCAATCCTTGTGTTCATCGTGTTCCTCATTTTTTTTCCTTACATTGAGCAACATAGTTATATTTTGTTTCAAGGCATCCGATTCACAACAATTCATATAGTTCAAATTTTGCGCTCAAATTTTACACACTTAACGAAACAATTAGTGTATAAAATTATTCTCTATACTTTGACATTAACAAAACTTAAGGGTTGAAAAATAGAGTCAAACTTGTTCCAACATATGCATACTCCAACATATGCATACTTGTGGGTGTTTTGTGTTGAACAAGTTTTCAAAACAAAAGGAGTTTTAGAGGAGAGAAAATGATTGAGACAGCAAAGACAATGAGAGGCTCAGCTCTAAATAGATGGTGGAATTGGGGCCTCCTTGTCAGTTGTCACCCACATATGACTTGGGATTCATTCAGTATCTCATTGCACTTCAAAATTAATGGAGGCACATTTTTCAAATATTAGAGGAAGAAATAAAAACTAGATTCAATACTGTTGCATTCCTCCAATGAGAATGTTGTTTTCGATATAAACTTTATTATTGTTCATGACCGGCAAGATACAATTCAACCACCAATCTCTAAGCCAAAAAACCTCTCTTTGCCTTCCCATCCACCTTCACTTAAACCACCATGTCTAGTTGCCTTCACCAAGCAAAACAAATTATTATCAACTATTGAGTGCTAATTTGTAAGTGACCTTAATACACTATTGTTGCAATCACCATTGCGGCCGAAACCACCTCATTTTGCTATACGTTCCGACCCACGATACAATTATTTTACTTTACAAAAATCTCCACCACACACGTAATTGTAATTTGAAAGCACAAAAAATACAAAACATCCCAATTACAAAATTTCATTTGACCTTCAACAACTTTATGCTATTGTGCTTTCTCATATCAGTAATACTCACAACATTTGTATCTTATAAATATCAGAGTAACCAATTTTCACACTTCATTTTCTATTCAACATGATCCTTGTTTGACATGTCCTAATTACAACAGGCGGTGTTTTTCTCATTCTGCATCTCAAATTCAAAATACTATTTCTTTTGTTGTTGAGAAGACACATATTAAGTATACTAGCTATGGTGGGATGGAATCCATGATAGTTTGGGTTTAGGATGTTTTTGAGGTAATGTCTACAAAAAAAAAACTGATATTTCATGAGGTAAGGTTCTATTAGTTTCTGAAAAAATAGATGATATTTCAAACTTTTCATATTTATAAAAATTGACTGTAATATTATAAGTTTGACAACCTCAGCATAATTCTAACTCTTAAATTATTTAATACAATAATTTGTAAAAATGGAACACCTAATCCACATTCCTACACTTGGGACATGTGCTAATACTGACTATAATGCAACTCTGCATAACTATGCAGAACACGTCTATGAATGTTGATTCAATGACTCATTTTTAGACAGGAATGCTTCACCTGTTTTCAACCAGTTCACGTATTGCTTTTGCTCTCTTGTGTGTAGGTAGTGGAGAAGGAAATTGGTTAAGCTTCCTCCAATGCCTTTGGTTATCAGGTATTCCTTGAATGCTTTTTGCAAATTAGTATCCAATTCACTGCACATGATAGAGAGAAGACAATCAACAAGATTATAACAGGAAAATGAATCATAGATAATGAATGGTTTGACTAAAATCCAAAGTGATGGTATTGTTAAAACCAGCTTATGCGCATAAGCCATAAAGGTAACAAGAAAAGGCACATGTGCTGTGCAACCGTGTTCAACTCACGAAAGAATATGAAAAACAAGTGCTTATATTCTTACAGGCTTAGTTTTATATAACCAGCTTACTCGGGCAGAGTGATTTGGGTTATGAATCAAAGTCATATTGAATTCACGCAGATGGCCCAGGAGATGAAGCCATAAAGATAATCATATGAAAGGGGCGGGAGGGGTAGCCCAACTGGCTTAAATAGAGGTATGCTGCTAAGCTCTGTAAACTGGGATTGATAAGACTCCTCTAAATCACTCTACGACACAATGAGTGTATTTTTCATACATTCCAACAGCGCCGAGTTTTTCTTTGGTCACTATAGAATATCAGCTACTGTCAAATGTATCATATACATTGTCAACTCAATGCAGCAAATCAACTTCCTCCTAAACAGCAACACCGAATGTTGGAAGTTGGAACATACATTTAAAGGCTTCCAAAAGGCCATTGCCTTTACAAACGTAACTGAAGTGTATGAACAATACTTGCAGATTATAATTATTAAATACTCAATGAAGCAGCCTTTGCAATTTCAACAGTGGGAATCACATATGGCCACAGGATTACTTTCTCTGAACTATTCACACCAAAGATGATAGAGCAACCTTAATTTCCAGTTTCACATTAGTTCTATATCAAAGAATCGCAGGAAAAAACATCAACATATCCTTTTGTTAGTTACATTAGTTTCTTCTATTTAGAGGTCTCCGTTAGTGGTAATGAGCGTGCATATTCTGCATGTTAAATGCCTTGTGTTGTTTAACTACGACACCTCTGCTGAAATTGCTCTCAAAACTACTAAATACTCTTAATATTTGTCCCGGAACCCTAAAATACTAATCCCCGAGGTTTAGTCTTTAACTGCGTCCATTTTGTTGTCAAATGTCTATAAGTTACTCGTACAATGTTAATAGTTCATTGAACTATTCAGGAACAGCGGCATTGCAAACATAATTCATTTCAATGATTATGATTCTTTTGAACTTCAAACATCTAATATGATCTATTCTACATGTCAGACACTACAATATTAACCGGTTAAAGCACACGAAAAAAATTGCCTCGAGTATTTACCTGAACAAGGGCCCTCTGTAAATGGAAGAGCCAAGAGACTTGGGTGATCTAAGATAATAAGCATTGTTGATTTCAAATTGAGAGGTTTTATCCGTCTCTTGATAAGCTCTACAGTCAAATTGCAAGATGGAGGACAAAGATGGCTTCTTAACACATACTTTGATGAAAACATCTCTTACAAAAATAAGATCTTTTTCATAGTTAGGAGGACCCAATATAGCTGAAAGAGCAACTTCCTCACCGGAATCACATTTCCTTCTCAAAATCACATCTTTGGAATGTGGTGAATCTGGGTCCACCACAAATTCACCTAAAGAACCAATTTGAGCATTCTGCATCCATTAAAGTAACAATTTTTTAATAATGAAAATAACTGAGAAGCGTGTGAATGAATTGATTGTAGAAATGGGTTTAGAGTAGGACCTGAAAGTGATTAGAAGAAAGTTCGAAGTTGATTTCGGATTTGAAGAGGTTGACAAGTTCCGAATCTTGAATACCTTTGAAACCCTTTCTCAACTCTCTCAGCCACGCCATGGTCTTCTCTCTGTATAACTTGGGTTTTGCACAAAATGCAACAAATTCTGCAACTTGTTATTTGTTTGTTCAAAGTCTATGTTAATAACGATTGTCATAATTTGAAAGACAATTTTTTTTTTCTTTCTTTCTTCAATTCAAGTTTTTTCTTCATTTCAAGTTTTTTTTCCATTCTTTATGATTATTTAATGTAATTAAATTTATATATTTGTTATATATTTTACAATTAAAAAAATCATTTCAAATTTCACATTTGTATCAAAATACATTTTAAATTATACTACTATTAATTAGTGTTTTAGTATATAAATCATTATCAATACAATGTCTATTTTATTTCAATTAATATTGAAAGATAATTTTTATTTTTAAATGTTAAAATTTTATTTTTCCTCTCTTTCACACAAGACTTTTTTTAATATAATTGAAATTTATATGATCATTGTTTATTTATAATTAAGTAACTTATTTTAAATTTACATGTGTTTAAATATATTTTATACAATATCAAATAAATTTAGTAGTGCAAGAGCACAAGTATCTTACTAGTTATTAAAAATTGGAGATTACGCTTGTTTCATTTTGTTAAAATAAGTCGGAGACCCCTTTATAATTTGAAAACGCGATTATTTTTCCATCCTAAGAGACGCCTCACCATTATTGTAGAAATTCCAAACAATTCTTAGAAGAGATATATCTTCAAATTAACTTTTTAAACACATTTCTATCACGACACGTAAAATACCCAAGCGTAATGTTCGCTTGAAATATAATAGAGTCGTCATCAAACTTTATTTATTCAAAAAAAAAAAAATATCAATAAAACCCACAAAAAAAAAGAAAAAAAATCGTCGCAACCATATCAGACTCGGTTGATTTATTTAAAAATTCATAAAATATTTAAGATATATCTACTTAATATAAATCCAAAGTTGTCATGACATTCTTTGGTGATATCCCTAGCCCTAATGTCTATGTGACATTTTCTTTAATATTTATTGTCTAATATCATTTTCTTAGAATATTCAACCAATATATTATTTATAAATAATAAAATAAGTAGATATAATATAATATTCAATCAATAAAAAATAATATAATAATAAATATTAATATCTAACCTTTATGGTCTAAAAGCTTTTTCTTAAAATATTCAACTAATATAATATAAAATAATATAATACTCAAAAATTATTTTGAATAATAAATTAAGTAGATATAATATAATATTCAACCAATATTAATAATAATAATAATAATAGTGATAATAATATAATAAATATTAATCTAATAAAATTATTCACAAATAAAAATAGTAATAATAATAATAATAGTAATGATAATAAATATTAAATATAATATTCATCTAATAATAATAATCATAATATAATAATAATAATAATAATAATAATATATTTAATTTTTTTGTTTTTTTTTTAAGTTATAATTATTATATTGAATATCACTTACAATTTATTTTTGGTACTAATATTAGTTACATTTTTTTTTAATTTTATTCTTCTTAATTATTATAAAAATTAATATTTTAGAAACAATCAATTCATTTAAACGGTTAATTCAACGAAAATTTAAACAGTCAATTTAATATTCAATAAAAATTTAAATACATTAGACAATTTTTTAAAGGGTAGGTTTTCTTTTTGTAAAGTTGCTTTTATATATATATATATATATATATATATATATATATATATATATATATATATATATATATATATATATGACGGAGGGAGTGCTAAATATTAAATCGAATGAAATAATGTAATTTTGTTGACTCAACTCATAAATCACGGACACCTTATGGTCAATGGTCAATAATGTAATATTATATTTGTTCCTACATATAAGACCTTATAGCATAAATTACACTAATTAAAAAAGTTGGTCAGAATATTAAATTTATTGACTATTCGTATAATTTTATAAATTTATCATAAAAAGAAAGAAAAATAATTAATAGTTACATAAGAATATTTATTATAGATTGTAAAAAAAAAAGGTAATATTATTAGTAGTATGTTTTAAAAAAATAATTAGTATATTTTGAAAGTTGAGGAAGATCTTATAAAAACCAATAAGAAAAAAATTCTAGAATATCTTATAATTAGATAATTAGAGACAGAGTTAATATATAGTAAAACATGAAAATAAGACATTGTGTATCAATACAACCACAAACTTAGATATAAACCAAAGATATTTTCTTTTCTGATTACCATGGCTGAATCATTTCTCTTCGATATTGCTAATTCACTGCTTGAGAAGGTTGCTTCTTATGCTTGTCAAGAAGCTTATCTAGCCTATGGTGTGAAAGATGATCTTCAACGGTTCAGAGAATCTTTGTTAATTGTCAAAGGTTATCTACTGGATGTTGAGTTAAAGAAGGACCAAAGGCATGCTTTGCTTGAATGGCTTAAGCAAATTCAAAACATTTGCTTTGATGCTGAAGACATATTTGATGAAGTTGAGTGGTAAGACAAGAGGAAGCAAACTGTCAATTCCTCTGGAAGCATCACAAAGAAGGTAAGCCACTTCGTTTCTTACTCTAGTCCAAGTGTATTCCGTACTAGGATGGGACATCTAATCAAAGAGATTAGTCACAAATTGGATAATAAAGCAGCTGAGGGGAAAACATATGGGCTTACAACTATTCCCAAACTTGTTCTGCCCGAAAGAGAAATGACTTATCCTGACGTTAATGTTTCAAGGGTAATAGGAAGGGATAATGAGAAAGATGAAATTATCAAGCTTTTGAAGCAACCTTTTCCCCAGGATGGAAGTGATGGTGATAAAAGCATGCGTGTGATTCCCATTGTTGGAATGGGAGGATCAGGGAAGACAACACTTGCAAAGTTGGTGGTCAATGATGACATAGTGGATAAGCTTTTCCAATTGAAGATGTGGGTGTGTGTCTCTCTTAATTTTGACATCAAGCAGATAATCATTAAAATCATCAACTCTGCCAGTACTGCAGATTCTAAAGCAGCTTCAGCTCCATTGCCTGGTCTCGCTCCTCAAGAGAACATTGACAACTTAGATATTGGGCAGCTAGTAAGTCGTTTGAAACAAAAACTCTTTGGTCAAAAATTTTTACTTATGTTAGATGACACATGGAATAACGATCGTGAAAAGTGGATTGAGTTGGAAGATTTGATCAAAGTTGGCGCACCTGGAAGCAAAATTATGGTGACAACACGTAGTATATCAATTGCTTATATGATGGGTAATGTTCCCTCATATGAATTAAAAGGTCTTTCTCCAAAGGATTGTTTATCTCTATTTGTCAAATGGGCATTTAAGGAAGGTGAAGAAAAAAGATATCCAAATCTAGTAGAGATCGGAAAAGAAATTGTTAAAAAGTGTCAAGGGATTCCACTAGCCGTGAAAATGTTAGGAAGTTCTCTCTTCTCAAATTTTGATACAAATAAGTGGGAATTTGTCAGGGACTCTGAGATGTGGAATTTAGAACAAAAAGAGATGGTATTTTACTGGCCCTTAAAGTTAATTATGATCAAATGCTATCCATTCTTAGACAATGTTTTGCTTATTTTTCCATTTACCCCAAAGATC
The DNA here is from genome assembly GCA_021764765.1 of Vicia sativa. Taxonomy (NCBI): domain Eukaryota; kingdom Viridiplantae; phylum Streptophyta; class Magnoliopsida; order Fabales; family Fabaceae; genus Vicia; species Vicia sativa. The sequence continues at coordinate 141,266,796 of CM038795.1, read as the reverse complement.
ATATCTTTGATAGTTTTATAATGCGTGATCTTGGGTATCCCTTGGATTAGTTCAATCCCAAAATGGAAGTGAAAAGCTAGAGCCTGTTGCAAGAAAATATATTGATGAGTTACGTTCAAGATCATTTCTTCAAGACGTTGATGACTTTCGCGCCGATTGCTTGTTCAAAGAGCATCATTTGATACACGATCTTGCATTGTATGTTGCAGGAGATGGCTTTGCGGCGGTAAACTCACAAACTCGAAATATACCTCAGCAAGCAAGGCATTTGTCATTTGTTATTGAAGATAAGTCATTTGGCCAGTCTCACTCACCATGACAGTTGGGAACAAGATAGTTGTATTTGTGCTTCATATTATACCCTCCGGCAGATATCTTTTTCAGCTATAAAAAGAATACTCGTAAGAATTTGAAATCAACGAATCAGTTCTACAAAACTACACCAAAATGCTGCAAAAATTATGTAGAAAAATTCTTTGTATAATTTTGTAAATAAGCAAGGAGCTTTTGTGTTGGTGTACTTAAACATTGTGTAATCTGGATTCTCAAACAAAAAGCTTCGGTATGTGTTGACACATGCCAACAAAACTTATGCAAATTTTTTTTCTTCAAGATTTTGGTCAATTTCAAAATGGTTTTTAATGTTTCCTAAGACCCAAATTCAAAGGAATGCCACAAGACATATAGATATGGTCCAGTATTCAAAAATGCTAAATTTTCTTATTTTTAACATCATGCAAAACACTTAATGGTGAAGTTATACTCACATTATCTACATCACATCTCACCTTTAAAACTCATACTTCATAATTAGACAATTCATCATCTAGGAAACTCCATGGTGTATAATTATGCTTTATCAATAATAGATCACCTAATAATAATCCAGCGTTATCTATGCACTTAATCTGACTTTGACTATAGTGTGTGAAGGTAAGGACAAATGTGACACTGTTTGAATAATTAAAGGACTAAAATAATCGTTTTTAAAATAAGAGACCAAAATAAACCCTAACATAAAAATTTGTATTAAACTTTTTAATTGTAATAGCTAAATTAATAATTTTAAATAAATAAATAAACATAAACATAATAAGAGTTAAGTTTTGGTTGTTTATCAAGCATCCCCTTTAAAATTTAAAATAAAATCGTTTCCGGTGTATCCCTGCTCCTCATCTCATGCATCCATCTATGTCTTTCTCTCCGTGTTGGCAACAATTAGTCAAGTAAGTGAAATCCTTGTCATACTCACTTGTTTAAGAAGAAATTATTACGATGAAAACATTCGATTGGGTTATGCCTAGTGAACAATTTTACTCACTTCACCACTCTCACAAAGAGAATTCTAGGTTAACATTCTTCCCAAGGAAACCCCTGACTCTGTCCCTTTATAGTGTTACAAAACTCAAATGTAGAAATATTTTCCAAACTTGTGATTTGAATGGTAAATCACACCATTTTGATAGAAACCCTAATGAAAATAATTCCAATGGTTCAAGAAATCTAGACAAGTTAGAGAGCACTAATCATCTCCGGAAATTGGTTAAAGTCGGCGAATTAGAAAAAGCTTTGAGGTTTCTACAGAGTGTTAGTTACAAAGGAGATATCTCGGATGTCATTGTGACCAACCTTATTAGTCAGTTTTGCAAGACTGGTAAAACTAGGAAAGCTACACAGGTTATGAAAATTCTAGAGGATTCTGGTGCTGTTCCTGATATTTTTGCCTACAATGTTTTGATTAACGGCTTATGTAAATCGGGGGAGATAGAGAAAGCTTTCGAGTTTCTGGAACGGTTGACTGTTTCGCCTGATGTGGTTACTTACAATACCATTTTGTGTAGCTTGTGTGGTACTGAAAGATGGAAGGATGCAGAGAGTTTATTGGCTCACATGATTCGTATGGGTTGTTTGCCGGATGTTGTTACTTTCAATATCTTGATTAGCTTTTTGTGTCGGAAAGGTTTGCTCGTTCAGGCCATGGATCTATTGAACAAGATGCAAAACTATGGCTGTGCTCCGAATTACTTGAGTTACAATCCATTGCTTCATGGGTTTTGTCGAGAAAAAAAGATCGATAGAGCAATTGAGTATTTGGAAGTAATGGTGTCTAGGGGTTGTTACCCGGATATTGTGACATATAATACTTTGCTTACTGCTTTATGCAAAGATGGGAAGGTGAATGTTGCTGTTGAGTTGTTGAATCAATTGAGTAGCAAAGGGTGCTCTCCAGATGCAATTACTTACAGTACGGTTATTGACGGGCTTTCGAAGATGGGGGCAACAGCGCGTGCTGTGAAACTCTTGGATGAGATGTGTCGGAAAGGTCTTAAACCCAATGAAATTACATACACTTCGCTGATTCGAGGATTTATCCACGAGGGAAAGCTTGATGGTTCTATCAAAATTTTCCATGACTTGGAAAGATTAGGTATTAGGGCCAATGTTGTCACTTACAATTCAATCGTGTCGGGACTTTGTAAGGCACGTCAAACTAGCCGCGCTATTGAGCTTCTGGCTCATATGGTAGCAAAAGGATGCAAACCTAATGAAGGTACGTATACAATTCTTATTAAAGGCATTGCTTATGAAGGATTTGTTGACGAGGCTTTGGGGTTATTGAATGAGTTGTGCGCCAGAGGATTTATGAAGAAAAGTTCTACAGAAAAGGTATGGATAAAATGCATTTGTTTGCCTTATACTCCTACATGGCTGTGTTATACTTTTGTGCACTTAAATTTTGTTAGATAGTTTTTGTTAGCGAATTCTTGCTCTGAATCTTGTATTGTTATTGTATTGCTACTTGGTGATGATATGCACTAATCATGTTTACTGTTTCTCAGTGTTTTTGAATCTCGTCTTTCCTAGACATTTTAGTCTTAGTACTTGACAGCCAGGCTCACCAAATATATAACATGATTTGGTGCTTTATCTTTTCATGATAGGGAACTGGGCTGAAATTAAAAGAAAAGATGGAGCACAATGAGTTAAATCTTGAACAAGGAGGCATGTGACTTGGATATGGAAGCTTCCTTCATAGTTATTAGTTTCATGACTATTTCCATCATTAGTGTTAACTTCATGAAGTTTTTGTTCAAACAACCACTCCCTTCTATTGAAAAACTGATTTGTAAATCATGTGAGAGCTTGGAGCGCTTACCTCTTTATACTTTTCCTAAATTAGAGACATTGTTTATTGATGGTTGTCAGATGTTAAACTTGTCATTGGACAATGAAAACTCAATCCAAGAGCTGAGGATGAAACATTTGTATCTCAGTGATTTTCCAAAGCTTCTAACACTCCCTCGATGGATTGTATGTGCGGTGGACACTTTAGAGACCTTTCTAATTGTCAATTTTCCTAAGCTTCAAATGCTTCCTGAGTATCTTACTACAATGACTCGTCTTAAGAAGATCTTTATTGTTAGTTGTTCTCAGTTGTTGAGTCTTCCAAGTGGTTGGGATCGCCTCACTGTAATTGAAGATTTATTCATACGTGATTGTCCTGAATTGTGCCAAAAATGTCAGCCTCATTCTGGGGAGTACTGGCCCATGATTTGTCATATTAAAAACATTTTACATTCAAGGAGAGGAGGATGGGGAATGAAGCCATCATCAACCTTGGAAGGTAAACGTTATTTTGTATTATCAAAAAAGTGTTGGTTGTATCAAGTGATATAGTTTTCATAATACAAAATTATATACTGAACAATGTGAGTAAAACAATATTTAGTGTTTTGAAAGTAATGTTTTCTGTGTGTAGCGGCAAGATAAATGATGAGATTGGAATGGAAAAGGGATATCGTTGATGGCATTTGAGAACATGAGACTTATTGATCTGATGGTAAAAAAAAGAAACGTGTGTTATGATAGAAGACTATCTTACTTGTGCATATTAGACAAAGTCTTTATTATAATGTTTGATGTATCTTCATATTTCAAAATGTTTATTTTCTTTCATGTTTGAATGTTATATATTCACAGTTCTCAAAAACATATTTATGAAAATATTTTCCCAAAGCTTTTTCTTTCCTACTGAAGCAATGGAGGAATGGTAAATCTTCCCCATGTTTTTAGAAAAGGACTTAATTTGCTTCTTAAAAAGGCTTTTATTAAACTCACCATCTCAGGTGAAGACTTTCTAAACCTGTTGTTTGGAAGATAAGCATCAAAATCCAGCTTCAAATCATTAATCATCAAGTCACCAAATAACTTATCAATGGAAACCTAGTCTACTAATTGTTTGCATTCTTCTGTTCCTTCAAGATCAACATATTGAGCAGAATTTCCGATACTCTTCAAACTCCAAGCAACATTGCGCCGTGCAATTATGTACCCGAGAGATTTGAGGTGCCTGTAAGCTTCAAAAAGCTCCCAACAACATCCACTCTTCCCACCAGTAACCTTTTCATAAACTTCTACTAGAGATATATACTTGTGTCACCATTATCTAATAGATATAATGCTTCTAGTTCCAGGAAATTTTATTTGAGTACCGTAGCCTAATGGTTAGTGTTTATTTTGTTCATCAAAATGTTGAGGGTTCAAACCCCACCAACCTCCTAAATATTATTTTTTAAAATATAAATATTTAATTCTTCAAAATAATAAAATTTAATTAAAAAATTATTTCTTTTTATTATAGAGAGGACAAGAGAAAAGAAAACTACCATAAATATAAGGAGGAACATATACCTTCATAATATCATGCAGAAATTTTCACTCGGCAGGGCATGTGGGACAGAAAAATTCCTTTGATTCGTCCTATTCTAATTATCATGGAGTTTAATCATCGGACTCCAAAATATCGAGGAGCAATTTCTTTTGGAATATCCGTTGGTTGTAGCGGCTTTTTTGGCTTGTGAATTTTTAGGCTTGGTTGGTTTTTTTTTTTAATTTATTGTTTTTTTTTTTGCTTAACATCAATGTTAATTTGAATAAATCAATATTTAAACAGGATAATTTGATAAAGTTATCATTCACTCTCTTTTATTTATTGATGTTTGTTAATCGGTGTGAAATGACCAACTGTGATAAATAATATGGGACAAAAAAAATATAAATTTTCATTCTAATATGAGTGTCGCATTAGATACGGGTGTGCAAAAAAACCAATTACCTCTTCTTCAAATTGGTATCCAAACTGTTCCATTATTTAAAATCAAATTCAAATGCTGAAATATGAAATCAGGTGGTCCACTTATGATCAAAATGATAAATCGGTTCTTAGGGTGTAACCATTGGATACTCAAATTCTATTCTCTATCATTTATCTTCTTCTCTTTTAAACTTCATTTTAATGGTTTTATACCGTTTCTCTCTAAGAATACCCTAAAATCTTCATTTCTCATTTCTCAAATTTTGAATCCACCCAACCATCTTCAATCTCTGTCGTTAAACCATGCTCCCTGAGCTGAGGTAACAATCATCTATCTCCCTCTACACTCTCTTTCTCTCTCTACACTTTCTTGATGATTATTAAGAATCTTTTTTTTTGTTGTTACACAATGTGATTGAAGCTTTGAAGGACAAAAACGGTTCAAACAAAAGAGCAATATTGAAATACATTTAGAAAAATGAAAGAATAAGTTTCGGTTGAACCTTTAAATTTCAAACCAATTTTGAAAAAAAATCGGTTTTATACCGATTATGTGAAAATTTGGTTTTCAATTGATTCAAATGAAAATCTAGATATTAATATGAACCGGTTTTGATTATGTGAAAATTTGGTTTTCAATTGATTCAAATGAAAATCTAGATATTAATATGAACCGGTTTTAAATCAGACTGAATCAAATAAAAATCAATTTATAAAAAATAAACCAATCTAATTAAAGTAGTTTTCAAAATCAAACTGAACTATATATTTTGTTCCTATGTTATTAATCTCAAAAAGCGGCGCAGTCAACCCAAAAATAGGAGCGGCGCGGAAGCGTAGAGCGGAGAGCGGACGCTTTTTCAGACACTAAAAACTAAATTTTAATGACACTTACATGCTGAAATAGGGGTGTTCGCGGTGCGGTTTGGGCGGTTTTGACGCAAAAAATCATCCGAACCGCGAGAGAAAAAGACATGCGGTTTGGTTTGGTTCGGTTGACTTTTAGAAAAAAAACCAAACCAAACCAATGCGGTTTGGTTCGGTGCGGTTGGTTCGGTTTTTTACAAATAATTTGTTGAGTCATACATTCACATATATATGACAACATAACTTTGTATTTGGTCATTCATACATGATACACTACTAAATTATAACAAAAAAACTAATCATATTTGGACAATAACTTCTCATTTAATATGCAAAAGTTAGATTAGACAAAAATGAAATAATAAACATAAAATAATAGCATAAAACAATATAAAAATATTATAATAAAACAAAAATAGAAGAGATGAGAAATTAGTGAAGATGAAAAGAAAGAACATAAGAGAGGAGAGATTAGAGATAAAGATGTGCGATAAAATGAAATTGAAAGAGAGAAAAATTGCATAAAAAATAAGAACGTGCAAAGGAAACAATATAAGAGAGTAGATATTAGATAAGAAGAGGCAAGATGTAAGTGGTGAAGATGAAGTGATAATGTGAGGAGATATTTAAGAAGATTGAAAATGAAATCATAACTGTAAAGATGAGAAAATTGTCTGTAATTATAAGACTAATGTATAATAGATTTAAGTTTGGGTTGGATGCGAGTTAAGTAAATTTAAGTTGTAACATAATGCGGTTTAGTTCGGTTTGGTTCGGTTTGTAAAATACAAACCGCAAACCGAACCAAACCATGCGATTTTGTTAAAAAATGACCCAAACTAATTCGAATCAAATGCGGTTTTTGCGGTTTCGGTTTGGTTTTGCGGTTTTCTATTGGGTTGGTTTGATTTTGAACACCCCTATGCTGAAAACATACTAGCAAATATCCAAAAAAAAAAACCTCAAACTACATTAAGTCTTAGAAATTAAATACTTCCAAATACATATTAGCATAAGTCTCAAGCAAAACATTGAAACATACTTCCAAACAACAATAAAATTCAAGAAAACAAACACTTAAGCATCTATAACTTCATCATCTTCATCCTCTTCATCTTCACCTCCACACAACCATGGGTTATTGGTACCAATATCACCATCCATGACCACAGGATCAATCAAAAATCACTCTCAAACCGCTCTTTCAAAGTTTGATTATACTTTATAATCAAGTCTTGCAACATTTGATTGTACTTCAAATATGTTCCATACATACAATAGCTTCAACCATCATTTTGAAACTCTTTGAATTTGCAACGTCGAAATCAATTCCATTCTGATAAAAGAAACGAGCTATGTTTGCCTTCAAGTTTGTTTGCCTTCCTTTTGTATTCTTCTTGGATGATGATGGTTGAGTAGAATTAGTAGGAGGTGGAGTTGACATGGTTGCTGGTAGAAGACAGAACAAAATAAATAACAGAACATAACTAGCTAAAGCAGAACGGAATCATTGGAAGCAGTAGCAAAACAAAAGAAAAAACATGCTGATGGTGATGTGTGAAGACATGAAGCAGTACAGAAGAAGAAAAATACCTTCAGAACAGAAGGCTGAGATGACGATGGTAATGTGTGACAATGATGAAGGTAGAGAGCTATGAAGAAGAAGCACACGAAGAAGGAAGATATAACCGTTGAAACTGGAAGATTTTGAAGGCTGAACCAAAGGAAAGAGCCATTGAGCAGAGAAATAAAGCGATGGAAGTGATAGAAAGAGAGAGAAGTTGTGTACGAGAGCAAGAGAGAAGAGCGGCTAGGTTAGATTAGGGTTATAAAGTTTTATAACTTTGTAAGAAAAAAAAAACCTTTTAAAAACTACTGGGTTGACCCGACCCGCGATAAGGGAAAAGCGCCGCTACAGTCCGCACTGCACTGCTCCAAGAACCGCTTTTCGTGGCCTATACAACCGCATCATCCTGAAGCGCTGAACCGGTACAACCGAAAGTGGCTGTCTCATTTTTTCCGCTTCGCGTCACGATCTCGACCGCTCCGACCGCTATTAACAACAGAGTTTTGTTCAATTTAATTTTAGAACTACGCTCAGCCCTAGCACTAGAATCTCTCCACCCATCTCGATGAAGAAATTTTGCAATCAAAACACTAGCCATAGGACTACAATCTTTATTACTATTAGTCATCAATAATGACTATCACCACAACATTGTTATCTCTTTCTTCTCTCAAGAGCCATAGGACTACCATCTTTCTTACCATTAGCCATCATAATGACTATCACCACGCCATTGTTATCTCTTTCTTCTTTCAAAAGTCATCATCGAAATTCAACTTGATCCACCTATTTTGAGGTGGTTTCCAACCATTAAGGGGGCTAATGAACACTATTAATATACGACAACATAATTATAATCTTTCAAGAGTTTTAAGATATGTTGAGTTGCATAGATAGGCATCTGGAAATTTTCATCCTCCACAAACAATTACAAATCATAGTTAACTAATCCTTTTAAGTCACTATTTCACCCAATATCATCACTCATATTAAAATTAATTAAGCTTTTCAAATCCTCTCAATTTTCTCTTTTTTTCATATGACCATCCAAGATGATTCCTGGTGATGTTAAACCATGGAATCATCATCTCGAGTACTCTCTTGAATTAAATGAACACGAGTATGCAACGAGTGTGTGAAACAGAGGAGAACATGAACTGCCGGCATCTACAAAGAGATACTAGTAGTAGTATTAGAGCTCACATGCAGTACTTTAACAGAAGGAACGGTTCTTAAGGAACTGTGTCAGTTTAATCCTAAAATTTATTAAATACAAGATTCAGTTTTATCCTAAAATTTATTGGATACCAAAAGCAAAACAGTGCTTACAACCAAAGTATCATTTTTGTTGTGCAAGCAATTAGCTTTAAACCTTTGATGGAATGCTTACTTCACCCCCTTTAGTGGTCTTGTCTGCTTCAAACTTATCTATAGCTACCTGTAGCTCATCAGTACCTCCAACAGCTCTCATGGTGGAGAAGTATGTCCCAAACACAAAAGTTGTCAAACCTCCAGCAACTATGAAATTCTTTGTCTTGGGCGCTAGGCTACTAAATCCTAATACTCCTGCCATCTTGCTAATAACGAAAGACAATAAAAAAGTCAGAACAATTTACATAAACAATATAGAAACAATTTGATATGTATTACAACTCAATGAATCAAATTACTTTTATCTTGTAAAGAGTTTACAAAATCCTAGCAACATGGATTTACATATATGCCTCTTCAATTGTCATCATCTTTCGGGACACACCTCAAATAGCCTTAACAACAACAACCAAGCCTTATCCCACTAAGTGGGATCCGGCCACATGCCTACATGTATCAACTTCCACCGCTATCCAGAACCTTGTTTTTCTCCAAATCGCTAATCTCTAGACCTTTCTTATTAGCTTCTCTTATAGTTTCTCTAGATCTTCCTCTACCTCTAACTCTTTGACTTCTCTTCATCTAATCCACTATAGTATATAGGTGCTACCCCAACGCTCTCTCTACTATTGTCATTTCAAATATTACCCTATATAGTCTTACCACACATCCAACGCAACATCCTCGTCTTTGCTGCACTGACTTTATTCTCGTGTGGATTTCTTAATCTTTCTTTACCTTCTGCATGCTTCAAATAGTCATAAAATAGTTACTTAAATTATTGCATTGCTTTTCTAATTCCTCATGCGAAAATAGTTTCTATAAATAGGTCTTGAGCTTTATTTTCTTACCCGTTGTATGATAGAAAGTATCAGGTATAATAATTATCATGAAGTATACTATGCCAGATCTTATAGATGTGGGATTCCTCACAATTGCTTCCCTTATCTACTTAAGCATGCTTCCCTAGTATTATAATTATTGACTTATTACATTGTTCAATCCAGAGTTATTAATCCCGGATAGCGGAGCAGAGCGGCCGACCCCCGAGAATGGGAAAAGTGGGAATAGCGGGACAACTTTTTGTATACTAATAATTATATAATAATCTATAAAACATATGTCATGTAATACTAAATTAATTTCACAACCCTCATAAAATACATCACCGGTAATTGCTAATTGATGCCTTTTGGCTCTACTTATTTCCCCACTGCTGGTTAAATTGCAAAAATCACATGTCACCTTCCTATCATTCAAATTCTTCAAATAATTGTATTTCCATCCTATGTCCTTACTATTGGTTGGTTTGAATGTTGGAGCACATGACGCTACTGACGGTGTCGACGAAGAAGCTGTCATATTTTTCTAGAATAGAAAAAAAGTAGAAACAGAACAATTTCAACATAGTAGAAGAAGAAACATAACACAATAGAAGATAGTAGAAACAGAACACATAGAAGGCTATAGAAGCAGAGCACAGTAGAAACAAAACTGTTTTAACTCAATAGAAGAAGTACATTGCTAAACGGAGCTGGAGAAGTAGGAAACGGAGCTGGAACGGTGAGGATGAGAGAAGTCGGTGAGGATGAGAGAATGAAGAGAAGTAGAAGAAGTAGGGCACGTGAGGTAATGAAAAGAAAAACTAATTTAAAAAATGTTTTATAAAAAAAAGGGTAAAATTGTAATTTTGTCAAAAAAATTTAAAAAGAAAAATAAAAAGCTTCGGATCCGCTCCGCCCGGGAGAAGCCCGCTCCGGGATAGCGTGAATAGCGGTCGCGACCCCATCTCCGCTACCGCCCCATGTTAGCGCGCGGGAGGCCACCGCTCCGCTACGGAGCGCCGCTATAGCGGCCGCTACGACCGCTTTTAACAACTCTGGTTTAGTCTTTAACAATTCGAGTATCTTACCATGTAATTATACAATTTAAAGTTTATGCTTACAAGTGCTACTATTTTCACTCTCATTGAACTAAGTCATTCTACCTTGAACTACCCATATACACAACTATTTGGTTCCGGAAATCAGTAGGCAAATTAAGTGTATCAGTCATTTCTAACAACTTTTATGATTTACATTGTTTACCATTTTGATTGTCTTTTAAAACTTAAGGATGTGATGTTCCATCATTTCCTCACTCAGTAACCACAAAAAATACAAGCAGTAATCAAGAATCTAACCCAAGAGATCTAATAATGGCATACGCATCCACATGATATATACAAAAAGACATCATAATTACCAATAACAATAACATCAAGATTCACATTTTAGAAATTGATACCACAAATATAATTCCAACACCAAACTCATACTTGGGTTTTCGACATTTAAATTTTAGTAAAAGAGAGTACAATTTGGATATAGGAAAAATGAAATTTGATGAATTAAAATTTCACTACCAGAGAATTTAACCATAAATTTCACACTTCATCAAAATTTCAAAAAAATAGGGTTTATGCCAAAAGAGGGAACTCAAATTTGCTAAAGAACCATTCAATTGTAAACATGATAAATACAATTATACAGTAGCTAAACTATGCATCAATTTCGTAGATTGAAATAAAAAACATTAAGATCTAAGTGAAAAGAGTAAAGAGTAAAGGGTTCCGTGTTTAAGGTACAAGATAGCAAGAAGAGGGATGAAGAAGAGAACTAACCAAGGAGAGAAGAGATAGAGAAATCGACGGCAAGTTGGGCGCGGCGGTGTCCGGTGTCCTACGGCGTCTTTAGAGGGCGAGATTGCTAGGGGAGAGAAGGAGGTGATTTTAGGGTATAATTTGTATAGATGAAGAAGAGTAGAGGAAATGAAGAAGGATTGAAAGCTAGGAGAAAGAGACTTTTTTTACCTTAGGCAGAGGGGCGTGTTTGGTTTGAGATAGATGGAAGGGAGAGGAGGAAATATTTTTAATCAAAGTGTTTGATTTAGATTTTAGGAAGTGATAAGAGGGGAGGAGAGAGAAGCAAATCTCTTCTAAAACATTTTTTTTTTTTCATCTTTTCAAATCGGGGAATTTGGAGTGGAGTAGAGATAATATTATTTTTATTATTTTATTTTATTTTATATTTATTAAAATGTTTTTTATTTTATTTTATTATTTTAAAATTATTCTATCAACTGTCTGTTCTTCGTCTTTAAATTATTTTTATATTCTCATACTTAATATGCATTATAATTACTGCATAATTTTTGTTTTTTATTTTTAATTTTTATATTTTTATATTTTTTTATTGTTAATCTAATTTTGTTATATATTTTATTGAATTTTATTTTATAATGATATAATCACTGAACACTATTCTTTTTTTGTGTATTATTTTGTTGTGTTTTTGTTAAAGGACTCATCACGATATAAAAGTTACTATAAACACATGATTTAATTTATGTCGAATAGTTATAATTTGAATCAAATATAATCAATTTTTTTAGCGCAACATTATAACTTTTTAATCAATCAATATTATAAATTGTGATTAATTATTTATGCATATTTGATTACCAAAAGATAATTACGAATTTTTCAACTTTAAATATCATATGACATATATAAGATCATAAGGATAAAAATATAAATTGTTAATAAAATCTCCCCCCTCCCCTTATGAACCAAACACATTTTTTATTAGAATCTCTCTCTTCCTCTCCCCTCAATTGAACCAAATATATGTATAATTATTAAAAATTTCTCCCCTCTCCTCCCCTCCTGTAACACCCCAAATAATTTAATTATTTAATAATTAGAGTTTTGATTATTAATTTAATTAAAATTTTAATTATTAGTATTTTTGGATTGTTGGATTTAATTAATTAGTTAAATGAATGGGATAGTTGGTGGTGTGAGGAGTAATGTGGAGTGTGGGGAGTAAAATACTTTACGCATACTAATTACTATTTTATTTTATTTATTGGAATAATAAAAGGAATAATAATAAGAAAAGAAGGAAAAGAGAAGTCATTTGAGAATTTGCATCATACGTGAAATTGGAGAAGAGAAGAGAAAGAGGAAAATAAAGGAATTGAAGAATCATCGCGAGGTAAGGGGTGATTTCATTCGATTATAATGTCTTATGGGTTTTGGAATTCAATTGGATGATTGGGTATGTTAAGACACTTGAAATTAGATAATTTAGGTTTGTAGGATTATCCCTAATTGTGTCGGATTATAGGAATTAGAACCGTTAATGTGTTAAATAATTAATATGAATGAAGGAATTGTGATGTGTGTTGTTGAATTGATGCTCACTAGTTGCATTTTAGTGTTTTTACTGCCATGATTCGTATGGGATTGAAGAGAAAAGAATTGGAAATAAGTTGCTGTCAAAACTGCATATTTTTGGTTTTGCAGGTCGCAGGAACCGGTTTCCATGTGGGAGGAACCGGGTTCCTGGTACAAAAACCAGGGAGTTGGGATTCTGGGTTGTTGGGAACCGATTACTCCTGGGGAGGAACCGGGTTCCCAATTCAAAATTTGCAAAGAAAACCAATATTTTTAGTGGGAACGGGTTCCCGGTATGGAGGAACCGAGTTCCCCATACAAAATCTAGAGAGCGTGTTTTTGAGAAATGTGGGAACTGGGTTCTCCCTGGGAGGAACCGGTTACCACTGTGTTAATTTCCAAAATGTTTAAAACTTCAAAAACTAATATTTTCTAAACCGTAACTCCGATTCGAGTGCCGTTTTTGGCAATATTTCTTAAATTAAAAATACTATCTTATAAAATAAAGAAAATATTATTTCATGGTACCTATTTTAAAAAGAGTCGAATTCCCGATTTTTTGTAAACTTTGGTAGTTTTACAAATGATGAAGTATTGTTTGGGATTTGTTCCGATTGAGTGGATGAGAACTAATACTCAGGTGCTGTTCCTGCTATTTATTCATGATTATGATGTTATCATGTGATATTTTTTGGTGTTGGCTTTGTATGGCATTGTGTGGAATTATGTTGTAATCATATTCCGTTGATTGAATGTTGCATGCTTTTGTTGTGCATGCATATGCATTCTGTTCACAGTGATTTCTGGTGAAACAACTGCTAGTCCTCCAAACTATCAAACAAGCGTTATGATTGTTGTTTAATCCCTTTGGTAACTTGCAGGATCGACTAGATTGATCCTATGGGGTATTGGTCGTTTGCATAAACTTAAAATGATGGTTCATGTTCAAGGCTTGTTTTTTGAATGTTTTATATATGTTCAAGTGTGTTTCGATTATGATGTTCAAGGACTTAATAACATGATCAAGTAAAGCAGTATAAAACTAATTTGAACAAGTAAAAGCGTAAAGACTTCGAATTGCAGAAAATGCATAAATGCAGGAATGCTTAAATGACTTTTAAATGTAAAAGACTTTCAAAGTAAAAGCATGAAATGTAAAAGACATGAATGTAAGAACAAATATGTAAAAGCTTTCTGGAAAAATAAAAGCGTTAATGTAAAGAGTTTGCAGAATAGTAAAGGGCTTCGAACTGAAAGAAAAGTGTTTAAATGCAAGGAAAGTTAAATGACTTTTAATGTAAAAGATTTAAAAGACATTGATGCAAGATAAAGATAAACTGGAAAGATAAAGGTGCATTATTGAATAATAAAGAGTTTGGTGCAATCATACGTACGTCATTCGTGCATTCGTTTCCCTAGCCATGTGGTATTTTGAATGTTACTGAATTTTAGTACAATAGATATGACACACGAAATCCTAACACTAAGACTTCTATTTATACTATTTCAACCATAACGGTTTGACTTATGAGATCTTGCCACGTTTCAGACATGCAGAATACTATGCTTCTCTAGCTTCCACGTCTTCGAACCGTTACCAGCGCGCATATTCGAACTTCCTTTTATCCCGCTCACGTTTGAATTTCAAATATCTGAACTGCCTTTCGTTTCGAACTCGCTTCTTAAACACCACGCTACTACCACTTCGAAGCTCCTTCTACATGTATCATCATAATTGCTACTCGAAGCTCCAAGTTTCAGTATATTTATTCGAAGAGCCAATTCCTTCATTTCAAATCATGACATTCCCTTTGTTCCAATGAATACTGATATTGTTTCGCTTCGAGCTCAATGATTCCTATTCGAATCGTAGATATCAAAATCTTCAGCCAACAAAATGCCCCTTTAAAATATGTATTTCGAATCTCTTTCTGAGAAATACTTATTTTAAATATATCCACAAGATTTTGATGTGACTCTAAGTAATTATGACACTGTGTATGATTTCCATTACGTCAATCACAACGGCTCTTGGGTTTCCGAACCGCTTCAAAATAGTTGCCACGGTATGGTGTGGTTATTAAAGATAATGATTATCTTTAATCATGCTTCTTTCCAATGCTTACCTTACGCCACCTCACTCCGTATCCAACCCACGTTCTCCACGTACCTTGGCCTTAGTTGATGAGTGTTTCAACTTCCTTACTATAAAACTAAACAAACTTAGTCTTTTTATTCTTTTTACACACTCTGAACTTTTCTTCTCTCTTTCTTTGAAAAACCCTAAAACCTTAACAACTTCCAACAATGTCTTCAACAACATCTCGGATGAAAAAGATTTCCAAGAAGAAGACCAAGAATCTTTGGAGCGATCACGGAAAGCAAGGTTGATATTCACCAAGGCCAATCCGTGCTTATTCTGAAGGCATCTCCAAAGAACAAGAACTCTTGTACGCTTCCGGTATTAATCTCACCAATGCCTCGGAAGAGGTTTGCCTAATGGGCCCTCTCACAGTTTTCGAGATTCTGAAAGATACTAGAACCATATTCCCTGTTTGCTATGATTTTAAACCTTTGTTCAACAAAATGGAAACCCCTAGGTTAGAAACTGATAATGTGAATAAACCCTCAGCTTCGAAAGACGTAGAAACCCCTGTAGTTCCCCCAAAGGATCCTTTTATTTTGGACTATGTTAAAAGTAATTTTAAGCCATTTCGATCCTGTCCTACTGCTGATGTAGCTTACCAAAACTGGTTTGCTAAAGTAGAGGCTAAGAAATCCCATCAGTGGGAGGAACTAGGTATTTACAATCTCCTCAAATTATCGAAACCAGGCTTCACCTATAGCCAGCCTCTACTATTTGCATCCCTGTACTTTTGGGATAGTACTTATAATACCTTTCACCTTCCTGGAGGGATGATCACACCTACCCTTTTTGATATAGTTGCTATCACTGGCCTATCACCAGTAGGAGAAACATATATTCCTGATTCTGAGGAACATTCCAGCATAATTGACTTCGATATCAAGTTGGCTAGCTTCTCCAAGTTTATCAGTCATTATCACACTGAAGGTGATAGTGTTTCTGATGTCTATTGCCTTTCTCACTCTCTGGTTATCAAGATATGTTTTCTGCAGTAGGTCGCTACAGGTAGCCAGCAGGTTTATCCCTCTAGCAAGGGATTTTCATGAAAATAGGAGGATTAATTTAAGTGAGCTCTTACTAGTTGACCTTTATGAAAGTTTGAGGTCAGCTGTTTCGAGCTTAAAATCGCACACTTCTAAGAATATCTTGCTAGCTGGTCCTTTTTGGTTGCTTCAGTTATGGCTTAATGCCATGTTCGAATCTTCACTTTCTACTGCGGATAGTATTGTTGAGCAAGATCCAGAAATAGCGGATCGAAATGTTGAAGGCACAAGGTTAAGAAGACTGACTCCGAGTGATGACAAGGCTGATTTCCAGATTCTATTTTCACAATACATTATGCTCTTTTCCAAGAAGCATAAGTTCGAAGAGACTATGGCGCCTTTTGCTTCGAGGACCCATGGACCATCATGGTTCACCATGTCCCTTTCAGAGGCTGCCAAGACTAAAGAAGTCCAAGACATCTGGAAAGCCTTCTTGCTCCCAAGATTAATCTCCTCCAGAATCACTCCAGTCAAGAATCAAATCCTTTTGTTTGCCTACCAACCAAATTTCGTTTCAAGGCAATTCGGTCTATGCCAATTAATCCCCGAACCCCTCTTTCAGACTCAGAACTCCATTACCTCCGGTCGAACTTTTAAGGCCAGAGAAGCCAAATTACAACAAGAACAATATCAAGAATTTGCTCAATTCGAATTAATTCCTTTCGAACCAACTTATTTTTCATCCAAAGGTTTTTTGGATTGGTGGATTAAATTCTACCAATCTTGCATGTTTGATACTCTCACCATCCAAAATAAACTGACTGTTGCGTTCGATGTGCAGGTACACAAAAAGAAAGGTATGTTCACTCACGCTCAAGAAATTAAAGCTTTTCAGACTTACTTCGAAACAACTTATGATCCCACACGCTTGGAGTCCACAGTATATCGAGCGTCCCAAACCTTGAAGGAAAAATTTAAAGAAAAAGTCTCTAAGTTCAGACTTCCTTCAGGGCTGTCACCTGAGGATAGGTATAGGTTGGCACTCGAAATGCATCCACCTAAGTTTCCCAAACTACCTACCTCAGAACTGGCTCTGGCTTGGTTTCCCCCATACCCTTGGTGGTTAACTTGCAAAGAAATGTTCAAATACAAATCTCAAAGGAAACTAAAGCCATCTGAGACTGTGACATGGGCTCGACATTGGCTTCATAATTTCCCAGGGCATCTTCGCTATGACCTTTCTGGCATGTCGATTCTTTCGAATGAAGGCGCAAGTGCGAATGCTTGGGAAATCCCCAAATAAGTCTTACTTTCTTTATTTTAACATTTTGTCTTATGTGTTTCACTTTTCAGCCATCAGAATAAAGACTGTTGCATCGAAGACCAAGGAAGGAAGTAGTTCCCAAACAACTATTGAAGCTGATGACAATGTGCCCAAAGAAATTCCAACAATTACTCCTGCAACAACAACAACAACAAACACCATTGCTCCGACTCCAACAACTACTCAGACTCCAACAACTACTCCAATCCCAACAACTGCTCCGACCCCAAAGGTAAACAGTTTATTCTGGTATTTCGAAATAGGCTTAAGTTTATGATTAAAGTCTAACTTATGTTTGTACCATTTCAGACTAGTAAACTCCCACCAACCACTCCAAAGAAGAGAAAACCTAGTACCAGTGGGAAGACTCTCAAGGCTGGGGAAAGTTCACCAACGGTTTTGAAAAAGAAACAAAAGAAAGACATTCCAAAAGACACTAACGTCTCTGGACTCGATTCCAGAGATGTCGCTCCCTCACAAAAATCCAAAAATCCACCTTCGACCTCCAACGTAATGTTGGAACACATAGACAACAATATTTCCTCAGATAATCCAAAGGTGAATTGAATTCGAATTGTTTAACAAAAGATAACTATTCGTACCTTAGTTGTTAGTCTCTAATCTTTCTCTATTTGTGTAGGATGATTCAACTCCAGTTCCAACTACTTCGACCCCTCCCCCACAAACAGCTGCTCCGATCCATTATTCTCCTCATGGAGATTCTAGCAATCTGGTGCAAAACAAAGGCTCCTCGAATATGGCGGTTCCAACTGGGGTTTCTGAACAGCCAGATGACCAAGGCACTTCGCCTCCCCTTAAGGAAACACCTGATCCAACACCTGAAGTTGCTGAGGAGGTGCCTCCAGAAACTTCTCAACAAAAGTCCCCTCTCGAAATCCCTCAAGAGAGTGAAAAGGTACCTCAAGCTGAAGAGGAACAAGCCAATGCTTCTCAAGAGAGCGAAGATTCTAGTGACGAAGGATCTAAGGACGAAGGAAGAGAAGAGGCTCAAGATGGTTCGAGTGAAGGAACGGAGTCTGATGCTCCTAATAATGAAGATGAGGACATTGAAATAGTGGATCTTGTCAGTGATGATGAAGATGATGGTGAGGAACTTAATGAAGGTGATGGTGTCCCTGCCAACGAGCCAATGGAATTTGAAACGGAACCTACTCCATTGCGTATGGAACTTCCCAAATCCCCTCAACGTCAAACAGATGAAGAGGAGTTAGCCCTCTTAAAACGAACTGACCCTATTGGGTATATGAAGGCTAAGCTAGCTCAGAGAAACACTCCTCTTCCCAAGGCTGGTATTGGTTCGACTACTACTTCAACGCCTTCTAATGATAGAGTTGTACTTCTCCATAAGATTAGGAAAACAATCCTAGATGTGGATTTATTTGAAGTACTCAAGAAAGACAGTACAACCTGCTTTATCATGAAGGGACTTCTCAACCAAGTCGACCTTACCAATTGTTCTTTGGAAGTTAGCACCATCCTGTTCGAACTTCATTCCTTGATAGATAATATAACTGGGTGTTTCCTCCAAGATGAATTTGCTACAAACAAGGTCCGAGAGAAGCGTATTGCAATGGATGCTGCTTATGAGCATGCTTCGAAGCTTTCTAAAGAAGTTGAAGAGCATGCCCTGCACATCAAGCAAGCTAAAGGCGATTATGAGCTTGAGCTCAATCCATTCTTCTCGGGAGAAGCAGATTCTAGAACTTCAAAGTAAAATCAAAGAGGCCCAACAACAACAGATAGCATATCAGACCAACACTTTTGGTAATCGTTTCGAAGAGCTCTTGAATAAAGGACTTGCAGAGACAGAGGCAGCTGAGCAATTCAAGGGCGAAGTTGCCATCCTAGAAGGAGCCAAGCGCTCAACAAAAGCTTGAGTCTTTTAGGAGTATCTTGATCGATTAAGGAACAACACTTATTTCTAAAGATTATCATTTATCATGCTTGTAATATTAATTTGACTGTAGTTTGTATTACTCGAACAATGCCATTTTGGCAACTTTAATTTACCATTTTGGCATATCTTCACTGTATTTGATTACGTTATTGTTATTCGAACCTCCTGCAGGTGTGGTTTATATTTCTTTAAATATTTCCCATTAACCTTTAGGATTCGTTTGTCATCTGTCAACTCTTCGATTTCATATGCATTGTTTGAAAATGTCTTTACTATTCGAAAAGGTCCTTCCCAATGGGGTGACCATTTACCTAAGGCTTTATTCTTCTTGTCCATGGGCAATATAACTTTCCAAACTAAGTCATTAGTACTGAATGTTTTACCTTTCACCCTTTTGTTATATGCCCTGGCTACTGTTTCCTTTTGCCTCATCAGGATTTCTAATGCATGCAATCTGACTTCGTCAAACTCAACTAACTCACTCATCATCATTTCCCAATATAATGAAGATGGGATTTCGTTTTGTCTTTGAATTGAGGCCGGTAGATGAATTTCTCTTGGTAAGGCGCATCATGACCAAATGTTAGTTGGAAAGGTGTGGTATTAGTAGCTTCTTTGGGGATGTTCTCAGGCCCATAATATTTGATCAAAGTCTTATGCCAATTTCTTGGTTTTTACCAACATGTTTTTAATCAAACCTATTATTACTTTGTTGGCAGCTTCGACCTGACCATTTGCTTGAGCATAATATGGTGTTGATGTTAGCAACTTAAACCCCATTTCTTGGGCAAATGCTTGCATCTTTTTACCAGTAAACACAGATCCTTGGTCTGTGGTTATGCTCTCTGGCAATCCGAACCTATAGATAATTTGTTTCTGTATGAATTCGATGATAGCCTCTTGATCTACAGCTACTAATGGTATTGCTTCGATCCACTTGGTGAAATAGTCTATTCCTACCAGGATATATTTCTGACCTTTAGATGAAGCAGGATTGATTTCTCCTATTAAATCTAATGTCCATCCTCTAAAGGGCCATGGTTTAATGATCGAATGCAACTTGTAACGCCCGGAAATTTAATTAATTATTTAATTAAATTATATAAGGAATTATTTATTGGAATTAGTCGAAGTCGGGAATTATCAGAATTATTATAAGAGGTGTTAATTGGATTAATTTTTGATTAGCCGATAGATTAATAATAATAATATTAGTTGACTATTAATAATAATAAAAAAATTAAAATAATTTGTTGGGAAAGAAATAGGCCCAATAAGAGAAATATAATTATTAGTTATTATAAATAATAAGAAATTAAGTTTTTGGAGAGGTTGTTAGAAAACAAGGAGAAGAAAAGGGGAAAAGAATAGTATACGTGAAAAGAGAAAGAAAAAGAGGAATAGGCTTGGGAGAAAAACTGCCGTGCGAGAAAATTGTAGACCGAAAGCCAAATCGAAATTCGACCGGAACTCCGTAGAGGCGACCTTCAATCCAAGGTAAGGGTGGGGTTCTGACTTTCTAATGGGTTGTATGATGAGTAGTATGTGAGAATTATGATAATAGGGAATTTACTATGCATTTGTGGTTGTTCTGTTTGGTGAGAAACATGTTTAGGTTGAAATTCCTAAATTTCTATGGATTAAAATTGTTATGTTTTGATGAGTAATTTTTGATATGTGATGATAAATTGTATGTGAGGTTAAAGTTTATGAATTCTCGCCATGGATTAATTGTTGTTTATGGATTGTATTGATGAAATTAAATTGCTGCTATGATGATCGTTGGTATTGTGTGAATTGTTGTTACTGCGTTGGTTGTGGAATATGTGTAGTAATAGAATCAATTGATGTTATTGTGTGAAAATAAAATATGCGTTGATCAGTGATAGAAATTGAGATTGAAATTAGGAAGGAAACCAATTATCGAACGACACACCCATAAGAAAAAGGGACATGCCGTTCAGCATGTATATGAGATGACGTCACTTTATATTCAGTGTTGTCATCATTTTGTTTCTTCAATAGCCATAATATTCAATAGCCATAATAGTTATAATAATTTGTTAGAAAAGAATGTTCTGTGTGTTTACTAGTGCCATCACGAGATGCATATTCCATGCATCATTGTTTAAAAAGAGTTTTGTCCTAGTAACATAAATTCAAGGTTGCAACATGTTTCCGTTGGAATAATTTTACATATTAATAATAATAACTATAATAATTATTATAATAATAATAGTTAATATATTAATATTATATTAATTGGGATTTTGGATTTAGATATATATACTTAATGATGCATAATTATTAATTTAGGAGTATTAGGATGAGTAGTGTACCAGTTGTAGAAGAATAATAACAACAACGTGATTGATAATAAGTAGAATGACTTAGTAGTAGAAACAGTAGTATATTTAATCAATTTAACCGAAGGACATTAAGTATGCATCCGTAGGAAATAAATATAAGTTGATGAAAACGATGTTGAATAGTAAATTTAGTAGCCTAACCGATAAATTTGTTTAACCAAAATTAGTTGTAATTTTGTAGGAATAATTCATAAACGGTTGTAGTTAGTATTGGTTGGTTGGAGAAATTGGAATGGTGTCGCGTATGTCGAATATAGCAGGTATTTTATTATTGGAAAATCAAGTAGTTGATTAATTAATTTAGTAGAAGACGTTTATTAAATAAGTAGCGTTAGCGTTAAATAAGATGTTTTGAGCGTAGATTCGTAACGGTTAAGTTGTGTAGTATTTGTCGCGGTGTTTGCTTGAATTGTTGTTGTTAGTAACTTACTGTTGATATGTTGATTAATTTTAGGCATATGGCCAATGTTGAATAAGTTGAATTATTCTGATTTACGGACATGTTTGAGTTGTAGGTCGAATGACCAGTGTTGATCTAAGTTGATTCCATTGATGCATATTATAAGTTGTTATTGTATGATGTTGTTGTTGTCGCATTGTTGTGTATTTGTTGTTTAAGTCGAGGTCGCATGGCATACATTGCATTATTAAGTTGGCCTGGATTGGCACCACGTTGAAAGTTGAAGGCTTATGTCTTGGCCTTGATGGCACCACGTTGAAGGCTTATGCCTTGTTAATGCCTCGATAAACTGACATATGTTTAAGTTGGGAGTTCTGCTCCAAATGGTGCCACATGCATTTGCATAGTTGAGTCGCATATTGGGTCGCGTGTTAAAGTTGTTGGTATTATTCGTTATTTGTTGATTGTCGATGTGCTGTTGTTATGAGTTGTTGTTGTTATAAGTTGTTGTTGCTATAAGTTGTCGTTGTCATAAGTTGTTGTTATAAGTTGTTGTTGTTATAAGTTGAGGTTGTTATAAGTTGTTGTTATTATTAGGTTGTGTTGATTTAAGTTGTTACGTTGATTAAATAAAGTGCCTTCTTGTTATTATTAAGTTGTTTGCTGGTTGTATGAATAATTACTGAAGCATTGATCTACCTTATCTGAATTCTAATATACTATTTATCATACGATTGATTAGATTGTTAGATATCTCACCCCTTATATTGTGATGTTTCCTCTACGTGGGTAATGTGCAGGTAATGAAGAACAAAGGTTTAGTTGCTATTAGGTCGAGTCAGGTTGTCGCTCTGATACGTAACACTCGGGGGGATCAACACTAGTTGTTTTGCTGCTGTGATTTTGTTGTTGAATAACTATGTTGATATATGAAAAGTAATTGTTGACTTTAAATTGTTTTAAGTTGAAAACATGATATGACATCCAAGTTGATTAATGTAGTTCCGCTGGTTAATATTAATAAAGTTGATTCATGTTGTTTCGTTTCATCTGAGTTTAGGTGTTATGTATCTGTGTTAGCGTGCTGTTGTTAAAGTTGAATTGTAATACTCCAACTGTTTGTTGAAAATAATTTTATAACTCTGATTTTCATAATAATTACCGGGGTAGAATTGGGGTGTTACGCAACTCACTTGCAGGAGCATGTTGAGTCCCTGCATGTTTCTGGCATTCTTCACATCCTTTGGAAAAATCTATACAATCTTTGAGCATACTGGGCCAGTACATACCATATCGAAATAGCAACCACTTCATTTTATGGCCTGCTTGATGTGCCCCACATGCCCCATTGTGGACTTCTGATAATGCTAGATATGCCTCACTTTCTCCTAAACACTTGAGTAGTACGCCCTCTTGGGTCTTCTTGAACATTTCATTTCCCATAAGGACATATGATAATACTCTATATTTTATTTTTCTGTCCACATTCAATGTTGGATTTTCTAAGTACCTTTTTAATGGATTTCGCCAATCTGTGTCTGCTAAAGTGTTTATGGCTAATACTTCGAACCTATCTTTATCACCATAACTTAATTTAATATTTTCTAGATCTGATGGTGTAAGTCTAGTAGCCATGACTCTTCCTCTTATTTCGATCAAATCCTCAAGGTTTTTGGCAGAAACCTTATACCCTGAAGCCAATTGTGCCAGGTCATTTGCTTCATGATTTTCTATTCTTGGTATGTGCTGAATATCCATGTACTCGAATTTTTTGAGTAACCTGTTAACTATGACAAAGTAAGTCATTAGGTTTTCCTTTATGCACTTATATTCCTTTGTTATCTGCTTGACCACTAACTCTGAATCACCTTTAATTTCGACTCTAGTTCCCCGAATTCCAACAAAGCTTCAAGTCCAACAATGAGTGCTTCGTATTCGGCTTCGTTGTTCGAGCAACGAGGACCATCTAGCGATACTTGAATTTTGTTGGAATTCCTTGAGAGAAATTAGGAGAACTCAACACCACGCCTCTCGTGGGTCGAACCATCAAAGTATAGCTTCCAAGGTTGCATTTCGACATAACCCATGACAGGCTTTTCGACCAATGAATGGTCCACAATGAAATCAGAAATTACTTGGCCTTTCACAGCTCTTAAAGGCATGAAAGTCAAAGCATATTTTGTCAAGGCTAAAGCCCATTTACCAATTCTGCTATGCATTATTGGTTTGGAAAGCATGTGTTTGATAACATCGAAGTGAGATGAAACATAAACGTCAACAGGTTTTATATAATACTTGAGTTTCATACAAGAAAAGTATAAACAAAGACACAACTTTTCTATATTACTATATCTAGTTTCTGCATCATTCAACACCCTACTTAAATAATATATGGCTCTTTCGATACCATTACTATCTTCTTGTACTAACATACTACCTATAGTAAGTTCAGAAGCAGATATGTACAATCTCATGGGTTTTCCTCATGAAGGTGGAGACAAGATAGGAGGCTGAGAGAGATATCTTTTAATCCTGTTGAAGGCCTCCTGATGTGCTTCGTTCCACTCGAAGGCTTGGCCTTGTTTTAAACGAAGGAGAGGAGAGAAAGCTTGTATTTTCCCACTTAGATTCGAAATGAATCTCCGAGAAAATTAATCTTCCCAGTGAGGCAACTCCTTTTTCGATGTGGGGTTGTCTCCATGATGGCTTTGGTCTTATTACGGTTGATTTCGATTCCTTTTTATGAACCACAAGCTCGGAAATCTCACGCAAAAAATGCACATTTAAGGGATTCATTTTAAGCCATGTTTTCTCATTCTTTCGAATGATTGGCTCAAATGATGCGAGATGGGTTTCTGAGATATAGATTTGATGACTATATCATCAATATACACCTGCATAAATGTCTCAATAAAATCATGAAAGATGGAGTTCATTGCTCTTTGGTAAGTTGCCCCAGCATTTTTTAAACCAAAAGGCATCACTACCCATTCATAGGTGCCTAAGGCTCCTGGACAACGAAATGTTGTCTTAGCAACATCTTCTTCAGAAATAAAGATCTGGTTATAACCAAAGTATCCATCTAGCATACTTAGGTATTCAAATCCTGCAGCAGAGTCTATTAACATTTCTGCCACAGGCATAGAGTATTGATCTTTGGGGGTTGCAGTATTTAAATCCCTAAAGTCTATGCATATTCTCAGAGAACCATTTTTCTTAA
Organism: Vicia sativa; assembly: GCA_021764765.1. Taxonomy (NCBI): domain Eukaryota; kingdom Viridiplantae; phylum Streptophyta; class Magnoliopsida; order Fabales; family Fabaceae; genus Vicia; species Vicia sativa. The sequence goes on along the minus strand of CM038795.1, from coordinate 141,241,317 downwards.
TAACAGGTACTATATTTGCTAACCATTCGACATACCTTGTGGTTCTGATGAATTTGCAACGCAACAACCTTTCGACCTCTGCTTTGATCTTTGTGAGCACTGCTGGCGCGAACCTCCTTGGAGTCTGCTTGATGGGCTTCTTGCCATCTTTAATTGGAAGTCTGTGCTCTACTAACTCTCTTTTCAAACCAGGCTTTTCGTCATAGTCTCATGCAAAGCAATCTTTGTTTTGCTTGAGGACTTCGATCACTTCTTGTTTGAGGCTTGGGCTGAGTTTCGCGCTTATGTAGGTTATTCTTTTCGTGTTGGTATTCCCCAAATTCACCTCTTCAAGTGGGTCCTGTGCCAACATCTTGCTTTGAGCTTGTGGGATCCTTCTCGAAGCCCAGGGTTCCGTATCATAAATGGCATCGAGCACGTGATCTATTCGTTTTAATCACGGGGTGAATCTCTCGAACCATTTCCTTGAGTTTGTTTACTTCATTTGTATGTTCTATCGCGACCTCTGAGCTTTCCATTCATTCTCGACCATATAGGCGAAATCCTTTCGAAGAAGAGGACTCGATCATGGCGGGATCGTTGAACTCCCTGGTGGCCGTCTTTGCGAAGTGCCTTCGCTTCCTTCATCACCCTAATTATTTTTCTATCCCAATACATGCCATCATGGCGAAGGGTCATATAATGTGCGTCTCTTGTTTCATTCATTTCGTCACTTGGGGTGCAGGGGCTATTCTTGCGGATACTTGTCATAATTTCTTTTGTTAACAGTTATTTGTTGTCATGAAGTAACTACGGTGCCTTGATATTTTCCACAATACCATCTTCTCTCGGAGGACTAACCTTTGGTGCATCGGCGAAGGCGCCCTACGCCATGAATCCACTCTCTTCCCAACAACAAGTTATAATTGGCCTTGGCTTCGATCACCATGAACATGGTGGGCCTGCAGCTTGATCCGACGGTTAACTCCATTTGCACCACTCCCAAAGTTTGTCCTACCTTTCCTTCATAGTTGGATAGGACCATGTTGTGAGGTTTAACATCACCCTCTTAAATGCCTAACTTTTTCAGCATGAACTTAGGCATAAGATTAACCGCAGCGCCTCCATCCACTAAGACCTTGTTCACCCCGTGGGCTCCAGCCTTTGCTCGAATGAATAGTGGCTTCAAATGATTCTTCATTGTTGGATCTGGGTGTTCGAAGAATGCGTTCTGTTCTTCAACCGCGCCATTATCCATTACATAGTAACAGACTGGTCTGTGTTTCATCAAATCAATGGTATCGTCTTCCTCCTTCTTGATTTGGTCTCTTGGCCAAATTCGGATAGTATCTGATACCACATTGCGGTTTAGGTTAAGTGAGGATTCTCCTTACGATTGAAGTTATCGTAAGCATATCCTCGTCTTCTTGTGGACTTGGGTGTACTCTTTCGACTCATCTGGTTTTGTTTGAGCCCTCCTACTAGCTGGAGGTTTGTTTTGAGTTGCTTGTTGTTGGTTTGTTGGTGCTTGACCCTTCTTTGTTGTTGGTGGCTCCTTTGTCTGCCAAAGCTTCCTTTCCTTCGTTCTTTGCCGCCATTGGGATCTTGACATGGGATTCTTACCTTTATAATTTCCCGACCTCGGTTCCTCCCTACATGCGGTGTTGAATTGTCTCAGATATACCATGGCATACCGCATTTAGCTCACTACCTCCCGTTTATCCTTCCCTTATTGGTTTTACTTGCGACCATTTATGCATTGGTATACTGCGGGATTTTGAATGTCACCCTTGACCACCCTTTGGATATGGGCTATCGGGCTTTCGTTGAATGTGATTACCATCGAAGCGGACTCATCGACCAACTTCCTTGTGATTCCGGCATGGGGCAAAGGGAATCGTTTGACTCGGCCATGTTACGGTGGTATCTTCTTTGAACATCTTGGGCAAATCGGGCACTTGGTTGCCCCTTTGTGACGAACTAAAATTCAACAAACTCTCCCGACTCGGTAGTCGAACAATTGGTTGTCTTGGCGAATTTACTCGATTCGAGCCCTTTGTTTCGTTCGAACTCTGCGATCCTCTCGTTGCATATGATCTGCATCTTGGACAAAGCATCATTTGACATGTCCTTACGGCACAACATGAGATATTGTTTTAGGTGGTATCTGCATAACCATCCTCCATTTGTATTTTTCTTTTTGAGATATCTTTCCATTTCCTGCATCTCGAACAAGGTCTCTCCATGTCCACCATATTGACATCCACATCTTCCCTTTCTCGACATCATCTCCCCATCGATGGTTTGATGTCTTCGATCTGAATCTTTGAACTCTCTAGGGCCGAGTATCTCACCATATAATCAAATTTCCCACTGGGTTCCCCTAAGGTATCCCAGATCTCTTTTTGAGGAATGTTACCATCTCTATCCTCCCATTTTGTATCATCATCTCCCCATCACGATGGTTTGGCGTCTTGATTGATTTTCGAACTCTGGGCGAATATTTTACGGATAGTCGAACTTCCCACTAGGTTCACCAAGGTATCCCATATCTCCTTTTGAGGGAGGCTTGTTTTATGTCTGAACCTTCTCGGTTTGAGCCTCGAGCCCTCGTGCTTTGTGTCAATTCACATTTACGGTTTTCACGACCCTCGGTGCTTTGGATTTCTTTTGAAACAACGGTGGCGTTGATTCGATCGAAGTCTCTAGTTGTTTGTGGATGTCTTGATAACTCCATTGTTGACTTGACCGGCCTGACTCTCACTCTCGGTGCTTTCCTCTTTCAATGTAGTGGCCCCGGTGCCTTCCACCATATTGATTTCTCCAATGCTCGAAGGCTCGGAGTAGTTGATGTCTGCAATATCCAGAGGGTCTTCATCCACTTTCATTTTTGGTTTACCAGCAAACTTTAATCTGCCATCCTTAATTGCGTTTTGAATCAAGTCCCTGAAAAGAAAACACTGTGAGGTTTTGTGGCCTAGGAAACTATGATATTTACAAAATCCTCTTTTCTTTCTTTGATCTAAGGGAGGTATTTTGACATTTGGTGGCACTATTAATTGTCCATCTTTGACAAGTAAATCGAAGATCTCATCGCACTTTGTTACATCGAAGGTATACACCTTCTTTGGGAACTTGTCATTTTTCTCATTTTCAACAATTTCCTTCCCTTTCGTGGGGACTAAAAGTTTACAAGAGTAAGGTGGAGCCTGTTTTAATTCAGCGAGATCTATTTCGACCTCTTCGAATTCAGGATAGTCTTCAACTTCCTCCATTTCGACATAGGAAATTCTTTCCTTCTTATTACTCTTAAAAGCCCTGGCCTTCTCGGCCTTTAGCCTTTCGACTTGTCGAACCCTATCTGCTAACTGAGCCATGTCCCTCAATTATTGTGTATCTAATTTCTTTCGAATCGAATAGTCCAGGCCACCAGCGGCCATTTCGACTAACTCATGTTCAGGGACTACGGTGAAACATCTAGATTTCAAGAGTCTGAACCTATTTAAGTATTCATCTATGGGTTCAGTAAACTTCCTCTTAACACTTGCTAGTTCCTTTAGACTTATCTTGGATTGTCCCATATAGAACTGTTCATGGAACAGCCTCTCTAAGAGGGTCCAGGTATCTATGGATCCAGGGGGCAAAGTAGTGAACCATGTGAAAGCATTTTTAGTAAGGGAACTTGGGAAATATTTAATCCTAAGGTTCTCATTATTTGATATATCTCCTGCCTCAGTTAGATACCTAGCTATGTGCTCGACTGTTGATTCATTGGTATCTCTAGCAAACTTTGTAAACTTAGGGATCTTGTATCCCCTTGGCAAATCAGTTTGGATTACATAATCTGCTATGGGAGAAGCGTAATTTGGCCTTCTAATTCCTGTGTTAATACCGTTTTGGGCCATAATCCTCTCTATCATGGTGGTTAGGTTATTTTCTGCCAAGATATTGTCATTTCGAACTCTATGGACAACTGCATCGGCATCTTGGTTTCGACCTACCATGACAACTCTTCTAGGTTGTTCCTCTCGAAATGCTGGGACTTCTAGTCTTTCGACCCTTGCCCCTGGTTCCATAATTCCCCTTTGTGGTTCATCTCGAATCACTGGGGCATCAAATCTTTCGACCCTTGCTAGTGGTTCTATCACTCCCCTTTTTGGTTCTTCTCGAATCACTGGGGCATCTACCCTTTGTGCTCTTGCCCCCCAAGTTAACTCCCTCTCTGGCTAGCCTATAAGGTGGGTCATCAACAATCTGTTCTATGATAGGTGCGTTCGCTCGAACCAATGCCTGGTTCTGCCTACGCCTTTCTGGTGGAGCAAAGAAATCTGCTATTCGACTCATATTGTCTGCGTTCTCTCTGTTTGTCACAGTCACGTTTTGAACTATTGGGGCAAAGATCTCTTGCATAGTTTATGCTAATATTCCTATCATATTGTGGTTACTATCATCCATTAACTGCCTAAAAGCCATTTGGTTCTCTGTGGTTAAGATGGGCGTACCCATAACGACCCTTGGTTGTTGTCATGAATTGATTAGCCCGGATCCGACCCTAAGTGTGGTGGCGTTCGGCGTCGAAGTCTGCAAACTTTATAAAGGATGTTGGCATTCCATCTTGGAATTTACGGGTCTAGTCTATCGGCTGAATGGTCTAGTTGGTGGTGGGGTAGCGAAATGGGTTTGTGCCCCTGATGGTGGGACAAATCCCCCAGGATACCCAGTGGTTCTTGTACTGTCTAGGATCGAATTGTTTGTTAACATGCCACTCGTTCCGTTCGTGGCCATACTATTAGTAGAAGGCATTGCAGCGTGTTCGAAGGGATCATTGGGCGTCCCGTCAAAGCAGATGCATTAGTGCTGTTGCGTTTTGTTCCCCTGTGGATTGTTTGGATCGACATTCTATTATTTCGATTTCTTACGGGTAAGGGTTGGTTACTGTTAGTTATTCTACCACTCCTAAGGTTCATATACTAATGAACTTTGTTTACTCAGAAAGAACCTTTTAACAATAATTATGTCTTATAAACGTTAGTTTTAATTAGCAACAACCAATCTTGGTCCCCTTTGGCGTGCCAATTTGTTCACAGTGATTTATGGTGAAACAACCGCTAGTCCTCCAAACTATCAAACAAGCGTTATGATTGTTGTTTAATCCCTTTGGTAACTTGCAGGATCGACTAGATTGATCCTATGGGGTATTAGTCGTTTGCATAAACTTAAAATGATGGTTCATGTTCAAGGCTTGTTTTTTGAATGTTTTATATATGTTCAAGTGTGTTTTGATTATGATGTTCAAGGACTTAATAACATGATCAAGTAAAGCAGTATAAAACTAATTTGAACAAGTAAAAGCGTAAAGACTTCGAATTGCAGAAAATGCATAAATGCAGGAATGCTTAAATGACTTTTAAATGTAAAAGACTTTCAAAGTAAAAGCATGAAATGTAAAAGGCATGAATGTAAGAACAAATATATAAAAGCTTTCTGGAAAAATAAAAGCGTTAATGTAAAGAGTTTGCCGAATAGTAAAGGGCTTCGAAATGAAAGAAAAGTGTTTAAATGCAAGGAAAGTTAAATGACTTTTAATGTAAAAGATTTAAAAGACATTGATGCAAGATAAAGATAAACTGGAAAGATAAAGGTGCATTATTGAATAATAAAGAGTTTGGTGCAATCATACGTACGTCATTCGTGCATTCGTTTCCCTAGCCATGTGGTATTTTGAATGTTACTGAATTTTAGTACAATAGATATGACACACGAAATCCTAACACTAAGACTTCTATTTATACTATTTCGACCATAACGGTCTGACTTATGAGATCTTGTCACGTTTCAGACATGCAGAATACTATGCTTCTCTAGCTTCCACGTCTTCGAACCGTTTCCAGCGCGCATATTCGAACTTTCTTTTATCCCGCTCACGTTTGAATTTCAAATATCTGAACTGCCTTTCGTTTCGAACTCGCTTCTTAAACACCACGCTACTACCACTTCGAAGCTCCTTCTACATGTATCATCATAATTGCTACTCGAAGCTCCAAGTTTCAGTATATTTATTCCGAAGAGCCAATTCCTTCATTTCAAATCATGACATTCCCTTTGTTCCAATGAATACTGATATTGTTTCGCTTCGAGCTCAATTATTCCTATTCGAATCATAGATATCAAAATCTTCAGCGAACACATTCTGGAGTTGGTTAATTCTCATTGTGTGGAATTGGACCTACAGAGTCAATACCTGTACCCAGTGGTTAGTGGTGGTGAGGCTAGATCCGTGTCCCAGTGGTGTATGGGCGAATCGTTGATTAACGCTGTTTCCGAGGTGTAAGCGGAACAGGGTGTGAATTTAGTTCACGTTTGGTACCACATGCGTAGAGTATGCATTGCATATGGGATTATAACATGTTAGGATGGTTTCTAGTGTTACAATTTCATTGATTGTTATATTTGCATAATGATTTGTGTGAAATGCATTTGTGAACTGAAATCTGATTATGTTAATGATAGTGAACTAATATATTGAATTGTTCTGTTGTATTTAAAAACGTATAATGCATTTTATATTGCAATGAGATCTCACCCTTACTTTAATGATTTCAGATTAAAGTTAGCAGCTCAAGAGTCGGTGAGGATGGCTTATAGAGCTGTGTCTTATTATTATTTGCGTGTCAGTGTCATGCTCTGGTAGTTGTAACATTGGGGGAAACATTTTGATGAGATTTTTGTTTTATACTTTATTATTATTGATTTATGTTAAGGATGCTTATGAATTGAAGTTATTCTGGTTTTGTGGTATTTTTCTGCTGTGTAAAACATAATATTAATTTGATTGATTATTTTAATAAGTCCTTCAGTGAAGCATGACTACTGTTTATTTGAGGTTTTATATTTATTCTGAATTGTGACATCCCTTGTTTTACATGTTACTCTGATTTTAATTCTTAATTACGCGAGTATTTAGAAGGGGTGTTACAATAGTGGTATTAGAGCATAGTCGGTCGTGTCTTAGTGTCGTTATCCCTTTTGTATGCGACTAGGGAAAGGTAACACTATCGATACTTGTGTTCTAATGAGGTTGTTTTGTAATGTTACAAAACAATGGCCGGAAGAGGTAATGGAAGAGACGATGCTGTTATTGCTGAGGCTTTGGGAATGCTAGCTGGTATGCTTGGAGGGAATCATCTGGGAGTTGGTATTGGTGTTGATAGGCAATTGGGAAACTTTCAGAGGAACAATCCTCCATTGTTTAAAGGTACACATGATCCCGAAGGTGCTCAGAGATGGTTGAAAGAGATCGAAAGGATTTTCAGAGTGATTAATTGTGCGGAAGAGCTGAAGGTAAGGTATGGTACTCACATGCTGGCAGATGAAGCTAATGACTGGTGGGTTGCTACCAGGACAGAGATGGAACAAGATGGTGTTGCACTGAATTGGGTTGTGTTTAGGAGAACTTTTCTGAGGAGGTACTTTCCTGAAGATATTCGGGGAAAGAAAGAGATTGAGTTTCTGGAGCTCAAGCAGGGCAACAAGACTGTGAGTGGGTATGCTTCGAAATTTACTGAGTTGGCGAAGTATTATGCTCATTACAACAATGATGCAGATGGAGAATTTTCCAAATGTATCAAGTTTGAGAATGGTCTTCGTGATGAGATCAAGTAGGGTATCAGGTATCAGTGTATCCGAAGGTTTTCTGACTTGGTGGATTGTAGTAGGATTCTGGAAGAGGATCTTGCTAATACTCGAACAAATTCTCGAGGGTATGTTGATCGAAAAGGAAAGCAACAAATGGATCGTGGGAAACCTTATGATAAGAATAATTAGAGATCCGGTGGTTGGAAGAAGCCTAGTGGAGGAGACTCTAATGCTCCTATCAAGTGCTATAGATGTGGTGAAATGGGACATAGGTCTAATGAATGCAAGAATGATACAAGGAAATGCTACAATTGTGGGAAACCTTGTCATATAGCTACTGATTGCAGAGCAAGGAAAGTGACTTGTTACAACTGTGGCGAAGAGGGTCATACTCGTCCGCAGTGTACTAAACCTAAGAAGGAACAGACTGGTGGTAAAGTGTTCGCTTTGTCAGGATCTGAGACTAAGCCAGATAATCGGTTGATTAAAGGTACATGTTTTATTAATGGCATACCTTTGATTGCGATTCTTGATACTGGAGAGACACATTCTTTTATTGCTTTGGATTGTGCTAAAAGATTGAACTTTGAAATTTCTAATATGAATGGAAGTATGGTTATTGGCACTCCTGCGTCGGGTTCAGTGACTACTTCATTTGTTTTTAGGAATTGTCCTATTGTGATTTTTGGTAGAGGTTTCGGTATGGATTTAGTGTGCCTACCGTTAGAACAACTTGATATCATCCTTGGAATGAACTGGTTGGAATTCAACCAGGTTCATATAAACTGTTTTGCAAAGACGGTTATTTTTCCTGAAGAAGCTAGTGTCGAAGATGTGACTATGTCGGTTAAGCAGATGAATTTAGCGGTTAATGATGGTGTTGTGGTGTTTATGTTGTATTCTTTGACGGAAGTGAAAGGAAAGGCTAATAGTGATGAATTGCCAGTGGTGAATGAATTTCCAGAAGTGTTTCTGGAAGATGCTAGTGAATTGCCACCTGAGAGAGAAGTGGAGTTTATTATAGATTTGATTCCTGGAACTAGTTCGGTGTCGATGGAGCCTTATCGCATGTCGGCATCCGAATTGTCTGAAGTGAAGAAGCAGTTAGAGGAATTAATTGAGAAGAAGTTTATTCGTCCTAGTGTTACGCCGTGGGGTGCTCCTGTGTTGTTGGTTAAGAAGAAAGAAGGTTCGATGAGATTGTGTGTTGATAACAGGCAGTTGAACAAAGTTACAATCAAGAATCGGTATCCATTACCGAGGATTGATGATTTGATGGATCAATTAGTTGGGGCTTGTGAGTTCAGTAAGATTGATTTGAGATCTGGATATCGTCAGATTCGTGTGAAGACGGAGGATATTCAGAAAACTGCATTTAGAATGAGGTATGGACATTATGAGTATTTTGCTATGCCGTTTGGAGTTACTAATGCACCTGGTGTTTTCACGGAGTATATGAACATGATATTTCATCTGTATCTTGATAAATTTGTGGTGGTCTTTATTGATGACATTCTGATATATTCAAAGAGTGATGAAGAGCATGCAGAGCATCTTAGAGTTGTGTTGGAATTGTTGGAAGAGAAGAAGTTGTATGCGAAGTTATCCAAGTGTGAATTCTGGTTGAGTGAAGTAAGCTTTCTTGGTCATGTGATTTCCAAGAATGGTATTGTTGTTGATCCTACGAAGGTAGAAGCGGTATCTCAGTGGTAAGCGCCGAAGAATGCTTCCAAAATCCGTAGTTTCCTTGGTCTTGCAGGTTACTACAAAAAGTTCATTGAAGGATTTTCGAAGTTAGCTTTGTCGTTGACTAAGTTGACAAGAAAGTGTCAAGTGTTTGTTTGGGATTCTGAGTGTGAGAAAGGATTCCAAGAGATGAAGAAGAGGTTAACTAGTGCTCCGATTTTGATTTTGCCGAATCCGGCAGAATCTTTTGTTGTGTATTGTGATGCGTCATTGATGGGCTTAGATGGTGTTTTGATGCAAGATAAGAAGGTAATGGCTTATGCTTCGAGAGAATTAAAGGTTCATGAAAGGAATTATCCGGCTCATGATTTAGAGTTGGCAGCTATGATATTCGTTTTGAAGTTGTGGAGGCATTACTTGTATGGTTCTCGATTTGAGGTATTCAACAACCATAAGAGTCTGAAGTATCTCTTCGATCAGAAAGAGCTAAATATGAGGCAGAGAAGGTGGTTAGAATTTCTCAAAGATTATGATCTTGGTTTGAATTAACATCCTGGTAAGGCAAACGGGGTGGCAGATGCATTGTGTGACACCCCGATTTAATTCGAATATTAAATAAATGGGAAATTATTTATTTATTTAATTAAAGTCTTAAGTATTTATATTTTTGGAATTAATTGAATTAATTGAAGGAAGAAGGTTAGAGGTGTGCAGAGTAAACAGTGGGTGTGAGGAGTAAATCACTCTACTTTTACTAAGTATTAATTATTTATTTCATTTGGAATATTAAAAGGAATATTAAAAGGAATATAAAAAGGAAAAGAAGGAAAAGAGGAGTTTTTTTGGAGAAAACTATTTCACGTAGAATTGGAGAAGAGAAGAGAAGAGAGGAAAGCCGACGCCGAAGGAATCGAGAATCATCGTGAGGTAAGGGGTGATTTCTTTCGGTTAATATGCCTTATGGGTTTTGGGAATCAACCGGGTAATTGGGTATGTTAGGAAATTGATTATAGGTTTAAGGAATGAAACCCTATTTTGTGTCGGTGTATAGAATTAGGATCATTAATGTGTCAAATAACTAATAGGGATGAGTAAACTATGTTGTTTGATGTTATAATGGTGTAAAATGATTGTAAATTGGTGTTTATAATGTCACAACTCGTATTGGAAAGTTTGGAAATGATAAAGGATGCATAAAGCTGTCAAAAGTTGCAGAATTTGTTGTTGCAGGTCGTGGGAACCGGTTCCCTGTGGGGAGGAACCGAGTTCCCAGTGTTATTTTTCAAAACTGGAGGTTTTTGTACTCAGGAATCGGTTCCTGTCTATGTCGGAACCGGGTTCCCATACAAAAACCAGGGAGCTCATTTTTAAACTTCGTAGGAACCGGTTCCTGTATAGGTAGGAACCGGGTTCCATGTGCAATTTTTCAAAAATACTTAAACTTCAAAAATTCATATTTTCTAAACCGTAACTCCGATTCGAGTGCTGATTTCGGCATTATTTCTTAAATTTAAAATACTATCTTTTAAAAAGGGAAAAATATTATTTTGTTGAAATTATTTTTAAAAGAGTCGAGCTCCCGATTTTTAAAAGTATGGCTTAATTAAGGATAACGGGAAATTAATATGAATGACCTGAGTTATCGGATGAGTACTAATGCTTACAATGTTGTGTTGATTATTCATTATGATTGAATGCGATACATTGGTGATTGGCAATAAGTGAATTATGTTGAGATCATAACTGTGAATTGGTTTAGATTGTTTGACAAGTTGAGTGGAGATTGACGTTCATGTGATGTTTTCTTTTACTTGTGGTTTATTCATGATTGTATTGGTATCATGTGTTATTGTTATTATATACTGGTGATAGTCTTACTGATTAAAGAGTAAGCGTTTGGCATGTTTATGCTTTGTGATAATTTAATTCATGATTATGTTGTTATCATGTGATAGATTGGTATTGGCATTTATGTGGAATTATGTTGTTATCATATTCAGTTGAATTGATGTTGCATGCTTTTATGATGCATGCATGAGCACTTGTTAAATTGGTTCATTCCCATTGTGCGGAAGTGGTGGCGAGCCAATAGACTTACGTTCGAGGTAGTGAGGCTAGATTCTTGACCCGTGGTCATGGGCGAATCATGGATTGGATTCTTGACTCGGTGTTGGGAGAATCATGGATTTACTGTCTTTCCACATGTAAGCGGAGCGATGGGTGAACTCGGTTCACGTTTTGGTACCACATGCATAGAGTGCATTGCATATGGGATTGTAACATGCTAGGATGGATTCGTGTTGCAATTTCCATTGTTTGTTATATACATGTTCATTGTGTGAACGCCTTGTGAATTGATTATGATTTGTGTTTGGTTAATGGATTAACGATCCGATTATTCATTGCATTTAAAACGATAATGCATGTTATATTGAATTGAAATCTCACCCTTACTTTAACAATTTCGGATCCGAGTGATTAGGCTTGAGTTGGTGAGGATAGCTCTAGAGTCGAGTCGGTTAATTAGTCCGCGTGTCGATGTCGTGCTCGTAGATGTAACATGGGAAGCGGTTGTTTGAATCCTTTAATGGATATTTTTAATAGTTTTGAATTCTGTCTTGATTACATATCCTGGAATAACTATTGAATGATGTATTCGGGATTTTGTTATGTTTCATTTCCGCTGTTAAACATAACTTTAAGTATGATTTATTTCATGATTTATTCTTCAGTGAAAGCATGACAACTGTTTGGTCAATTTTTATGATTTAAATTGTGGCGCCTCTTAATTGTGGATAAGACTCTGATTATTATTTCTATAAAACGCGGGTAATTAGAAGGGGTGTTACACATTGAGCAGGAAGTCGTTGCATATGTGTATGTTGATGGTGCGTGAATTGGATTTGGTTGAACAATTCAGAGATTTGAGTTTGGTATGCAAGACTACTGCTGATAGTGTTAAATTGGGTATGTTTAAGTTGACTAGTGGTATTCTTGAAGAAATTCGAATTGGACAGAAATCTGATGTTGGTTTAGTTGATAAATTGACATTGATCAACCAAGGTCAAGGAGGTGAATTCCGAATTGACGAGAACAGTGTTATGAGATTTGGTGATAGAGTGTGTGTTCCAGATATTGTAGAACTTAGGAAGAGTATTTTGGAAGAAGGACATCGTAGTGGATTGAGTATCCATCCCGGTGCTACGAAGATGTATCATGATTTGAAAAAGTTGTTTTGGTGGCCTGGAATAAAGAAGGAAATTGCTGAGTTTGTGTATGCCTGTTTGGTTTGTCAGAAGTCAAAGATTGAACATCAGAAACCGTCAGGATTGATGGAACCGTTGTTTGTTCCAGATTGGAAATGGGATGGCATTTTTATGGATTTTGTATCTGGTTTGTCGAGGACAGCGAAGAATTGTGATTCTATCTGGGTTATTATCGATCGGTTGACGAAATCTGCTCATTTTATTCCTTTTAGCATTGTGTCAGATAGAGATTTGAGGTTTACGTCTAAGTTTTGGACAGAATTGCAAGAAGATTTGGGTACTAAGTTGAGGTTGAGTTCTGCTTATCATCCACAGACAGATGGTTAGACGGAAAGAACGATTCAGTCGTTAGAGGATTTGTTGCGAGCTTGTGTGTTGGAGAAAGGTGGAGCTTGGTATAGTTACTTACCATTGATTGAGTTTACCTACAACAATAATTTTCATCCGAGTATTGGTATGGCTCCGTTTGAGGCATTGTATGGTAGGAGGTGTCGGATGTCGTTGTGTTGGTACGAATCTGGAGAAAGTACTGTGATTGGACTGGAAATTGTCCAACAAACTTCAGAAAAAATCAAGATGATTCAGGAGAAGATGAGAGCTTCTCAGAGTCGTCAGAAGAGTTATCACGATAAGAGGAGGAAGGATCTCGAGTTTAGTGAAGGAGATCATGTGTTTATGAGAGTTACTCCGATGACTGGTATTGGTCGAGCTTTGAAGTCAAAGAAGTTGACTCCGCGCTTTATTAGTTCGTTTCAAATTACCAAGAAGGTTGGAAGAGTTACTTATCAGATTGCGTTACCGCCATCCCTTGCGAATTTGCATGATGTCTTCCATGTGTCTCAGTTGAGGAAGTACATTGTCGATCTGTCTCATGAGATTTAGGTAGATGATATACAGGTACGAGATAATTTGACCGTAGAGGCATTGCCTGCGAGAATTGAGGATCGAAAGTTGAAGCAGTTGTGTGGTAAAGAGATAGCGCTGGTGAAAGTAGCTTGGGGAGGACCAGCAGGTGGAAATATTATTTGGGAGCTGGAGAGCCAGATGAAGGACTCGTATCCCGAACTTTTCGTGTAAGGTATGTTTTCAAGGACGAAAACTCTTTTTAGTAGGGGAGAGTTGTGACACCCCAAATAATTCAATTATTTAATAATTAGAATTTTGATTATTAATTTAATTAAAAGTTTAATTATTAGTATTTTTGGATTGTTGGATTTAATTAATTAATTAAATGAATGAGATAGTTGGTGGTGTGAGGAGTAATGTGGGGGTGTGGGGAGTAAAATACTCTACTCATACTAATTATTATTTTATTTTATTTATTGGAATAATAAAATTAACAATAATAATAAGAAAAGAAGGAAAAGAGAAGTCATTTGAGAATTTGCATCGTACGTGAAATTGGAGAAGAGAAGAGAAAGAGGAAAAGCCAAACGTCGGAATTCGAAGAATCATCGCGAGGTAAGGGTTGATTTCATTCGATTATAATGTCTTATGGGTTTTGGAATTCAATTGGATGAATGGGTATGTTACGACACTTGAAACAAGATAATAGTGTTTTGAACTCGTATGAGTATTGACATAGAAAATTGGGTCATCCAAACTCTGTTGGGAAATAAACTGGTCTGTACTGCTTCAATTTTATGTTCTGTTTGCAAATTGGCTAAACGTAAAACACTTCTTTTTCTGTTAGGTGTCCATCATGCTTCTACTTGTTTTGAGATGATTCATAGTGATGTGTGGGAAATGTCTCCTGCCGCATCTAATGCTCACCATAAATATTTTGTCATATTTATCGATGATTACAGTCGCTTTACTTGGATATATTTTCTCAGAAATTGATTTGTTCTCATTAAATGTAATTAATTAGTGTAATTACCTGTATAGCCCTGTAACCTCTATATATACAAGAAATAATAATGAGAGAGATATCAAGCCAGTATTCATTGACAAGTTAACTATGTATGTCGTGTATGTATGTATGTATGTGTGTTACCATCATACATAACATACATAGCTAATAATCTATAAATAGGCTATTGGGAGAGGTTGATGTTGGTTGCTATTATGTAATACATGTAATCATAAATCCTAATGAGAAAGTAAAAAATAACGGTTTAACCAGTCTTATTTTTCTTCGTCTTCTTCCCTCTTCTCTCCCTTTTGTTAACTAAATCATTTCTTGGTCATTCAAGAAATTCTCTCTTTCTCATAGAATTACATCGTTATTGGTATCGTTTGTTACAACAGTTTACAATAAAAAATGGGTTGATATTTGGTTTTCAACTTCCTATTCTCTAATCGAAAACTGTACTTTGTACCCCCACTGTTAATCCTGTACCCCCACAATTTTTAAAAAATGCCAATTTTATCCTAATATAATTTAATTATTTTACCATTTGACTTTTACCATTTACGAAAAAGACAAAATTTAATAGTCCAGAAAAACTCTTCCGGAACATATTCCGGAACACTTCTAGTAAGTATTTCGGTATGTAAAAATACAAACCGGAACAGTTTTTAAATGTGTTCCGGATTTCACAAAAACCATTCCGGAACACTTTGTGCAAGTGTTCTGGAATGAATGACAAATTGTATAACAAACCGGAACACTTCTTAAATGTGTTCCGGTTTGTAGACTGTGCGAACCGGAACACTTTCACAAAGTGTTCCGGTTTGTAAAGGATGTAAATCGGAACAGTTTCTAAAAGTGTTCGGAACGTTTTTTTTTTAATTTTTTTCGGTATGGAAATTCAAGTCCCGTTGCCAAAACGAGTCCTCCATAGATACGACGGATGTATTCACTACAATGAAACATTCGCTACACGAGAAGATGTTACTAGTTGGATCAAAGAAGTTGGATTAAGAAATAAAATCACCGTTATTATTAAGCGTTCGAGACGGCGGCAAGAGGAAGGAGGAACAAAATAATTTTGGGTGTGATAGAGGCGAGAAAATACAAGGATAAAAGTGGAACTCGAGGCGCAACTAAGAGATGTGGATGCCCGTTCAAAATCGATCGACTCAGTCAAAAGATGGGTTGGGATGGAAGGTAGATGTAAAGTGTGGAGTTCATAATCATGGATTACCCGATAGGCTTGAAGGGCATGCATTTGTTGGCGAGTTGACCTCGGATGAAAAACAACATGTTTTGATTTAACAAAGAGACATGTTCCTCCTAGACACATCTTGACTTCCCCAAGAGAAATTCTAAAAATATCACTCGGATCACTCAAATTTATAAGGAAGAGTGTGATACAAAAGAGATAAGGGTCAGAACGAGATACATTTGCTAAAGCTAATTGAGGATGCGGGGTATGTCTCCGGAGTAGAAAAGAGATGGCTCGGATATTGTGAGAGATATTTTTGGCGCATCCGGACTCCATCAAGTTCTTGAATATTTTCCCATTGTCTTAGTTATGGATAGCACATATAAGACAAACAAATATAGGCAACCTCTCTTTGAAATTGTTGGCATGACATCGACGGAGTTGACTTTTCTTTGTTGCATTTGCTTATATGGATCCGAGCGCAGATAGTTTTGTTGGGTCTTGGAGAAGCTGAAGGAATTGTTTGTGCAGAAAGATCTGCGTCCAAAAGTGATTTTGACGGATAGAGATCTAGCATTGATGAAAGTTGTGGAAATTGTGTTCCCTACTACACAAAATTTTCTATGTCGTTTTCATATTAACAAAAATGTTGGGATGCGATGCAAGTAATATGTGGTGAAAGAAATGCAAGAGACCATTGACACATTATGGGAGGAAGTTGTGTGGGCTAGTGACGAGGTTGAGTATGCTCAAAAGTTGGAACAACTTGAGCAAGCTTGTTTTAATTGTGCTGACTTTATTGATTATGTGAAAGACACATGGTTGATTCCACATAGACATAGATTCGTTGGAGCATGGATTGATCGAGTACTTCATTTGGGCAACACCACGACTAACCGATATGTATTTTATTTTATTGTTATTATTATTTTTTATATAAGTAATATTTTTATATATTGTTATATATAGTTATTAATATTTTTATATACAAGTAATATTTTTATATATTGCCTATATGTATTTTTATATATTGTTATTAATATTTTTATATACAAGTAATATTTTTATATATTGCCTATATGTATTTTTATATATTGTTATTAATATTTTTATATATTGTTATTTATATATTATGCATTAATATTTTTTATATATATTATGCATTAATATCATGTTATATATTTATTATGCATTCATTTTTAGGGTTGAATCCGCTCATTGGAAGCTAAAGCAGATGTTGGGAAATAGTCTAGGTGACATGGTCAATTGTTGGGAAGCTATGAACAACAACCTGAGGATACAAATAGGCAACATTCGTGCTTCGTTTCAAAAAAGTTTTTATGAAGTTGAGCATGCACATGTTAGTCCTTTGTATGGTAACTCGTAGTTTTGTTTCTAGAGCTGAGACGCATTGCAAGAGTTAAAGAGAGTTGATTATGTTGGAACTTCTAGAGAAATATGTAGGTGTACTCATAGAACAAATTATGGGTTACCTTGTGCTTGTGAGTTAGGTAGATATGTGCTTAGTGGTGTACCTATACCTATTGAGAGTGTTCATGATCATTGGAGGAAGTTAAGTATGGAAGGTGAATTGCAGCGAAGCGGAAGAGGATCGGAGACATGAATAATGTAATGGAAGAAATATGGAGAAAGTATAGATCATCAGATGTTGTCGGGAAAAGAGCATTAAGAAGTAGGTGTAGTGAAATTGCTTACCCCGCAACAACTTCCTTATGTCCACCACCTGACAAAATAAAAACCAAGGGAGGAGTCAAGAAGAAAGGGAAGAAACCAGTTGGGTATGATGTTTACAGGGATCCTTCACAACATGAGTATGTTGAACAAGCATCTCAAACTTCACAAAAGCTGTCTCAGAAATCCCAATCAAAGAGGGAATCAAAATCACAAAAACCTGCACAGCAAGACTACACTCTTCAGTTTCCAAGTCATATCAGGTCATATAAAATTATTATGCATTAATATTCATAGCGTTAATTATTTTATGTTTATTATTATATTATGTATGTATAATGCACTAATATTTATAATGTTAATTTTTTAGATCATATATTCAGGAGATTGTGGATGTTGAATCAGATGGTAATTGTGGATTTAGAGTCATTGCATCGTTGCATGGGTATAGTCAGGATGGTTGGGCAATGGTTCGTCGAGAGTTGGACATGGAAATAAGGGACAAGAAGAGTTTGTATGAGAAGTTATTCGAAGATAGACTATCAGCAGTGAGAAGCGGGTTGATGATACAGTCCACTGGTATACAGCCAAAGGAGAAATGGTTGACACTACCAGACATGGGTTACTTGATAGCGAACCGCTATAATGTCATTCTTGTTCATTTAGGCAATCCCTGCTTGACATTTTTCCCTTTGACATCATCACCTTCACATAATCCTACTATTTGGTGTATAGGTTTAGTCAACGGTAACCATTGGGTTCAGGTAATAATTTATATACCCGATAATAGTATTTTCAATTATTATTTTATATACCCCCGGTGCCTACAGATTGGAAGAAGTTTCGTCACCCGGATGCAACTGCATGGATGGTATCATTAGCGGGACGATTGCAACTATAGCTACATCTTTCGCCAGTTTTACCTTCTTATATTTGCTTAGAATAAGCTTATCATAAATTTGTATTTTGTGTAATGTAGAACTAAATTGTTATGAAATGTAACAAAGCATTACAACAGACGCTTTTTTTATTCATCCAAATATTCGAATGAATCTAATGATAAATTAATGATAACATACACTAAAGAGAAATAACGCATAAATCCAATGATAACATATATCATAAAAATAAGTCATATAAATATTTGGAGACAAAGACAAATATTTAAAGAGTTACTAAAAATTACATAAATCATAAAATCACTCTTCATTACATAAATGCAACGCGGTAAATAAATCCGCAAACAAATTTTTGTAGATGACGATGAATTAATGCGGAGATACGAGCCAACTTAGGATCGGATGGCCTGGTAAATATGGGCCTTTGTCTTGGTTCATCAACCGGCGGTGGTACCAATCGAGGGTGTGACACCCGATAATACCAGTCCAAATAATTTTCCACAGTTCAGAGGGAAATGTCACAGCAGTTGTGTGACCAACTACATCTACAACACTCTGGTCGTAACCAATCCAATTAACATCCACATCCGCCTCAATAATATCAGTGAGTGAACGTGGTATATCCGAATAAGACCAAACCGCGTAAACATCATCCCAAATATAATACATAAGTACCTCCCCAGAGTCCTCCTCTAAAATAAGCAAGCTCGTCGAGCATCGAAACTATGATCCTCAAATAGACGCCACACCACGTCAACGGTGTCAATCTATCGAGGATACGCAATGCATCCACCTTCAACGCCTTGCTTGTATGCCCATCTCATCGCTCGGCATTCCAACGTTCTCACTTGGATGCCGTTTTCCTACTCTTCCAATTCCGAAAAATACTCATGGATCCAAAGATGTGTCAATAAAAATTATAAATAACATTTTAGTAATATTTTTTACGCTACTAAACAACTAATAATAATTAAAAATTATCTAAACAATAAATAATAAATAATAAATGAATTACCTGAAGAAGAGTCGGATAACCAGCAAGTTGTTTGGTGCCAAACATACATGCATCTCCAAGTGAATCATAAAGTGTCACCAATGCAGCTGCCCCCCAACTGTATCTTCCAGCACCCTCCAAGTCCGCAAAAAGAGATATATATTTTGCTTCGACAGCGCCTTGTCGGCAAAAATAGTGCAACCTACTAACATCATCAAGTAGGCCCTAGTCGCATATGCCTAATTATTAAGAGCTCTATGGGCAATAAAGGTATCATACAACCATTCTAACTTATAGTAGGCACCTCTGTTGCCACGAACTTGAGTCACGACTTTTCTACGTGACACTCCTAAATATGTCACAAAGCTCGGCGACATCTTCATGACATCTTGGGAGTCCGAAAATACCTCAATAGGAGGTGGAGAATACAAAATACGTCATCGAGAGTAATCGTCATCTCACCAAATGGCATGTGAAATGACGATGTCTCAGAGTGCCACCTCTCTACAAATGCAGTGATTAAATTCGGATCTACCTTTGTCATACTAGATCTTTGCAAATGAGCAAGACTCGAATTTGTCACCAACCTTTCCATCTCTCTAGGGAGTTGCAGGGGAACCCATTCTTTGAGTTTTTGACCGTGTGCAGCATATGTTAATTGTTTTTTAGGTCCTCTTTCCTAAAAAAAAATGTTGAAAAAAATGTAACATATTAATAAACTATCCCAAAAATTAATTTAATCATTTCACATTAAATTTTCATTTACTTACCTCTCCATATCACAAATGTCGAGCACAGTGCTGCTCGTATCTAACTAACAGAGATAAATCTGATGGTCCACTCGGGAATCCCCTAGGCACCTCCGGAGGATGTGATCCAGATCCAGATGCACCGTCGTTTCTACGAGGGAGTCGTCCGTCAGGGCCTAATCGTCGAGGCATTCTGAAAAAAATAATAACATAAAAATATTTATAAAAAAAATAAATAAAACCAGAAAAACCCAAACCGGAACACTTGGGGAGAGTGTTTCGGAATGAATTTCGAAACACTTTTAGAAAGTGTTCCGGAATGCAATATCTCAAACCGGAACACTTTTGCAATCTGTTCCGGTACGACCATTGCAAACCGGAACACTTTCTAAAAGTGTTCCGAAAAAATGACAACAAAAAAATAAAACCGGAACACTTTCTAAAAGTGTTCCGGTTTGGTTAAATTTCCGGAACACTTACCTGAAGTGTTTCGGTGTGTTTTTTTGTGAACCGGAAGACTTGACCCAACTGTTTCGGAATGCAATAGATGTAGAGAGAATTCGGAACACTTTTAGAGGAGATGTGAAAAATGAAATTTTTTTAAAATCTTATGCTTTTTATATGAGGATATTTTAGTCAAAAAACTACTGTAGCGGGGATACAGGTTGAAATGTGGGGGTACAAAATGAAATTTTCTCTCTAATCCATTTCCAATTTTCAAAATTTTCAAATTTTCAGACCACCTGATTAGAAAAGCTTTCTCTTTTAATTTATGAAAGTGTGGTCTTCTTGTCATGATTGCATCAATATTAAAATTTATAAAAAAAACTTGAAATGAGGTTTATACTGATTGCCATCGAAAAATTAAAACAAACTTTCCAAGACTTGGTCAACAAACATTATTAGTGCGTGGCATGTAATGTATCCTTTAAAGATCACAAATTGGGAAAGTGAGAAGTTGCAATATTATTATGCAGTTAAGACAATCCTTCAAAATGAACAAATCTCAGCATCAATGGCAGATATCTCAAATGATGTGAATCTTCAAAGAGATATCATATCGCTTTTCATAATTTGAAGAGTTGTCATATGTGTTTTGTGGTTGTTACTTGTTACCAAGCTGTAACATATTTTTGGTTAATCTTCCAAGCTCTATGTATCTTTAAAAGGTTTAACAGTGCATAATGCAAAAAGAAGAAAAAAAAAGGTTATGCTACAATCCCACCCACTTCCAATTTGTTTGGCTACTTAAAATCTTAAATCTTGACTTGCTATAAAGAAGATGATATTCAGCATTAGGCTCCATTCCACTCTTTCATTGGATAAGAATATGTTTAATTACAACATATTCTCATGATATATATTAGTGTATAAGTCTCTTAAATCTTCAGCGGCTTGTTTTAGCTTGACTTGCGAACCAAATTCGTCTAAAACATCTTCAGCATCAAAGCAAATGTTTTTTAACTTGCCTTAGCCGTTTACACAAAACATGTTGCTGGTTTTTCTTCTTCTCCACATCCAACAAAAGATTTGTGATAATTGATAGAGTATTTTTTATCCATTGAAGATCACCATACACTCAACTGCCACGAACAACTAATGTACGCCCGCGGATCGTGCATGTCTTAATATAGCTTGGATATTAAATATGTCACAACCCTAAACGCTAATTATATACCAATTGACAAGATATGCATGAATACTTATAGTGAATACATTCATGCTCCATCAACTTGTACGTTGTCTAAGATCCTGGTTTGATTATTCAACAACATACATTATGAAACAAATGCTAGAAATATAAAATAAACACTTTCAATTCTTTGGCTACAAACATAAAAACGAAAACATTTTGAGAATCTGAATCCTCTTGATGTTTCTCCAATGCAATGCAATCAACTACTTGACTTCTTTGCATGTGTCTCCATTTTCCAAGCTTGCCTCATTGTCAACCTTGCCAAGTAAATAAAGGAAACTTTACTCTCAAACAAATCATGAAAATATCAAACATTAATAGCAACAACTCACGGAAATAACTATTAGGTAACTAACTACACAGCAAACCTTGTACAACACACTAAACTAGGTGATGCCATTATAAGGGGTCATCATGGTTGCTTATTACCTCCAATTCAGTGTTCTTAAAATCATATAAATTACAATACGTTGTATACTGATTTAATTGCAGTTTAACTTTATGTCTTCAAACAAGAAAAAAGTTAAGGAGGTGAAACCAAGACTTATCTGATTCAAAATAATATAAAATAAAATGGAAACAATTCTTGTGCACAACATGAAAAGCATTTGAACATTAGGTTTTTGGGTGAGATTGAGATATCAAATTAAAAGTAATGATATTTAGCTTAAACTTAAAAAGCATCATGGAAGTGACAAAATCTTATATTACCTTCAAGGGTAAACAGCTTCATTCTTCCACCACTCCTTGTAGAATTGCCATTCAAGTGATTTTCATGTGATCAATCATGGGCAAATACTCACCAGAATCAAGCTGATATTTTAGGAACAACTTAGGACAACGACATATGACTAAATCTTCAAGGGAAGTGAGGTGATGGAAGTCACTTGGAAGACTCAACAGTTGAGGGCAGTCCAAAATCCAAAGGCGCTTAAGACAAGTCATTGTTGTTAGACACTCGGGAAGTGCCGTAAGATTGGGAAGTCCAACAATTTCTAAGGTCTCTAAAGTCTCTACAACACCTTCAATCCAAGTAGGAATTGTCAGAAATCCAGTCAGTATTCCAATATATAAACGTTTCATCATCAATCTCGGGACTGGGCTTTCGTTGTACAATGACAAGTTTACCAACTGACAGTCTGAAATTGCAAGATCTTGTAATTTAGGAAAGATGAAGAGAGGTAGGGACTCTAGGCTACCACATGATTCAACATTCAATATTTCAATAGAAGTGAGTTGTTTGACCTCATTGAATAGAAACTTCATATTGTCACACTTATAAAAGACCAAAACTTGAAGATCATTCAAGTTTGCAAGTTCTGTGAGTGACATAACTGATTGCTTTGTGGTTATATACAATTCTCGAAGGCTAATCAACCACCCTAACCCTTGAGGCAATGTTTCAAGCTCTGTGCATCCAATGAGCCTCAAGATTTGTAAATTATGGAGTTTACAAATAGAATTTGGAAGTCTTCTGATACGTGTATTATAAGAAAGGTCAAGAACTCGCAAGTGCTCCAATTTAGCAATTGAACAAGGCAGTGTCTCACAGGAAAAACAATTTAAATCTAAATACCGTAAGTATTGGTATTTTGATATCCATGCGCGCAACAAAGTTTTACTGTCAAAGCTCACCCATTTTTCGGGAAATAATATAGTTCTCAAACCTTTTGTGTTGGATAACAAAATTTTCTCTTTAGAATCATTTCTAATAATTGAGAAGTGCCTTACATGTTCATGTATATTCCTAGTATGCGAGTCAATGGCTACGCACTCCTCTTTTGCAACATACATAGCAAGATCATGAATCAAATCATGTACTTTGAATGTTACATCAAAGCCAAAGTTTTCAAAATCTTGAAGAAATGATCTAGATTTTAACTCTTCTATATATTCTCTTGCAATATCCATTAGTTGCTCACTTCCATTTTGAGATTGTACTAATCCATGAGCTATCCAAAGACGGGTAATCTCACCAATAGAGATGTCATGATCTTTGGGATAAAGGGAAAAGTAAGCAAAACATTGTCTCAAATAGGACGGCATTTGATCATAGCTTAACTTAAGTGCAGGCAAAATATCACCTTTCTTTTGTTCAAAGTTCCAAATCTCACAATCTCTCACAAATATCCACTTTTTTGAATCATATTTTGAAAACAGTGAGCTTCCTAATGTTCTGACAGCAAGTGGAACCCCTGCACATTTTTTCACGATTCCTTTTCCAATCTCTACAAGGTTTGGATATTTCATTTCTTCACCTTTCTCAAAGGCCCATTTGAAAAACAAAGATAAACAATCATCTTGAGAAAGACTGCTTAAAACATAAGAGGGAAGAGTACCTGTCATTTTAGCAATTGATTCACTGCGTGTCGTCACTATGATTTTACTTCCTGTTGCACCAACTTTTATCAAATTTATGAAGTCAATCCAGTCCGCACGACCAACATTCCATATGTCATCCAACACAAGTAAAAACTTCTGACCTGAAAGCTTATGTCTAAGACGACTTTGAAGCTGTTCAGGATCTAAGATGTTGATGTTTTCTTGGTTGGCAATACTTGGTGAACCAAAAGCCGAAGCAGAGTTGATGATTTTAATAAGCATTTGCTTGATGTCAAAATCATCAGAGTCAGAGTCAGAGATACAAGTCCACATCTTCAATTGGAAAAGTTCATTCATCTTCTTATCATTAAACACTAACTTTGCAAGCGTGGTCTTTCCCAAACCTCCAATTCCTACAATAGGAAGAACACACAAACTCTCATCGCCATCATCCTGGGGATGTGGTTGCATCAAAAGCTTGATAATTTCTTCCTTATCCTTCTCTCTCCCAATCACATCGGAAGCAACAACTTGGGAATGAGTTAATTCTCTCCTTTGAAAAACAGGCTCAGGACCAACATCGATTCTTGCAAGGCCAAACTTGTTCCCATCAGCTTCTACCTTACCCAATCTTTCTCTAATCTTTTTGATTTGGTGTGCCATCCTAGGACGTAAAACAATTGGATTAGACGAAGAAAAGAAGTGGCGCACCTTCGTCCGAGTGCTCTTAGAATCTTGAACAACTTGCTTCCTCTTGTATTGGAATTCAAATGCATCAAATACATCTTCGGCATCATAGCAGATGTTTTGAATTTGTCTCAGCCATTCACGCAGCCTATGGTTTTGGTCCTTCTTATACTCAGCATCCACTAGCAGACCTCTGACAATTGACAAAGTATCTTTGATCTGTTGTAGATCGTCATACACGCCATATGCTCGTGAAACTTCTTCATAAGCATGAAAAACAAGCTTCCCTAGTAGTGAATTAGCAATATCAAAAACAAATGATTCAGCCATGTTAATGAGGAAAGAGCAGAAGTTATGTTTGTATCAAAGTTTGTGGTTGTGGTGGTTGTGGTGGTTGTGTTTTCTTCATATATATCCATACTCGTTTGGTTATATTAGGAAAATCAATGTTGGTTCATTATTAATTGTTGATTACTGTAGAACATTATTGAGCGACCCCAGTTTCATGAATTTTGTGTGTGTGTAAGCAAGATATATTAATGGGAATAAGGGTTCCAACCTCACTAAGGAACGGGATAAAATCAACCCGACAAAAGAAAAATTATCTACCAATTATAGTTTGGAAAGAAAATGCAAAGGCTCTTTTCAAAAGTCATAGAAACTATAATTGGAATGAATAATATCTCCAATGAACGATCACTTCCAAATAAGCATTTTTATCTTCCAAATCATCTCGTCCACGCTCCACTTTTCTTCTCTAAAACAAGATCCGTTTCTCACAAGCCAAATAGACCACAAAGTAACTAACCAAACCAAATCCAACTTACTATCCTTTACCTTTTTCTCTTTACAAAAGAAATGTCAATCCCAAAAAAATGAGGCACCTTCACTATTAGTATCTACCGATTTGTTGAACCAAAAAGCTATACGCTCCCATATATTTTTCACCACTCTACACCCATAAAAGGAATGATTACGGGACTCCAAAAAATCTCCACAAAAAGAACAATTTAACGAATCTATATGCAAATTAACACTCCTAGCAACCAAAATATCCTTAGTTGGGAGACGGTTTAGGAGGAATCTCCAACCAAAGGCTTTGATCTTGAAAGGAATATCCATCTTCCACATCTTCACCAAACACTCTTCCTCTCTACTCCGCGGACCCAAAGCCACTCTAAAGCTATCTAAGAAATTGTAACAAGAAGAAACCGAGTAAATACCATTAGATTCCTCCTTCCACAAAGCATTGTCTTGATATTGCGATGTCAAAGAAACCTCCAAAAGTTTACCTTTAAGGGCCAAAAAATTAGCTTGACCCTCAGGAGATAAAAGTTGAAAGTTGATACCACAATCCCCCCAAAACCACTCACCCTCCATCCAACCACCCATGCCCGCCACCGATACCCTCTTCAAATTAGAAACAAGATATAACTCCGAAAATACTTCCATAAGAGGACACTCCCCCAACCACCAAGCTTCCCAAAAAGGGATGTGAAATTCATTGCCTATCACTCGTTTGCACTTAGAAAAGAAAGGATCTCGAGAAGATTGAAATTTTGCAATATTGAGAATATCCTTCAACCAAAAGGAAGCGGACTTCAAAACTAAAGAATACTCCTCACTACAATGCATCTTCGTAACTATATTCCCATAGCGGGCCTTTAGGATAGAAAGCCAAAGATTCTCCTCTCCTTTAATAATTCTCCACCTCTATTTATTAAGAAAGGCTAAATTGAAATTGGATAAAATTTGCCCCCTAAACCCCCCGCCTCAATTGGAAGACAAATTTTATCCCAACTCACCCAATGAATCTTCCTCATCCCCTCCACCTCACCCACAAGAAATTATTTTGCAAACTCACAAGCTTCTTTTCTACCTTCTTCAACATCTTAAAGAAAGACATAGTGAAAATAGATAAAGAGCAAAGAATGGATTTCAACAAAGTAGTTCTTCCTCAGAAACTAAGAAATTTATTCTTCCACCCCGATAGCATTTTCTTCATCTTTTGAATAAAAAAAATCCCAAGAAGAGTATTTTCTAGGAGTAGAACCAATCAAAATTCCGAGGAAAGTGAAGTTGCTAGACTCCACTTTACAAGAGAGAACACTAGAAACGGCTTCCAAAAAATTAGGATTAAGATTAATATCATTCAATTAACTTTTATGGTAATTAATGCCTAACCCCGATACAAGCTCAAAAGCACGTAAAACTGCCTTAATAGCCCACACTTGCCTCCAAGATCCTACGTCAACTAAAAGAGTATCATCCGCAAATTGAAGAATGTCAATAACACATCTACCTTTGATATCAAACCCATTATACTCCCCCAAGAGCAAGGATTTCCTCACCTTGCCTCAACCCATTCTCCACCATAAATTCTTTCGTCGAACTACCATTAACAAGAACCAACATATCACTACGAAAAACCAAAAGATCCATCCACTTAAGCCACCTATTACCAAACCCCATTTTCACCAATAAAAAATGAAGGAACCTCCAATCAACTTTTCATATGCCTTTTCAAAGTCCACCTTAAATAAAAGATAATTCTTCTTCTCTTTCCTAGCATAATCAACCACTTCATTTGCAATAATAACTCCATCAACAAGTTGTCTACCCGGAACAAAAGCACTTTGACACGGAGACACAATAGAGTGTATAACTTTTTTGAGTATTCCCGCCAAAATCTTGGCAATCACCTTATACAGATAACCGACCAAGCAAATCGGTCTATAATCATCTAACCCCACCGGGTTTGGCAATTTATGAACAAGAGTTAAAAAGGAATGTCACGGCGTTATACCCCAAAATTTTCTCTCCTATTTTTCAAGTCAATCCACATCTCCATACTTAAGAATTTCTCAAGGGTGACCAGATGAGCCCTATCCTAAGCAATCAATCCCCAAACTAGGGTTTTGATTCTCTCAAGTCAAATATGGTTTCCATTAACTCAAGTGATCATCATACCTCCTCATATGTCTCAAGGGATCACCATGTCAAGTTTCAAGCCTCACAACTCAAGTTTGCTTAGTCAATTGCTCAATGGTAGAAAATTAGTTGTATTGGACAAAAAGTCAACTGTGGACAACACATAATCAAACTCCATCATTTTTTGTCAACATCAAGATTTTGAAGTCATATTCATCATTTGATCAAGGGTTTATCATGATTCATCAAGAAAACTCAAGATTTGATCAAAAGTCAAAGTTGCTAAATTAGGGTTTCTTGACAAAAAGTCAACAGAACTTTGACCAGGCATAACTTTCACATACTTTATCATATATTTTTCCACCAAATCTCATTTTTAAGAGAATTCAATTCTCTACAACTTTTTGTCTCATAAGCTTTGGCCAAAATGCTTCATTTGAGAGTTATAGATCAAGACATTATAGGTCCTTCTAAAAGTCAACAAAAGTCATCTTTTCAAAAAGTGTACATGAACATGGAAATTTCAATGAAGATGAAACAAAAAGGAGTGTTTATAGGACATCTTGAGCTTTCTAAAAAGTCCAATAACACTTAAAAATATTGAAAATTGAGCAAGTTACAACTTGAGCAAGTTTGAGAAATTTGAAGAAATGTATGAAGAGAATATTGATCAAACTTGAAAATCTTGCAAATGGGCCTGAGTTTTTGTGATCCAAACTTGTTCCTAAGATCATCCATGACTCATAAGTCCAATTACACGCCACCATACCATTTATTTGATTTATTTTTGAATTAAATCACTAAAATTCTAAATTAATTAAAATAAAATACAAAATAAGGAGCAAGCGTACAAGGCTTTGGATTTAAGTATCTTGAGGACCAAGGAAGCCCATGTTAGCTGGAAAATTCATGCAAGAAGAGATTAACATGAGATTGAGCAATTTTGGAAAGATTAAGTTTGATTTTCAATCAAAGATTTTCTCCATCGATGCAATATATTTCACCAAGTTTATTTGACCTAATCTCATGCCCTATATATACACACAACACCTTCAGACATCAAGGAGACGAAATTCAACAGCCAAAAAGTTAGGGTTTTGTCTCAAAATTTTCAAAGAAAGTTGCACTTTCGAATTCCAATTTCACCATTGCAAGCAATTCTAAGCACTCATCTGTTTTCTTGAGGTATAGTAGGAACAAATTAGAGCCATCGTTTGCAAGCTTTGATGGTTGAAACACAAAACGCCATGTTTAGGGCATAGCGATTGAGAAGCTTCGTATCCTAATTTCCAGGTCGATTCAGGCCATAAGGACACCACCATCATGTTCACAGGGGTCAATATAATCGATTTGGGCTTTTAGTTTGTTTCAATTGATGCATTTTTGCAGGTTTTGAAAAATCACCCCGCCGGAGAAGACGATCAGAGGTAGATTTTCGGTGAGGTCTATAGTGTTGAACGTTTGACCGTCTACATGGCAATTCTCCATCATTTGATTGGTTCATTCAAATGGCCATGGACCCCACCAACGCGCGTTTTGATTCAAACTGATTTATGGGAATTAATTTCCGTTATATATTTATCTTTGTGGCATTATTAGTGGATGTATTACCGCCCCAGCGGTCAAGAGCGCGCACTTAGTCCTTACCTCTCCTATGACATGGGTTCGATCCTTGCCTTTTGCCAAATATTCTAACATTTACTGATTTCCATAGGTTTTCACATATATATTTCTGGAGGTGTGCATATATCACCATTGACAGATGGTGTAGTGGTATAATTTTAAACTTGCAACCCCAGGGTCACAAGTTCAATACCCTGGGGTGACATCTCTATTTTTTACCACTTTTCTCCTCTATTTTTCTAACATTTTTCAATTTCTTTTTCTTATTTTAATTAAACTATTTTCTAAGAATACAAAAAAATCATAAAAAGTATTTTAATTTCAGAATTAGGTTAATTAAATATTTAATTAATTTTTGACATAAAAATAATTTATTTTTCTCAAAATTTAAATTAAATTTCATAATTAATTGTTAATTAACTTAGAATTAGGTTTTATTAATTAAAATCAATTTCAAAATATCAAAAAATATTTTTCTTTTACAATTAGGGTTTAGATGTGTTTTTCCTATCATTAGACATTTTTATTTAAATTTATTACTTTATTTCACATTTAAATATTAGAAATCATTGTATAGGTCACAAAGTTTTTTTGTAATAGCGTAAGACTTTAATTTTCTGCCTTTACTTTCCACACCTCATATTATTTAACTGCCCCAAAGCCATGTAATAGCGTAGGGCATTTACTTTTCGCACTTTATTTTCCCGCGAATATTAAATAGCTTAGATGTATGCTACCTAGGGTTTGTATGGAAAGATTTAAATCAATCTTAGAATAACCCTAACTCAAAGATAAATATCTGAATTGAACACACTCTATCACACTTGCACCCCTCTTAGGATATCCTCTCTTGTTGCCTTTGAATACAATGGTCATGTCCCTCGAACATAGGGGTACCATTAGCAAAGTCCC
Source organism: Vicia sativa (assembly GCA_021764765.1). NCBI lineage: Eukaryota > Viridiplantae > Streptophyta > Magnoliopsida > Fabales > Fabaceae > Vicia > Vicia sativa. Next base: position 141,211,196 of record CM038795.1, on the reverse strand, counting down.
TCAGTTAAATCATCATAAAGATTATAGTCCCTCAATGACCCTCGATGTTGCCTACGAATATATGATCTCGTCCATCGGTTGTTGCCTACGAATAAGTGATGATCATCCTTTAGAAAGCATTTCTTTATACTCTGATTCCAGAGGCAAGTGGACTCCCAATTATGAAGGCCCATATGTTGTCAAGAAAGCCTTCTCTGGAGGTGCATTGATTCTTGAAACTATGGATGGTGAGGAGTTCCCACGTCCTCTGAATGCTGATGTAGTCAAGAAATACTTCGCCTAAATAAATAAAAGAATTGCTCGCTAAGTTGAATACCCAAAAGGGCAACTTAGGCAAAAATGAGCGTTTCAATAAGTTGAAAACCTGAAAAGGCGGTCTAGGCAAAAATTAGAGACATAAACAGAATAAATCTCACGGTAGGTTGAAAACCCGCAAGGGAAACATAGCCAAAAGCTAGGGATTTACATGGCAAGTAACTACATCAAACAAGACTTGATCATAGAAGCAACAATCTGCATGGATCATCTTCATACCTCAATTGAAAACTACAATACAAGAGTTTAAAGTTGTTAGGAAAAATAGGGCTCATTGTATCTCAATGTACATTTTCCATGTATTTACCATTTTTCAAAACTTTGTAATCATCTGTGGGGTTATGCTATTGAAAGCCTACCATTTTATCAATAAAATTTGAGCTTTTATCCAATTCTCTTGCAATCTTATTTTATTCAATTCATAAAAATATCCTTTAAAGACACGTGTATACGTGACCTAGCCTAACAGTACATCACTCCACATGGAATGCTTGCCATTGTACAATCATTATCTCAACTTGTAATCATTATCTCAACTTGCAAGTGTCTTTAATTTCTTTTACAATAATTATCTCAACTACTACGATGCATTAGTAGTAGTCCCTCCATTTCAAATTATGAATCATTTGAAAATATTTATCAAAATTATAAGTCAATTTAAAATTTTAATGTATTTTTAATGATTTTTTATCTAATATATTTTTTATTATTTTTTTCTTTCATTCTTTTGAATTTATTTTCTAATCTAATTACTGAAAAATATATTTATAAAGTTATATAATATTTTATTTTTTAATAAAATTGGGATAAAACATATCTTATAAAATTTTCATAAACAAAAGCAAAAATCACTGCGCTTTCTATACCTTTACTCTTGCATTTATATTTTAATATATTATATTAAGTATCATGATCCTCCTTTCAAGATAGTAGTAATAACAGCAAAGCCACCTCTTTTTAAACTGTCGGCAGTACCATGATCATTCTACTTTTTTACTATCTGGCTACCTCTAACCAAAAATGTAACCATAAAATATTAGAATAATCATTAATTAAAAAAAAATAAAAAAAAATTGAAATATTCAGAGAACGATGTTTAATTCTTAATTATTTAACTTTTGAATCAACATAACATTTTATTTTTGACATAAAAAAACACATATATGAGCAGTATAAAAGTATAAAAATATATGTTAGTCTAAAATGATGAAAATATTAAATATTGGTACTGTAAAATGATGAAAATATTAAATATTTTTACATGTCACTAGTAAACTTGAAAAAAATATTATTTAAACTTTTTTTTTTAGAATTTTAAGAATACAAAATACTAGTATAAATTTTTTGTCATTAAAAATAAATAAATATATAATTTTCAATGCAAAAAGTTAAAAGATAATTAAAAATTTGGGAAACCTTAAAAATTTAACACATGTTAAACGTGATTAAAAAGTTGATACATTATTAAATTTTAATAAAAGAATCTGAAAAAAATTATTTGAATTTAAAATACAAAAAACTTATGAGTAATATAGAAATATGTTCATGATAAGTTTAAATTGATGAAAAGATTAAATATGTCCCAGACTGTTTTTGGACCCGGAAAACTGAGATCTATCCGAAAATCAGTTCAATAGAAACAGACTAATAAAGCGACTGAAATATTACTCAATCTAAAAAATAGATAATTTTTTATTCGATATCAAAAAATACTAAATATCTAATAAATATTCGAGTGATTATTATATATTTCTCCGTCCAAACTCTAAAAATATTTAAAGTATATGTTCGGTTTCGATAAAAAAAAAACAGTCTACCACTATTTTAATTCACTCTCGATTTATTCACTTAATCATTTCAATATACTCTGAGAGAATAAATATCCGGACCAGACCGCACCGAAATCAAGAAAGAAAGAAAAAAAAAGGGAAACATTTGTGCTGACATATCATAATCATGAAAATATGGAACTCATGTTACATATGATGATTCTTTTTTTTACTTTTGCATTGACAAATCAATATACGAAATGTGCAACATGGTACATCGCTTCACATTGGATGCTTGTCTTGTACAAACATGTATAACCGCCTTTCCGATTTGAGTGACTTTGGTACTTTAAAATTATGTTAAATTACACTTTTAATATTGTTATTTTGATTATTCACAAAATTAATTAATTTATTTATTTTTAAATTAAATATGTTAGAAATCTTTGTAAATATATAAGCTTTCAATTTTAACTCTTACAAAAAAATTTTAAACAATGATCTTCACAATATTTTTAGTCTTTATTTTTGTTCTCTTCTGTTAAATCTATTAACAGTAACTTACGTGTCATGTCAATTGTATTTTTTTTGTTTGACATGTTGAATTTGTGTTAATTAAATTAATTATTGTCATATTTGGAACCCTAATTCCATTCTTTTTCTGTTTCTTTCCATCTATATCTGCCTCGTCTTCTTCTTCAAACACCAACCCTAATCTTCAATTTGTATAATTCATCTTCTTCAAACCTCATCTCCCAGATATGATGTCATCTTCATCGAGAAGAAGCAAGTCAACATCTTATCAATCCACAAGTGTGACTAACCGTCCAGGGAGAAGGTGTGTGTGTGATGCTCGAATGATTTCGTTATTGTAAGAACGGATATAACAAAGGTCACCTCTTTTGGAGATGTTCGTTTTGCCAAGATGAAGAAACTTGTAACTTATTTATATGTGATGATGATATTGCACAAGGAACTGATGTTTATGAAAAGGTAGGTGAAGAATGAAGTGAAAGTGAGAGCAATGCGAAGGAGATGCAAGTTGTTGAAACTATAAAAAAGTTGCATGAAAATTCACTAAAGAAGAACAAGAAATTGCATAAGTCAGATGCATTGTCTGAAAAGTTGAAGTTCTCGTGTCTTCTCTTTCTGTAATGGTCAACATGTATTTTCTTTTGAAATGTAATTGTTGAATTCTTCTATGGTCTTTTTGTAATGGTTGTAATGTTATTGATTTGATTTAGAATTGTTCAATTATGTAAGTGTGACTCATGAAATACAGTGTTATTTTGTTAAAATTGATCCTTGTTGTGGTTAAATTGAGATAATTTGACCTATAATTTAAAATCATTAGGATTATTATTTTCACACAATGTGACCTATACGCATTGTTTGTTTTAAAGGTAAGTGAGTGGATTGATAAGAGGATGGATGGAAAATTTATGGAAAAGGGTGAAATTCTGGTGGCAGCAGACTCATATGTCCTATAAGGATGTCTAGACATCTGATCTGACATTAAAACTAAAATACACAAGGTAGAGTAATAAAACAGTGCAGGAAGCACATAAAGAACACATCAGAATTGTTCACCCAGTTCGGAGCAACTCTCCTACATCTGGGGGCATACCAAGCCAAGAATGAAGTCCACTATCAGCAGTATTAGTTCAGAGTTAAACTCACCCGTTTACAACTCCTCACTTAATCTCTATCCAATGACCCTTCTACCTAGGTCCTCCCTAGATATGGAATATCCTTATCCCACTTCCAATCATCGCAATGATGTCTAGCAGTCAACATCTCAGCCACTGCATCAACAACTTGATTTCCAATAACTTTTCAACACCTGAAAAGTAGAAGACACACTTCTATCACAAGCTACCTTAGAGTTAAAGCATCTTGCTTCTAACTTAGGACACACCTTGGAGTTAATTCACAACTTCCTCCAAGAACATAACTCAACTCATTAATTCACAGATTCTGAGTGAGAACAACTTTCCTCTTGCCTATAGGCTTAGAGGTAAACTTGGTGACCTTACCACAACCCGGGAGATTCACTCTACCAACTCTCCTAGAGAGTGGTTACAGACTCAGCCCTAAAAACTACATCATGATAAATCACGGATGGTGCTAAACTTAATTTACAAAGCTTCTATTTATAACCTATTACCCAACAGGATTTTGGGTCTTTAAATCATAACAAAACTGCTGCTAAATATGCTCTATGATATTCTCCAAAATAGCTTGCTAAAAACACTTCAAGATATTCTCCAAAATAATTGCTAAAACTGCTCCAAGATATTCTCCACAAATTTAGGACTTCAATCATTTAGTTTCGTAAAAAATCTCCATATTTAGAAACTAAGAATATCTTAAACAACCAACATAATATCTCTGATTTATCATTCTTGGATGGCACATAGGATAATATAATATCCTAGGAATATTATGCTTCTATTAAAAACATAATAGGAATATTATGCTTTTGTCAAAAACATAACAAAATCCAATTTGTCAGCTCAGGCGCAATGTCATGACATCTTCTTCGACACGTTGTTCCATATATTGAAACACTTCAACACAACATGTTTCTTCATTAAATAAAACTTCAACCTGCTTTCTCTTTACAAATTATAAATCCTATTTAACCTATTGCTGCTATATTAGTTTTACCAAACATAAAGTCAATCCTAAAAATAGAGAATTAACAATCTCCCCCGTTTGACTTATTTTGGCTAAAACTAATTTACATAACCTTTGTATTACAGAAGCATAATAAAAATTACAATGGTATTTAACAATATAACCCAGCAGCAACAATCTAGAAGTATTTAGTAGTCACTGTTTATGATATTTCAAACTTTACAAGTGACAGTCTTCAGATTGTTGCTGCTGGGTTATATTGTAAACACAGCTGCAAAGAGTGACCTCAGACTTAACAACATCTGAACACTACCCTTTTCACTATGTTTGCCACAAGTTGATAAACATAACCTTCATAGACTCTAAACTTACTCATGTCCAAACAAAAGACATGAGATCACAACAACAAAGATACACACAAAAGTGAAGGAAAGAAAAAGAAACAAAAGACACTCTAAATACCTGAGCAACTAAAATAACGTACCTAGACTGTAACAATTGTCTTGGTCAAGAAACATTATTTCAACAAAAACCGCGTAGTGTGCACTGGCTGAAAGCAATGAATTCCTTTAATACACCCAGTTTATTTTGGAAATGACAGTTTCAAAAACATGCATCAAGTCAGAACACGTGATACACACCATTAATACATGTCTTAGACGAAAAGTTTAAGAACTATCCTTGATGGTCTTTAAGGATAAAACATGTCTTGAGATATATCCTGACTTCTTGTTCGACATCATTCTTCTGGCTTGAAAATATTAGTATTTAAAAGACTTTCCATATGATTAGAAGCAGAAGTACATTATCTTTGTTGATCTCAATACCCCTTCACAATCGTGCTGATTAATTCCTCCTTCTACACATTACATTTACTAGTAGTTGCTGATACTAGTAAAGTCTTCAAACCAGAATAGTAGTCATGCATTATCTGTGCATACTACTCTTAAACAAACTCGGAATCTTCTTATTCTAAACCAAAGATAGAACTGCCACTTCTGAATAAGGTGATAGAATATCAAGCTTCATAGTCCTAAGTCTCTTCCACACTATCATCAACATTACTCGTAACCTATCAACTTTGGTTCGGAATCACAATTCAAGGGACCTATTCCCATCCATGCCTTTTAAAAAACCTCCCCATTCTCACAGGATCTCATCTTCAGAGTAACCATACAACTGAAATAAACTCTCACTAAATTCTGTAGTAGGATGTTTAGAAGTTAGAATTGCATACACACATCAGACAAACACTTAGCTCCGATCAAAGTATTTGTAATCAATACTCATGCAAAATTGTAATAAATACTTAGTCTCCCTTTAAAGTATTTATCAGTTAGTCAGATAGGATTACCTACTCATACTAGGTAAAACTGACAACTTTCTTCTTCACACATGTGATACTTGTTGAATCTTCCACAAGACATCCAATCATGGCAGCCAAAACATTCCAGGTTAGGTCAGTGGCTTGACTTTTAAACTTAGCTCTAGAGGACACATACTTTCATGGTTGAAGAAACTGAGATGATGTTCTAACATCTGATACGACATCATCCATTCTTACTATAGTTGTTTCCATAACATGCATGCATGGTATCCCAACCAGTTCCCAATAGTTGCATGTGTAACTATGTTTTTCAAAGTCCACTACAAAGCTATCAGTAAAAAGAACACATGTAACTTGAAAATTTAACCTACCGACATATGTTGTTGTCAAACTAGGAATTTTCTCAATTTCTATATCTAATCTCCTTAATGGTTTGGTTATGATCTTCCCCTTATAACCATATATATTTTCCTTAAGTGTTGCAAACCTACCCATTATATAGTTTCTAATTCACTCGAACATAGTAATAATTGGTTTGTGCCTTTGCAACAAAATTGTAGCATTAAAGGACTCACTTAGGTTATTCATTAACACATCACATTTTGAGAAAAGTGGAAAAGCATACTTGCACAATTTTATTTTGGCAATGGCCTCCAACATGGGATTTCTGCTGCATACCTAAGCCTAAAATCTAAGACCATAACATGTTAAATTGCTTGCTAGAATCACCTTCTACAGTGTGTCTATCTATCTGACTTGCCTTGAAAGCTCTACAACATGAGATTTCTGTGGCATACCTAAGCCTGACATCTGCTACCACCTCATTTAATTTCATCTTAGTGTTATTCTTCAACCCATCCATAATGATCTTAGCAAACCACTCATCTTGATTACTTTTATTGAAAAATTGACTTCCACACTTATGCTTAGAATACAAATTTTTATCCTAAATATTGTGGATGTTAAGACTCCACTACATAGGACAGTGTAGTTACATTTCTTCTTATCCTTACATACCACCATACATCTATTGGCATCATATTTTCAAACCTCACATCCCTACCATTCAGAACATTATGCTCGAGCATAACATCTTTAAATTGCCTCAATGAACGGATTTTAATACAACTAAAACAATAGTTTGATGCACATGAAAATTAACTTTAATACACATAAAAGATAATTTTGATGCATGAGTGACAAAGATGATCTTACCAATTAAAAGAAAATAAGATAAATAAAGTACAAACATTTGAAGATGGAGGAGAATGAAATGATCTTAGGATGATAACCAAATGGGAAAATAAAAAAGAATGATTGTTGATAAATTTAATACTTTTTTGTCTTGTACGTTAATTTTGGTTTCTTAACGTAAAAATATTATATTAATTTCTTAATTCTTTAAAACCTACTAAATTAATTATTTTCATTTTATTAATAACAGAAAATACATAAATGCGAGTTGTACATGGGATTGGAAATAGAGCAAAGCAAGTAAGAACTTGTGTACAAAATCTAACATTCATTGATGCTAACTTTGGTGGGACAGAAGCTACTGGTATAGTGAAGCTTATCTAAGCTTGAAGGTAATTCAATTTAAGACAGGATCATATTGATTAAGAATGTACTTATCATATAAAGTAAATGTTAAAAAATAGTCTTGCAAGCCTCATATTTTAATCAACACTATATACATCATTCTGCTTTTACAAAATAAAAAGAAAGAAAAATACAATACATACACAAAATTTATATTAAGGTTAAATTGATATTTTGAAAGATCCAGACTAAATTTTAAAAGTATAGAATTAATTCTGAAAATTTTTGAAGTGTTTATTTTATCAAAAATAGAATTGATTTTTAAAATTGATTTTACTTGGAAAAAATATATATCTTCTACCTCTAGAACTGATTCTGAATAATTTTTATATTAAAATTAATTACTAATTCACTTTTACATGAATACATTCAAACATAAATTAATTATATTAAATTAATATTATTAAATCAATTATCAAACTTAATTATGCTAGAATCAATTTTATTTGATAACGATCCCAAAACATGCTTACATGATGACACAGGCATTAGGATCGTATTGTTGTTTCATACGATCATAATATGTATGTGTTCCATAAAACATCAAAGGATCAATATTAGCAGCTTCAACAGAACTGATTTCAGCATGACAAAACTTCCTTAGCATACCTACTACGCATACTGCATCAATATCTCCTATTAAAGTTAGTTTTTGTTTTCATGTCCACTGAAACTGACTCGATCCCTGCAACAATATTACAAATAAAATCTAGTATATCACTCAAACAATTCGATATATAAAACTTTCTTGAAACAAAAAAGCACAATTTGAGTCAATTAAATACCTGAAAGGCCACATACTACCTTTATAACTTTTTGTTTGATTTCTTCTTCATGTACCTCCAAATTAAACACAACTTTCTGTCACAGAAAAATGAAGTAATCGTTGGGAATGAAAACTCTTCTATTTCTCAAACTAAAATTACAAAAGTTGTACTTCAAATTCAGGGTTGAAATTTTGCATAAGAAATGTAAAAAAACCAGGTTTAGCTACTACTGACCTTCTTTGTCGTTATGGGATTAATACAATTATAGTAAGGGATATGTTGATTTATCAAAGGATTATACGAACAATATTGTTTGACCAATTCTTGGACTTCGTCTGCCATTGGTAATGGGGGAGGGGATGCACTTCTTTGTATAATTGGTTGTACTCCCCCTTAGAGTTTTTGTAGTTGGGGTTTAAGTTGGAGCAGGATCCACTGCAGTGACTGCTTGGTGCAATCAGATACACATGGGTCATTAGACCTACTCATCAATACATCATGACCTTTAATTTATTTTGGTAATATAATAAATGAAAAATGTACGGAGAGAGATGAAAAATGTACGGAGAGAGATAGAGTAAGGTGACTGTAGGCAATTAAAATACGTAGAAGTTGATGACTGAGTTTTGTTATTTGTTGAGTAGCCCTTATACTCTCTTAAATAATTAATTAATTTTGCTTATAAAAAATATAATGAAAGAAGAGTGATTGATGGGAAAGGATTGGCCGTCTTTATGGTGCCAACTGTAGCTATCTTTGTGTGTCTCTCTCCAATAATTTTCCCTCAACTTATTGTCTTTTATTTTATGGTTGATAGAAAATGGTAGAATTGGCTAAAGTTATTTAGTGCGTGTTTTGATTGATTTCTAGAAATCTCGTCATCAATTCTAAAGGCGTGTAATTGATTATGATTAATTTTAAAATATTTATTTTATCAAAAGTAACATTGATTCTGTTTTTAGAATTGATTCTAAAGTTAAAATTTGTAGTTTCTGTTTTTAGAATTGATTTTAGATAATTTTTACACTAAAATTTATTATTCAACTTATTTTTACATAAATATATATAAATATAAATCAATTTTACTAAACTCTATTTTATTAGAATCAATTCTATTAAATTCAACTCTATTATAATCAATTATGTCTGATGTGAATCCAAACATCTTAATGACATTGAAGCTAAAAGCACCTACTCCTTCTCCGTGAGTGATGAAAGGAAGAGTAAAAGAAACAAGAAGCCAAAGTGTGAGGTCTTCTTCGAAATATATGCTTAGGTAAGATTAGTTGTTTTATTACTCCTTTCGTTTCAAATTTTCTTTGTGGTTTTAATACATAAAATTTATTTTAAAATAATTGTCATTCATTCTTTTTAAAAAATTCTTATTATTTTTTAATATATTTTTTAATTATTATATTTTATATTTTTTAACACAATAATAAAATTAATTTATAAAAATAAAATATTTTATGACAACATCATTATATTTTTTAATCAGTATACAAAAATCTTAAATGAATTTTATAATAGAAGAAGTAAAAAAAAATTAAACCGACACGGATGTTTTTTGGTATTTAAGTTTAAAATATCATGTAAAAAAATCCATGTGTTGCATGAATTTGCTTAAACACGCTAAGTTTCTGCCGGGCGACGGAAGGTAAAAACTGTTGATTGTTTAGACTTTTGTAAAATGATCATAACTTGAGTTTCAAGACTTCGATTGATGCGTCGTTCGAACCGTTGAAAAGCTAGCGTGATGAACTATATTATGATTGAATTATATGAGTGTTTTGAGGCATACTTTCAAATACATATGTATTTATAATATTGATTTGTTATATGTGGTTATGCTATGAATGTGCTATTTTGATGATAAACATGATTACTAATTGGTCGTACCTGATCAGAAGGTGTCACGGCCCAATCTGCAACTGCGGTTGAAGATGAAGAGGGGGGTACCTGCAAGACACTCCGATGCCAAAGTAAGAAAAGGCAAAAGGAAGCAAGCAAGTAGAAAGTGAGAGAATGAATGAGTTACCTGACCCTCTCAAGTGAGAGGGTATTTATAGCCCCCAGCGCTGGGCCAAGGTCTATTTAGTGGGTGGTGATCCAAGCCCACTAACGGACTGTCAGGGCTTGCGTGTGCATGGAGGCCAGCACGTGGCCTCCTCCCTGGATTATCGCTCTGGGATTTCTGGAGGGCAAATGGCGGTTGAGATGGTGAACAATTGGTCTGATATTCTCGGGGGGCACATGGCAGTCAAACGGCCGTTGGCCATGTGGCTCTCGCGTAAGTGACGCAAACTTCCCTCTTTAAGGGCAAATGGGCATTGGTTCTGCCTATCAAATTAGGCCGCTATGACCGTGGGCCAAGTGTTGGGCCAGTCCATAACACTAATTAAACGATGTTAATGAGGTTGTAACGATGTTAACAATGTTAAAGATGTTTAGTGATGACTGTTAATTTGATGATGCGATTTGTACTAATGATTTGGAAGTGTGAATGATTTGTACTAATGATTTGTGTGAATGGAAGTGTAACTCAACTAATGATTTGTATTATTTTGACTAATGATTTTCAGTCTGCTCATATGCCTAGGTCTACTGATAGGAGCACTTCACCTAGAGATACTCAAGATACTAAAAGCCCTTCTTGCACATACTGAAACTGAACCAACCAGTGTCAAGCATGCTCTTACCAAACCTGAGTGGTCTAAGGGCACAAAGGATGAATTTAATGCCTTGCAAGACAATAATACTTGGACACTTACCACATTGCCTCCTGATAGAACAACTGTAGGATGTAAGTGGATGTTCATACTTAAACAAAATACTGATGACTCTATTTTGAAACACAAAGCCAGGTTGGTAGCCATAGGCTTCCATCAAGAGCATGACTTTGACTACACTAAGACATTCTCACATGTGCTAAAGCCTACAACAATTAGAGTTATCCTCACACTTTCCATTACTTATCAATGGGATATTCAGCGGATTAATATTAACAATGCCTTTTTGAATGGTAATCTACATGAGGAAGTCTACATGGTCAAGCCTACGGGTTTTGTGAGTGCTGACAAACACTTGGTATGTGTTGGCTGAAGATTTTGATATTGTGATTCGAAATGAAATGATTGGGCATTGTTTTGAATAAAGAAAGTTTTATGGTTTAGAATGGAAGAGACTATTTTTCGAATGGAAATATTAAAGCTCAAGGTTTCGAATGATAGTTGTGGAGTGTAAGTCTAAAGAAATTTCAAAATAACCTTTGAAAGCGAATTGAGGAAGGTTCCAAGGGTTTGAAATTCAAACCGAGCGGGATATTGGAAATTCAAATACATAAGCGGAGGCGTTCGAAGGCGTGGAGGCTAGAGGAAGTAATGCTCGCATGTTTGAACGTGGCGAATCGATAACAAGACCGTTATGGTCGAAATGGTATAAATAAGTCTTAGATGTCTTTAAAACATTTTAATTAGAAGTCCTAAATATGAATACCGGTTTACAATTAGACTTAGCCAAACGACTATGTCCCATAGGATCAATCTAGTCGATCCGCAAGTTACGGAGAGATTGAATAACATGAATTAAGTTTATTCGATAGTTTGGAAGACTAGCGGTTGTTTACCGAAATCATGTAAACAAATTGCCTTGATGGGACTTTCATTGTTAAGAAAGTCGAAAGTAAAGATTTTAAGATATAATCTCCTTTGTGTAAGTTCTTTTAGTATTAATTTCGTTGTTATATGAACCTTAGAAGTGGTAAAACAACTAATAGTAACCAACCCTTACCCGAAGAAAAGCGTAGTAGTAGGATATCTAATCCAAGCAATCAACAAGGGAACAAAATGCCCCACATGGAGCAGCACCAATCGTGCTTTACGGGACGTCTAACGTGATCCCTTGAGCGATCTGTTGCATCTTACCGATGTGGCCACAAATGGAGCAAGTGGCATGACAACCAACGATTCGATCCTAGGAAATACAGGAACCACTGGTTATCCTGCGGATTTGTCCCACCATCGGGACCAAGCCCATTTCGCCACCCCACCACGGACCACCCGGTTTCGATGGCAATAGACCCAAATCCCTCTTATGGGATGCCAACATCTTTATGGTGGGTTTGCACACTTCCACATCGAATTCGTCACCACAATTTGGGTCCGGATCCGGGCCAACCAATTTATGACAAATACTCAAGGTTCAATGGGTCATAATACTATATCTTAACCACGTAAAATCGGATGGCCTTTAGACAATTAATGGATGATAGTAACCATAATATGATAGGAGTGTTAGCGCAGACTATGCAAGAAATCTTTGCCCCAATAGTACAAAATGTAATCAACCAGGAGAAAGCGCGACAACATGAGTCGAATAGCAGATTTTTAGCTCAGACGTGGGAATCAGGCGTTGGTTCGAACATACCCATCATAGAACAAATTGCTGATGATCCACCCTATAGACCAGCCAGAGAGGGGGTTAATTTGGGGGCAAGGGCACAAAGACAAGATGCCCCAGTGATTCGAGAGGAACCACAAAGGGGAGTTATAGAACCAGGGGCAAGGGTCGAAAGGCTAGAAGTCCCAGTGTTTCGAGAAGAACAACCTAGAGGAGTTGTCATGGTGGGTCGACATCAAGATGCTGATGAAGTCGTTCATAGAATTCGAAATGACAACTTCTTGGCAGAAAATAATTTAACCACCATGATAGAAAGGATTATGGCCCAAAACGGTCTCAATACAGGAATTAGAAGGCCAAACTATTCCTCTCCCATAGTAGATTATGTGATGCACACTAATTTACCAAGGGGATATAAGGTCCCTAAATTTACAAAGTTTGCTGGAGACACCAATGAGTCAACAGTCGAACACATAGCCAGGTATCTAACCGAAGCAGGAGACATAGCAAATAATGAGAACCTTAGGATTAAATATTTCCCAAGTTCCCTAACTAAGAACGCTTTCACATGGTTCACCACATTGCCCCCTGGATCCATAGATACTTGGACCCTTTTGGAGAGATTATTCCATGAACAATTCTACATGGGACAATCTAAGATAAGTCTGAAAGAACTAGCCAGTGTCAAGAGGAAGTTTACTGAACTCATAGATGATTATCTGAATAGGTTCAGACTTTTGAAATCTAGATGTTTCACAGTAGTTCCTGAACATGAGTTAGTCGAAATGGCTGATGGTGGCCTACACTACTCCATTCGAAAGAAATTAGATACACAATACTTGAGGGATATGGCCCAATTAGCGGACAGGGTTCGACAAGTCGAAAGACTGAAGGCCGAGAAAGCCGGGGTTTTAAAAGTAACAAGAAAGAAAGGGTTTCCTATGTCGGCGAGGAAGCGAAGATTACCACGAATTCAAGAGGTCGAAATTGATCTCATTGAATTAAAACAGCTCCACCTTACTCTTGTAAATTACTAGTTCCCACAAAGGGAAAGAAATTATTGAAAATGAGAAAAGTGACAAGTTCCCAAAGAAGGTGTATACCTTCGACGTAACGAAATGTGATGAAATCTTTGATTTGCTTGTCAAAGATGGCCAACTAATTGTGCCATCGAATGTCAAATTACCACCTTTAGACCAAAGAAAGAAAAGAGGATTTTGTAAGTATCACAGTTTCTTGGGCCACAAAACCTCACAATGTTTTCTTTTCAGGGATCTGATTCAAAATGCAATCAAGGATGGTAGATTAAGGTTCGCTGACAAGCCAAAGATGAAATTGGATGATGACCCTTTAGATGTTGCTGACACCAATTACTCTGAACCTGCATACATCGGAGAGATAAATATGGTGGGAGCAAATGAAGGTGACACTCCATCAGAAGAGAAAAACACTGAAGATGAAAACTACGTGTTAGCGGAAGTCGAAAAGGAAGTTCGAGGACTTCGAAGGAACAAGCTTCGATCGAGCGGTTCCTTTGGGCGATTCGAAGAGATCCGAGCTCAAGGCCGGAGAACCAAAGACAAAATTTGACACAGGCTCAAGGCTGGCGAAAGTTGGAGAAAGTACAGATCATGCTTCTTCCTCAAAAGGAATATGGGATACTTTGAGGAGCCAGTGAAAGTTCGATTACATGGTGAAGTATTCGCCGAAAAGCTCAAAGACCCAAATTGAAGACATCAAACCTACAGGATAGAGAGATACTGATATCAAAGGAGAAGATGTGGATGTTAACATGGTAAATATTGAGCAACCTTGTTCCGAGATGAAGGAAATGGAAAGGTATTTAGAAAAAAAATACAAGATGGAAGACGGTTATGCTAGGGATACCAGTCTCAAAGACTACCTTATGCTATGCCACAAAGAGAATGTTGTAATGATGCTATGTCCCAGATGAAGCATCATTTGTAATCAGAGAATTGCTGCAGACTTTGAAAAAAGACAAAGGGCACGAACAGGCATCAACTGGCGCCAGGATAACCATTTCGTTCGATGCTACCCTAAAATTTGGAGAAAGTCTTTTGGGGTTCTTAGTTTGTTGTCACAAGGGGGCAACCAAATGCCTAATATGTCCAAGATGTTCTGCAGTATATGATCAGAAAGTGGCCGAAATCTTCGAAACAGTCCCTTTCGCCCCATGTTGGAACCACAAAGAATGTGGTCAGATGGGCCAACGTTTCAAGAACAACTACACCCAACGGAGGCCTGGCAGCCCTTATCCTAGAGGCGCTCGAAGGGTAACATTCAAAGTTCCTGCTGAGGTACCAACAGACAAGTGGCTACAAGTTAGGGCTGACAAGGGGAAAGACAAATGGAGGAATAATGAACGAAACGCACGCCATGCCATGGCGTACAGAAGGCAGTTCAATATGGCAAAAAGGGAAGAAGTAAGGTTAGAAAACTACAAGGGAAAGAACCCTATGTCAAGATCACAATGGCACAGGCAACAAAGAGTTCGAAAAGCTGAGAGAGAAGCTATGTTAGACAAAGGAGTGGCTTCGAGCAAGAACAAAGAGGAATCAAGTACCAACAAACCTGCACCAAACAATCAACACGGGGAAAACCTCCAGTTAGCAGGAAACTTTTCTCTGAAACAAAGCAAAACGAATCGAAGGAATACACGCCAGGTCCAGAGGAGGATGAGGATATGCTGACTGATAATTTCGAATCAGAAGGGGAATCTTCACTCAACATCAACTGCAATGTAGTATCTGTGTTGCCTTGCGAATTTGGGCAAGAGACTGAAGTCGGAGAGCACGAGGATGATGATGCAATAGACCTGATGAAACATAGGCCAGTGTGCTATTATGTGATGGATAATGGAAATTGTCGAAAATTCCTTTTCGAGTACCCGAACCAGCCATGCAAAATCACCTAAAGCCATTGTTTATTCGAGCAAAGTTGGTACACATGGCGTAAACAAAGTCCGTGGATGGGCTTGCGGTGAACTTGATGCCTCATTTCATGTTGAAGAAGTTAGGAATACAGGATGTTGACATAAAACCACACAATATGGTACTATCGAACTATGAAGGTAAAGTAGGCCAGACATTGGGGGTGATCCAAGTGGATTTAACGGTGGGATCAAGCTGCAGACCCACTATGTTCATGGTAATCGAAGCTAAAGCCAACTACAATTTGCTGTTGGGCAGAGAATGGATCCATGGCGTTGGAGCTGTCCCCTCGTTGATGCATCAGAGGTTAGTATTATGGAGAGAGGATGACATTGTTGAGAACATCGAAGTAGATCAAAGCTATTTCATGACAGCAGTCAACCTAGTTGATAAGAGAAACTATGACAAACACTTAGCCAAAATTGCTCCTTGTACCCCCAACAACGAGATCAATGAGACCAGGAATGCGCATTATTACATGACCCTTCGCCATGATGGAATGTATTGGGATAGAAGGATAATCAAGGGAGATGGAGAAGTCGGCGCACAAAGACGGCCGGGTGGGAATTCGATAGTCCTGCTCATGATTGAGTCCTCCTTCTTCGAAAAGATTTCGGCCTACATGGCTGA
The DNA here is from genome assembly GCA_021764765.1 of Vicia sativa. Lineage (NCBI taxonomy): Eukaryota > Viridiplantae > Streptophyta > Magnoliopsida > Fabales > Fabaceae > Vicia > Vicia sativa. The sequence continues at coordinate 141,194,800 of CM038795.1, read as the reverse complement.
GAACGAATGGAAGGCGGCCCTAGAAGTTGAAGTAGATAGTATGGCTGCAGAAGTAAATAAAATAGGTGGGGATGGCTCGAAAGGCTTACCCCTTGAAGAACAAGAGATAGTTGAAATAGATCAAAGGCTAGATGCCATCTATGATAAAGAACCCTTAGGCTTTGAGAAAGACCCCACAGACTCAGGTGCTAAAATGTTTGCGCAGGATCCACTCGAAGAGGTGAACTTGGGAGATGAAAACACAAAAAGAATAACTTACGTGAGCACAAAACTCAATTCAAGCCTCAAGCATAAAGTGATCGAAGTTCTTAGGAAAAACAAAGATTATTTCGCGTGGGATTATGATGAAATGCCTGGTTTAAAAAGGGAGCTAGTGGAACACAGACTTTCAATTAAGGATGGCAAGAAGCCCATCAAGCAGACCCCTAGAAGGTTCGCACCAGGAGTTCTCACAAAGATTAAAGTTGAAATTGAAAGGTTGTTACGCTGCAGACTCACACAGCCTCCTATATTGTCTCCACCTTCATGGGGAAAGCCCATGAGATTGTACATATCCGCCTCTGAAGTTACCATAGGTAGAATGTTAGCACAAGAAGATAGCAACGACATCGAAAGAGCCATATACTATTTAAGTAGGGTGTTGAATGATGCGGAAACCAGATATAGCAACATAGAAAAGCTATGTCTTTGTTTGTATTTCTCTTGTATGAAACTTAAGTATTATATAAAGCCTGTTGATGTTTACGTTTCATCTTATTTCGATGTTATCAAACACATGCTTTCGAAACCAATAATGCATAGCAGAATTGGTAAATGGGCTTTGGCCTTGACAGAGTATTCTTTGACTTTCATGCCTTTAAGAGCTATGAAAGGTCAAGTAATTTCTGATTTCATTGTTGATCATTCATTAATCGAAGAGACTGTCATGAGTTACGTTGAAATGCAACCTTGGAAATTATACTTTGATGGTTCGACCCATAAAGATGGTAGTGGTGTTGGAGTTCTTATAATTTCTCCTGAAGGAATTCCAACAAAATTCAAGTATAAGTTAGATGGTCCTCGTTGCTCGAACAACGAAGATCTGAAAGCTTATCGTTGGACTTGAAGCTTTGTTGGAATTGGGGCGAGTCGAAATTAAAGGAGATTCGAGTTAGTGGTCAAGCAAATAACAAAGGAATACAAATGCATAAAGGACAATTTGATTACGTATTTCGTCATAGTTAATAGGCTACTCAAAAAATTCGAATACATGGATATTAAACATATACCAAGAGTAGAAAATCAAGAGGCAAATGACCTAGCACAATTGGCTTCAGGGTATAAAGTTTCCACCAAAAACTTTGAAGATTTGGTTGAATTAAGAGGAAGGGTTATGGCTACTAGACTCATACCATCAGATTTAGAAAATATAAAGTTAGGTTGTCTTGAATTGATATTAGCCATAGACACCTTGTCAGATGCAGATTGGCGGAGTCCAATTATGAATTATTTAAAAAATCCAACATTGAATGTTGATAGGAAGATAAAATATAGAGCATTATCATACGTCCTCATGGGAAATGAATTGTTCAAGAAGACCTAGGAAGACGTATTACTGAAGTGCCTAGGAGAAGGTGAGGCATACTTAGCATTATCAGAGGTCCATAATGGGGCATGTGGGACACATCAAGCAGACCATAAAATGAAATGGTTGTTATTCGATATGGCATGTATTGGACATGCTCAAAGATTGTATAGATTTTGCTAAAGGGTGTGAAGAATGCGAAACATGCGAATTCAATATGCTCCCGCAAGTGAGTTACATTCGATCATTAAACCTTGGCCCTTTAGAGGATGGGAATTAGATTTAATAGGAGAGATCAATCCGCTTGCGTCTAGGGAAAATATATCTTGGTAGGAATTGATTATTTTACCAAGTGGATCGAATACCATTAATAGTCACGATCAAGAGGCTATCATTGAGTTCATCTGAAGCGGATAATTTATAGGTTGATTACGGAGAGTATAACCACGGACCAAGGTTACGTGTTTCTTGGTAGAAAGATGCGAATTTGCTCAAGAAATGGGTTTTAAATTATTAACATCAACGCCATATTATGCTCAAGCAAATGGTCAGGTCAAAGGCAAACAAAGTGATAATAGGGTTAATTAAAAAACATGTTGGTAAGAAGCCAAAGAATTGGCATAAGACTTTGGACCAAATACTCTGGGCTTGTAGAACATCTCCTAAAGAAGCTACTAACACCACGCCTTTCCAACTAACATTTGGCCATGATGCAGTTTTACCAGTGGAAATTCATTTGCAATCAGTTAACGGAAAATATTTGAAAAAATATAGACCTCGCCTGCAGGAGATTCGAATAATAGCAACATAGTCGAAATATTATAAGGAAATGCCAAAATGGTATCATACATTGCCAAAATGGCGTTGTTCAAATATTACAAAATGAAGTCTCAAATTAATTTAAATAAGCAAAGATTTAAAAATAAACATTGTTTCTCAATCTTGCGAAGGTGCTTCTAAAGGACTCAAGTCTTTGCTGGGTATAACGTCTCGCTCCTTCCAGAGTAGTTACTTCTCCTTTGATACGCTGCCTTACATTTGAAAGGCCCTGCTAAGAAGTTCTTGAATTGGCACCTAACATGTCGATTTAGTAAGCCGATTATTATTGTTGAGCTTCTTGACCTTTCGCTAGAGCTCTTGAATTTGTCCTTCAAAGGAGAATAGACCGCTCGAACTTCATAGTCAACCTTCGCTTTTGCGCGTTGCTTGGTCTTTATCCTCTTTAGAAAGTTTGCCGCCATGCGACATCCATGGCGTTCGTTTCTCACGAACTTTAGCGGACTAATTCATCTTGTAGGAGACATCCATCACATCATCCAATAATACTTGGAGGTCGAACGATTATAGTCTTGTTGGCAAGGAGCAAGCTGGGTTAACTTGAGTGAGAAGTTCCTTCATGGTGTAGCAAGCAGTGCTATCCTTTTTGAGAACTTCGAATAGGTCTACATCAAGGATTATTTTCCTAACTTTGTTAAGGAGTATAGCTCTAGCATCTGGGGGCAATGTGTTGTTAGTCGAACCAGTGCCTGCCCTAATAAGAGGGATGTCCTTTTGGGCCAACTCAGCTTTCATATACTCAATTGGGTCATTTTGTTTTAGGAGAGCTAGTTCCTCTTCAGTCAGTCGAGGCTGAGAAGTTGAGGGAAGTTCCATGTTCAAAGGAGTCACGTCCATTTCGACCTTCATAGGTTCATCAGTCTTACCATCATCATCTTCATCCTTGTCTTGCTCATTACTTTCTCCTTCATCGCCCAGATCCACCACATCAATAGTATTGGTCTCGCTGCTATTAGCATCAGACTTCGTTTCATCAGCCGAACCACTTTGGGTTTCGTCTTCATCAGATCTTTCTTCTGCAGTTTCTTCACTCTCTTGAGAAGAATCAGTCTTGTCCTTTTCAGCATGCGTGGTTTTTGGACTCTCTTGAAGAGTTTCGAGAGGAGATTTCAGAAGGGAAGTTTCTGGTGGATTGTCTTTAGACTTGTTGGGTGATTCTTCGTTTGCTTCCTTCAAAGGAGGTGAAGTGCCTTGGTCATCTTGTGCCTCCGAAGTCCCAGCAAGGGCCACCATGTTGGAAGATCCTTTGTTTTTCACGAAGTTGCTGGAGTCCCCATGGGGAGAGGAAGTTATTGGAGGAATGGTCCCTGTTGGAGGGGTTGAAGCAGTGGGATTCGTGTTCGAAGTGTCCTGCATAAACAAAGAAAAGTTAAGAATATGTACCAAGGTATGGATAACTATTTTTGTTAGGAATTCGAATTTAAATTACCTGTGGATTCTCAGAAGAAATGTTACTGTCAATATGTTCCAATATTACATTGGAGGTCGAAGGTGAAATTTTGGATGTTGTTGAGGGAGAAACGTCTTTGGAATCAAGTCTAGAAACGTTAGTAGGCTCAGAGCCTTTGGAGCTTTCTTTCTTTTGCTTCTTCTTAGAAGCTGTTGGAGGATTTTCACCAGTCTTGAGGTCCTTTTCAGTGGAGTCTTGTTTCCTTTTCTTAGGAGTAGTTGGTGGAAGTTTGCTAGTCTGAAAAGGTTTAAACATGAGTTAGATCTAAATCATAAACTTCAGTCTATTCGAAATAACAGGGTTAGTTGATTACCTTTTGAATTGAAATGTATGCTGCTGCCGGTGTTGTTGTTGTAGTAGTTGTTGTTGTTGTTGGTATTGTTGGAGTTACATCATCACTAATTTCGATAGCTTGTTGAGAAGTGTTCCCTCCCTTGGGCTTCGAAGCAACATTTTTTTATCCTGATGGCTGAAAAGTGAAACAATTAAAGTAAAATGTTAAGGATAAGGAATTAGGATACATTTGGAATTTTCCCAAGCATTCGCTTTGTGCCTTGATTAGATGTAATCGAAATGGTAGGAAGGTCATAGAAGATGTCACGAGAAATTATGAAGCCGATGTGAGCCCATGTCACGGTCTCGAGATGGCTTTAGTTTCTTTCGAGATTGGTATTTGAACATTTCTTTGCAAGTCAACCACCAAGGGTATGGAGGAAACCAAGCGAGCCGTTCGAGGTAGGCAATCTAGGAAATTGGTGGATGCATTTCAAGTGCCAACCTATACATATCCTCGGTGTGACAACGAAGGAAGTTTGAACTTAGAAATTTTTCTTTAAATTTTTCCTTCAAGGTTTGACGCTCGATGTACATTGGTTCCCAGCGTGTGGGATCATAAGTGGTTTGAAATAATTTTGAAAAGCCCTAATTTCTTTGGCGTGAGTGAACATACCTTTCTTGGAGTGTACGCACATTGAGCGTCGATTAGCTTTTGTTGAATGGTGAGTGTAAACATATATATCGGTAGAACTTAGTCCACCATTCAAGAAATCCTTTTCTTTGTAAGTATGTTGGCTCGAAGGTAGAAGCTCGGTGAGCAAAATCTTGATATTGCTCCTGTTGTAATTTGGCCTCTCTTGCTTTGAGCGTTACTTTGAGGTTATGGCACTTTGTGTTTGGAACAAAGGTTCAGAATTAATTGCACAGACCAAATTATTGAGAAGCGAAATGGGTTGATAAGCCGGAGGAAAATCGATTCTTTGTTGGAGTAATTCTTGAGAAATTAGCCTAGGAAGAAACGCTTTCCAAATGTCCGCATCTGCTCTTGTGACAAGAGAGACATTGTGAACCATGATGGTCCACAGGTCCTTTGAGCAAAAGGTGCCATGGACTCTTCGAACTTGTGTCTTTTTGAGAAGATCATGATGTATTTAGAGAAATGGACTTTGAAGTTATCCTTGTCATCATTTGGAGTAAGCTTTCAAAGCCTTGTGCCTTCGATGATCCTGTCATCTATTTCTGGATCTTGTTCGATGATAGTATCAGCAGTTGATAAAGAAGATTCGAACATGGCATTAAGCCATAGTTGAAGCAACCAAAAGGTTCCAGCCAGAAGAATGTTCTTTGGAGTATGGGATTTTAAACTAGAGACTGCTGACCTTAAGCTCTCATAAAGATCGACAAGTAGCAGTTCGCTCAGGAAGACTTTCCTATTTTCATGGAAATCCATGGCTAAGGGAATGAACCTACTTGCTACTTGCAAGGATCTGCTACAGAACACATATCGTGACAACCACAAGGTAAGGAAAGCAATATGTTCTACGTCTGAGACACTATCCCCTTCAGTATGATAATGGCTGATGAATTTTGAAAAGCTAGCTAGTTTGACATCGAAGTCAATGATGCTAGAGTGTTCTTCGTTATCAGGAATATAAGTTTCCCCCACTGGTGAAAGACCAGTGATGACAACTATATCAAAGAAGGTGGGTGTTATCATTCCACCCGGAAGGTGGAAAGTGTTATAGGTGCTGTCTCAGAAGTACAATGAAGCGAATAGCAATGGGTGACTGTAAGTAAAGCCTGGTTTCGACAGTTTGATCAAATTATACATTCCTAATTCTTCCCATTGCTGGGGATTTTTGGATTCTACTTTAGTAAGCCAGTTTTGATACGCTACATCTGAAGTGGGGCAGGATCGAAATGGTTTGAAATTGCTTTTGATATAATCTATATAAAAGGGTCTTTTGGAGGTGAGACTGGAGTTTCAGTTGTTTTTGAACCAGATGATTCGCTTATAGCTTCAGTTCCTGCCTTAGGGGCATCCATCTTGTTAAATAGGGGTTTGAAGTTATAGCAAACGGGAAAATTTTTCCTAGTATCTTTCAGAATTTCAAAAACAGTTAAAGGACCCATTAGGGCAAACCTTTTTCCAGCAACATTAGTAGGGATTAATACCTGAGAAGCATACAACATTTCTTTTTCTTTGGAGATCGCTTGAGGATTGAGCACAGATTGATTCTGATAAGTACCCACCTTGCTCTCCATGACAGTTTCCGTGTTATTGTTCTTGTTCTTCTTCTTTGATGATTTCTTCAGGTTGTGATGATGTTGATGAAGACATTGTTGAGATCGCTGGAAGTTTTAGGGTGTAGTGAAAGAAAAGAAGGGTTTCAGAATTTTTGAGAAAAAAAGAAGAAAAGACTAAACTGATGAGTTTTATAGAGAGTGTGGAAGTTTAAACACCCACTAAATGAGACTAGGGGTACGTGGAAGTTGTTGGTTGGATTCAGAGAGAGGTGGCGTAAAATCTAATGTTGGTAATGAGTGTGATTAATAATAATCATTATTTTTAAAACTGCACGATGTTGTGGTAACTGGTCCAAGACAGTTAGGTACTCAAAAAGGCGTCTTGATTGACGTGGGTGAAGTCATGCACAGTAAATGTCGTGATTATTCAAAGGTCTTATCAAAATCTTGTGAATCTATTTAAAATAAGTATTCCTCAAAGGGTTCGAGATACATATTTTAAAGGGGCATTTTGTTGGCTGAAGATTTTGATATTGTGATTCGAAATGAAATGATTGGGCATTGTTTTGAATAAAGCAAGTTTTATGGTTTAGAATGGAAGAGACTGTTTTTTGAATGGAAATATTAAAGCTCAAGGTTTCGAATGATAGTTTTGGAGTGTAAGTCTAAAGAAATTTCGAAAATAACCTTTGAAACGAATTCGAGGCGAAGGTTCCAAGGGGTTTGAAATTCAAACGTGAGCGGGATATTGGAAATTCAAATACATAAGCACCGGAGCGTTCGAAGGCGTGAAGGCTAGAAGGTAATGCTCGCATGTTTGACGTGGTGAATCGATAACAAGACCGTTATGGTGAAATGGTATAAATAAAAGTCTTAGTGTTAGGATTTCGTGTGTCATATCATTGTACAAATTCGGAAACATTCAAAATACCGCATGGATAGGAAACAAATGCTCGAAAGATGTCGTGATAACACCAACATTTACAATTCAATGAAAACTCTTTATATTTTCGGTTTGTCTTTCATTTCCATTTCATTTGTGCTTCAAACATTTTTACGTTCATGCCTTTACATTAAAGCTTTTACATTCAGAGTCATTTATTTCTTTCTGTATTTAAACGCTTTTCTTATGTTCGAATCTTTAAACATTCAGCAGTTTTTACATTCACTCATTTAATCCTGCCATTTACCCAATCTGAAGTCTTTTTACTTTTCTGATGAACATTCCTTATATCATATAGAAATTATCCTTCGAATCATTTAGTGTAGTAATCAAAGTGGGTTGGATGTCTTTAAAACATTTTAATTAGAAGTCCTAAATATGAATACCAGTTTTACAATTAGACTTAGCCAAACGACTATGTCCCATAGGATCAATCTAGTCGATCCTGCAAGTTACCAGAGAGATTGAATAACAGTAATTAAGTTTATTCGATAGTTTGGAAGACTAGAGGTTGTTTACCAGAAATCACTATAAACAGTATGCAAACTCAATAAGGTAATCAATGGCCTAAAACAAGCCCTGCGTGCTTGGTATGAAAAGTTAATTCAAGTCTTTATTCACTTTGGATTCACTACTTCCAAGTGTGACAACTCTCTTTTTGTCTATTGCAAGCAAGGTATAACACTGTATGCACTTGTGTATGTCGATGATATCCTTATCACAGACTCGACCTCTCCTCTCATTCATGATTTAATTAGTCAACTTCATTCTACTTTTGCCTTAAAGAAGCTTGGAAGTGTTGTACCCCAAAATTTACCCTCTTCTTTCTTGCATTATTTTTGGCTTATGATTCCATTGCATAAAAATACATGTAGTAGTATGCATAATATTCACCATAAAGAGTATCAGATTCCAGGTATTCCGAATGACACCCAAAAAGAGCTCATTTCTCAATAAAGTGGATTTCGGGTTTCAGCATATTTTGGGTACTCCAGAAGGCATATCTCTCGTCTCCTTGGGTATTTTCTGTTGATTTTCGACTGACATTCCCCTTTCATTATTATCTACAACTTTTGTTTGGAAGCCGAGAACGGATTTTGTGAGGAAGGCTCTCAAAAGAGTCATTTTCACCGGCATATCAAGCTGATTTTTAGTGCTGAACCGCGTGTTTTGGCTTACCGAAAGGGCTTTATCTCCTAGCTGGAAGCTCGGAATAGAGCGAGATCAATTTCTAAAATTCTGTATCAAGGTCCTCTACAACTTCCATTTGCGACTTGGGATCTGATTCTTCACCGATCAGTACCAGAATTTTATTCTACGAGGGTGATTTTGAGCTGAACCGAGCAATTTTCATCTGATACGCGAAGTTCGAAAAATCATATCTCACTCGATTTTCATCGTAACGGGACGGGACCGGTGCCAAAAGTTCACAAATCTTGTTAGCTTCAAATGTCCCTGAGATACGCATGTGCAAATTTCGATCAGAAGATCCTCGTCTGAGGCATTTTTCCCACAGAGCGCGAACGAAATTCTGCATGTGTCAGCGGTCCAAAATTGATGCTGAAACTTCAAAAAATTTCTATTTCCTTGACCATTCATCGGATCAAGTTAGGATTTTGATTCACTCAAGCAAAATCGCATTCCGGACACTTTTCGTTTACATTCGACTCAATTCCGCAGTTTGGGTGTTTTGGATTAATTACGAAAATTATTCGGATAATCATGATTAGCTTGTTGATTAAGGATCCAAAGCTATAAGTAGATTTTCCTCTTCACAAATCACAACAACACAATCATTTGCTTAATTTTCCACTACCACAAACACTCCAATTCTCTCAAATTCAAAAAGCACAAAAAACTCAAAAAAGTTCAAAACTCCAACTTTCCCTCCAAGCAGCCACCACAGGCCGCCACCGGACCACCGTTCACCACCGGCCTCAACCACAGAGCGCTCTAAGCGCGACTCCCGCGCTAAGCGCGACCTGCGATTCTTGATTTTTCTCCATCGCAGCTTCCTCTACTTCAATCTAGAGCATCCACTCCTCCTTCTATTCGCATCTGACATGGAATGAGTGGTTTAATCTCGGTTTTCTCCTCAATTTCAAGATTCAAGAGTTTCTCTTCTTCTTCCCCAATTCTCCATTGGATTTCAAGCTTTTCTTCAAGGATTCAAGCCTAATTTTGAATATTATCCACTATTCCTCATTGATTTGGTATTTTCTTTGAAGAGCACAAGGAATTCCTCTTCAATTTGATTCAAACTTCAAGCGTAAGTAAGTGTTAGGTTCAAATAAGCACTTATTTTAAGCTGTTTCTGATTTTCAGCTTTTCTTGAAATTGAATATTGAAATCACATGCAAATTCAATGTAGATTCTGATTCTAGGATTTGTATTCTTGAATTCCTTGATTTGAATCGAGTCTTGCCGCCTTATTCGTGTCGGAATGTGGATTTTGGTTTATAGCATGCATATACACTTGTGCATTTGTTTCCCGTTGCTCACAAGACATAAACTCATACATTTTGTCTCATGTATTGCATATTCATGCATCGGTGAGCATTTGGCTTGAGCAATTTCATTGATTCATGGTAAGTTGAAGCATAACTTGCATTCAACATGTAGATATCTAAGCATTTAGTGCATTGTGCATGGGCTGGTTGCATGTGCACTCCATGTGTTTGTGTTAATGCATAACCTAGGCTTAAATGAAAATTTTCCTCTATGTAGCATACCTTGCGCTTGAACATTAGGATTGTTATCATAACTCGCATCCTTGGCATGTTCATGCATCCTCTACTCCGCACTTGAACATTAGGATTGTTATCGTAACTCGCATCCTTGGCATGTTCATGCATCCTTTACTCCGCACTTGTGCATTAGGATTGTTATTTATTAGCATTCCTTGCATGTTCATTCATTACTTTGACATGAACATTGGTTTTATCGTTCGATTAGCATTCCTTGCATGTTCATTCATTACTTTGACATGAACATTGGTTTTATCGTTCGATTAGCATTCCTTGCATGTTCATTCATTACTTTGATATGAGCATTGGTTTTATCGTTCGATTAGCATTCCTTGCATGTTCATTCATTACATGCTTTGAACATTGGTTTTATCGATTCGATTTGCATTCCTCACATGTTCATGCATTGCTACATGTACACGAACATTGGTTTTATCGTTCGCTTTGCATTCCTCACATGTTCATGCGTTGCTACATGTATATGAACATTGGTTTTATCGCTCGATTCGCATTCCATGCACGTTCATTTAGCTCTCATTCATCGCTGGATTATGGCCTAACATCGCGGATCGAACTGTTGCATGAAAACATCGCAATTGGTTCGGATCAAAATCGATTTTTACGGGTTGCGGTCGCGCTAAGCGGTCCAGGCTAAGCGCCAAATGTTCGACTTTTGGGTTCTGGTCGCGCTTAGCGTATATCACGCTTAGCCCTGGTTTACTTTTGTTTTCTTGACTACGATGATGAGCAAGAGTCACCATAGCTATGTAGCTCTTGTTTCCATTTCATGCGAGGACACACGACGCATATACATGCTACTCATTTCGCCGATACACGCACACTTTTTCCTCTATTTGCTTTTTGGGTCTAACTCCTTTCTTGCAGGCTTTGGTTGAGTTTGTACACCCACGTGTACACCATTCGTATCTTGTTTTGCTTGCCTTACCCGTTCTTGCAGGCATTGTCGCTTCGGATGCGTACTGACACGTATTCCGCTTGTTTCGATGCCTTGAGCGATTCTCACTGGTTTACTTTCATTGCATAACTGCAGTACTTGAAGTATTCCGGAGTATTTCGTTAGCTTGCGTTGCTCTTCGGATTCTATATCCGTTCGGTAGTTTTCTACTTTGTTTACTTCTTACGACTTTCCTAGATATCATGAGAAGTAGGGCTTCTGACTTTCTTTTCCATGAGAAGTAGGAATAGAGATGCATGATGGGGCTTCCGTAGCTGGAGCATGTTGAGGAACCCCTCTGGTTTATTTAAAGACCCGTTTAGGGCAATTCTACTTGCGATTTGTGCATATTTGCTTGATTGTCCGTTTTCCCCCAGGATCTTGGTTAGGGTTGGTTCTTTAGCCTAGACATTAGGATCCCCATCCTTTGCATGTCAACATAGGTAGAGATTCCCTTGCATCCTGACCCATAGGTCCGACCCCTTTATTTTGCTAGTTTCTTTTACATGTTGCATTGTGAATAAAACTAAAACTTGCTTTTCTTTTTTCCTTTGAAAACAAAACACTTAATAATGGTTAAAATTCCTTTCTCAAGGTAAAAACAACCAACCAACACCAACTCTTTTCGCCTTTGCGCGCTTTATTTCTTTTGTGTTTAAAACCTTTCTCACAAGTAAAAAACACAAAAACACACCAAAACAAGTGAGCCGAACTACGGGCGCTCTGACTTTCTCATTGCACGCGGGAATACGTAGGCATCTTGTCACGGGGCTCGATCGAGCAAACTTTGTAAATACTTCCTTCTTTTCCCCGTGGTTTCTTATTTTATCTTTTGCATGCATGATTAGCGATTAAGCATAGACATGACACACCCTTTAGCTAGAAATAGAAAGTGGATACCGTAGAGTACTACGGGCGTGCGGGATGCTAATCCCTTCCCCTCGCGTAACTAACTCCCTTACCTAGATTCTCTCGATCTCACGGTCATAGGACCGCGATTTCTCCCCTCAGGTTTACTCGATGTTTTTCCTTTCTCCCTCGTGAGATAAAAGACGTTCGATGGCGACTCTATTTGATACCTAGTTATCATGTCGGAGGTTCATGGGTGTTTTAGGAAGACCCAAATATTTTCTAGGCATCAAAATAAATTTTTGCAACAATGGATCCATGTTCTTAACATAGTCCAAGTATACTCAAAATCTTATGTCAAAGGCAACGGTGGTTGTTGCCAATGGTGTCCTTACCCTATGTTAAGTACTTGTAAACTCAGTAAACATGGTACTAATCACATGACTGATCCTCATTTATATCGACCTATTGTTGGAGATCTCCAATATGTAACCTTGACAAGACCATACATTGCATATAGCATGAACAAGGTGTGTCAGTTTATGTCTTATCCTCTTGATACTCATTGGGTTGTGGTTAGAAGACTCATGAGTTATCTTAGTGACATATCCAGGTATGGCTGAATGTTGTCTCCTTCTGCCTCTGCATCTAAATTCTCTTTGCGCGCTAATAATGACTTTGATTGGGCTAGTGACCCAGATGATAAACATTCAATGTCGGGTTCCTGCATCTATTTTGGTCCTAACTTAGTGGCTTGAAGCTCCAAAAAGCAGTCTCTCATTGCTCGATCTAGCATAGAGGCAGAATACAGGGCATTTGCACACTCTACTTATAAATTACTGTGGCTGGAATCTCTGCTTTTTGAACTCAAAATACCGTTTCACACTCCCATGCTTCTTTGTGACAACCTCAGTGCGGTTATGCTATCACATAATCATGTGCTCCATGTTTTTACAAAGTATATAAAACTTGACATATATTTCGTTAGAGAAAGAGTTGTGGCTGGTCGTATGCAAATTCAACATGTCTCAGTTGCTATGAAAATTGCTGACACACTCACCAAACCATTGAGCACGAATCAGTTCTAAAAATTAAGGAGCAAACTGAAAGTTTTCAATATTGATCACTATTCTTCAGTTTGAGGGGCGTGTTAGAGTATAGCTTTGAATGAGCCAAGTTTGTTACCTAAATGATTAAGTAGTTAGACTCATTGATTTTTCTCTTAAGCCCATAACTTCCTTAAGTTGTGTGTAATGTATATATTAGCTAAGCATTGTTACATTGATTTGTATGATAACTTCCTTAAGTTGTGTGTAATGTATATATTAGCTAAGCATTGTTACATTGATTTGTATGATGAATAATATTGTTGCATAGTTCACACTCTAAACTTCTTCATCTTTTACTGAATCAAAGATTCATGATGAACTTTAGACTTCAATATATTTTGTTAGTTAAGTTTTGTGAATTCAAAATCCAACACATGTACACATAACCTAATTGGGGACATTGCTCCACATGAGATGCTTGTCGTGTGTAAATATGAACACCGATAATACCCATAATTATTTTTTGAAAAATGTTGTGATATTCTTACATTTTTAAGTTGGGTATCAATATCTTTAATGTAGATTGTGTTAAAAAGTTAATAATACCATAATGTTCATATATTTTTACTTTAAAATTTTATTCTTTTATATATTAAAAAACTAGTATTAATTTAATCTATTATCTATCTACTAAAAATCAATTTTATAAACCTTTTAAATCAATCTTTCATTACAAATGTTTTATAATAAAAAAAACGATATGTAGTGTTTATTTTTGTCATTCATTTTTCAATCTTAATCAATTAAATCATAATTAAACATTACATATATTTGTTCTCTCTTAATTAAAGTTTTAAATTTCTCTCAATTTTTTTTCCATCTAGGTTTTCTTGATGTGGTTTTGAAGAAGTTAATGTTGTAGCTTCTGTTACACTAATTTAATTTTTTTGAAAGATAACATATGAGTGATATAGAATAGGTTCATGTGGAGTATGCCACCAAGAATTTTTTCTTAAATGCCACATCCCCAAATATATTTCTCAAAATGTTACACCTCAAAAAAAAAAAAAATTCTTAGAATGCTACACTCCCTGTATATTTTTTCCATTTGAAATAGCGCAAGTGGTCCATCATTTCTGGCTCAGTAGACTACAGCCATTTTGAAATGGCGTAAATGTATATATATATATATATATTTTTCTTTTCGTTTTTTATTTACTGATTTTAAATAATACAACCTTTAATATTTTTAATAATTAATTAATTATAAATAGTTAGTAATCAATTAAATATATAATTAAACAATAAAAAATAAAAAAAAAATCATTAACAATAATTATAAATATTAACAATAATAATATTGTTACATAAATTAATGTAGATGAGCAAAACGAGAATTGAAATGACAATAACGCGGTACTAGAACACGATGACCAAAACCATATTGTTGTGTTTCTTTGGTCTCTTGTGTTGGATCTGTTGGTGGCGGATTTTCCTGTGTTGGAGTTGTAGGCGGAAGATGAGACCAAATGGATTCCTCAAAATTGTAATCATTGACGTTAAGATTCAAGCCAAAATTAGGAGTGGATTGCGTGTATGGGGTCTGTTGTGGATGACACATGGTAGGAACATAAGAGGTTGTAGGTGGTCGGATGTTAGAGGATGAAGAGTTATATCGGGAGTAGGGGGAATCAAAGTTTGGTGGCTGGACAGGTGAGAATTGCATGGTTGGACGATTGTATGTTTGTGGTTGTTCTGTTTCGTAGTATAATTTGATCGGGAGTGAGATTGGGGTATTTTGGGTGTTTAAGGTTTGTTTTTTTATAAAAGTAGGGGGTAGAAGTTTGTAGTTGGGAATAATGGGGGTTAAGAGTTTGTTGTTGGGAATAGTGGGGGTAAGGGGTTTGTTGTTGGGAAAAGTGTGGGTTAGGATTTTGTTGTTGGAAGGGTTGTTGGGAAAAGTGGGGATTAGGATTTTGTTGTTGTTGAGATCCACTAGCCATGTTTGTGGCGTCCTAATTTTGATGAGGTCAATAAGAAATTATTCGAACGATGCGGATCTATGTGGAAGCGATCCATACCATCACATGTACTATCTCGATGGTCTAGTTTCTTCTTGTAATTGATCTACATCTAATATCCATAATTCGCGATTCATCCAATAATATTGCTCCACGGTGTATAGTTGGGTATATGCATAATGACGCGATTTGATCGTTGTCATTTTGTGGTGTTCTTGGAGGCATCGAGGATCTTGAGTTATTTCTTGTAAATGGCCAAATTGTAGTTTGACCCTATCAATTTGATGCATTTCAACAATATAAAAATATATTATATATATTGTTGAACTCCAAATCAAGTTGTTCTCGTGTCTTTGTGGTTCGTATCCAAGATACAACCTCCAAATAAACTGAAAAGTTATAGAAGAAATTTGTCAGTGTCTCTCCAAAATAAATTTAATAAACATACATGAATTAGTAAACTGAGGAATACAAACTTGTTCTGGTTCCATGTGATTAATCCTAAAACGGTATCCTTAAAGATGGCGTCGCGGGTTATTTTGGTAGTCAAGATTTTTGATGCACCACCTAAAAGGAATTAAAAAAATAAACATTGTTTAAACGTATCTTAAAAATTTAAAATTAAGTTAAAATTAAAATTACCTTCTTGCGTAAGGATATGGTCTGGGAAGGGGAGATATCAGAGATATAATAGGCACGCGTGTAAAATCCCAAGCTTGGAGTCGTAAAATGCGTCTTGACAACTCTGTAACTTTGTGGTCTACATCTTTGCACATCTCCCTAAATAAATTGAACAAAACATCAGAACCCCAACTGTATTTTGCATATTCTTCTAAATCTAAGAGAAATTGTGTCCATTTCTCGTGGACAATATTACCGATTTTGTCAGGAAACAAAACTTGTCCAATGAGTAGTAGGATATAAATCTGAGCATGCTTAATTTTATCGTCTTCGGGTGATTCCTCTGTTGGTGGATTATGTTGGTACAGATTCCTAAGCCATACCAACTTCGCAGTCAATCCCTTACCACTTGATGGTGGTTCCTCCCTTAAGATGGAACTCCATGCAACAGTACCTAGCTCAATTAGTCCATTAATAGCATTACCATCAATGGGAAGCCCCAATAACATACTAACATATTCCAACATAATTGTGCATTCACCGGTTGGAAGATGAAATGTATGAGTTTCAGGTCTCCACCATTCTAGTAAAGCTACACATAATCTTGAATCTGTGTGCGTGGAACCGATTGTGGATACCTCTCAAAAACCCGCTAGTTGTAGATACAACACTATGGTTGTGTGTGGCTTAGGCGGTTTGGCAATGGTAACGACTCTAACGATGCGAGACATCTTAATTTGTTTAGTGATGGGTCGAGTGATGACGGCATATACGAATTAGACCTGACTCCTATACTTGATCTATACAACCCACCGTATCACCTCAGAAATGTCTTCTTTGAATGTGTTGAATCCATTTCAGTATTTGAAACTATAGAGTAAGGTGATTCACGTGAAGGCTTAGAGGTTGGGATGGCATTTGAAAGCAAAGAAGTTTGTCTCCATGCAACCCATCTATGGCATATAAAAAATAGTTATGATTATGAAGTTGATAAGTCTGATAAGAAATGATATTTAATTAAATGTAAGATTGAAGGATGCAATTTCACATACAGGGCATCCTTAAGAGGGGAGTGGTCAATGGGTTTTTGGCAGAATTGGTGGATTACACACATGTATGTCGTCTGCTATATCTCAGGATCACCGAAAGCTTAACAAAAAAATGATCTCCCAGAGCATCTGAATTCAGACCTCTTTTCGAAAGTGACGCTGCAATCAAGGTAAAACATATTATCTCCCATATTCCTACGGCTCACAACTACATAATATCTTACAAGAAGGCATGGATTGCAAAGAATAAATAAATTTAAGATATTTACGGAAATGGGAGACCTCATACAATGCCCTCCCGCAATGGTTGATGGTCATGAAAGAGTTTCTTCCTGGAACCGTCATAGAACTTGAAACACTCCCCATAAATTCAAATGAAGGAACACACCTATCCGGTGCAAGAATTTTTCATCGCCGGTTTTGGGCCTTTTAACCTTGTATTAGGGGTTTCGCATATTGTAAACCAATAGTGCAGGTAGATGGAAAATGACTATATGAAAAATATAAGGGCACATTGCTTCTGGTTGTTGTACTGTTTACAGTGATTTCTAGTAAACAACCGCTAGTCTTCCAATTTTACTAATTACTATTGGTTACTTGCAGGATCGACTAGATTGATCCTAGGACACATGTGTCATAATATATTTCTCCATTTAAACTCATTATTATCATAAACTTTAGATAGATTTTTAAGTGGTTTCTCTAAGATTGTCTATGTAAATATACTGATCAAAATGTATAAAATACGCTGACTAAATATACAAAGGAAAGGTGCTTCGAATTAAACTTGGGTTCAAATGCA